>JARHVA010005186.1:797500-1210000 GCA_037957365.1 Torreya grandis | reverse complement strand
AAAATAGGCTTGAATATTTAGATATATCCATTCTAATGCAGTCAAAGTGTCATGTAATTTATTTTAGCCTAAGATTACAATTTAAAAAAAAAATGTTTTATCATATTAGTTTGTGTTTTGAATTTTATTTTGTAAAATGGAGGATAAATGTGTAGGTATATAGAGGGTTTAATATATAGTTTTAAGTTTTGAATCAATAGGATTTAGTTTAATTTAATTTAATTTTTTAATAATTGTTTAGTTTATAATTTTTTATCTTAGTATTTAAATTTTGGTTTTTAGTTGTCATTTAGTTATAGGGTTTATAGCAATTAATTTTGGGTCAATAAATCATTTATATGTTGTCAAAAATTAAAGTAAAAGAAAGTCTTTGTGTCTATAGTCAAAAATATTAATTTTAGTGGCCAAATCATTTTAAAATTGTGTCTTATTTATTTATTTATTAAAACCAATATTCAATTGGTTTTTATTATTAATTTTAAAAATACATCCATAGTTATAGTTTATTAGAGTATATTTGAGTCAATATTAGTTTTAAAAAGTGTTAAAAAAATTTAAAAAACATTACCTCAATTATAATTAGATGCACTATCACTTTTATGCAACACCCATATTTTATGGGGCATTCTAAAACTTGGCCTCGAAGATCAATTTTCTAAGTATAAATACATAAGAGGATGGAGGCAATTGAGGAAGGAGGAGTTATCCACTAACAATGGGGCCACATAATGTTTTAGTGGAAATTATTTTCAATTTTTTAGTTTAGTGTTATGTGGTGTGTGCTAATAGAATAAGAATAAAATTACATCTTTGTTCACATGTGTTTTCTTATTTTCTGATGTGCTCAGTAAAACCCTATAATAAAATATGGGGAAAATGTATATTTCAAAGAAGCTTTTTTTGAGGGTAAGAGAATATTTCAATGTAAAATTTACATGGATGATTATCCAGATAGTTTGAAAGCTCTAGGAATCTATAGAATTTAG
Source organism: Torreya grandis (assembly GCA_037957365.1). Lineage (NCBI taxonomy): Eukaryota > Viridiplantae > Streptophyta > Pinopsida > Cupressales > Taxaceae > Torreya > Torreya grandis. Next base: position 1,209,014 of record JARHVA010005186.1, on the reverse strand, counting down.
AATTTAAGAACCAAGGGAATAGGAATGGTCCCATGGAATCTAGCTTGGGAGCTACACTTTTACAAGGGTAAAGAGAAAAAATGAAAGAGTTGTACCTAGTCTAAGTAGTGTTTTTAGAGAGAAAAGTTAGAATGATATGTTTGTCTTCTCCCATGTTCAAACTAAGGGGAATGTTAGGAAAAGTCTTTTTATCACTCACATGGGTGAGTATATATATTGTAATAGTTATATATTATTAATAAGAGTTGTTAAATAAACTCATGTAGATAATGTTTCAAAGAGTAATATTTAAGATATTGGGAGAATAATGGAGTGAAAAATCATAGGAGAGAGATATGTGGGATTTGAATATGAGGATTGAATCCTATTATGTAGGATCTCATGTTTGTATATATATTTCTTCTTGTATGAATGATAGTCATCCCAAATGAATTGAATAGAGAATAAAATTATATTATGAATAATTTTTTATGGTGAATAAGGTGTTTTTCATAAGAAAATCCTAAAACAAATTAATAGTTACTTGTGTGTTTGAACTACATCAAATAGATAGATACAATCCTATGTATTTAACATCCTACAATAATTTTGTTCTAGACTACATCGAATAAATCAATATAGTCTATTTGGTACTATTAATTCCAAGACTACATTAAAAATCTCAATAATATATATATATATATATATATATATATATATATATATATATATATATATATATAAATTTTCCTATATCTAAATATATCAATTAGCTCAATACAGTCTCTTTTCTTCTAGTTCTTAGGATACTACACTAGTTAGATCAATATAGTCTGATCTTGGTGACTAATAGTAGTGCCACCTTTTTCCTTGAATGCTTTGTCCAACTTGATATATTTTCTCTTGATAGACTCAAAAACCAACTACATCAATTAGAATGATATAATTTTATCTTAGCATCCACTAATAGTACTGCCTTTTCTCCATGAATAACATTAGATAGCTTGATATAGTTCCATTTTGATCAACTCAAAAATTAATGACATTGACCTAGCCAATACCATTCATTTTATTTAACCAATCACATTTTAATATTAGGCCTTACAACCCACTCAACATAATAATGTCACCTATTAGGATTTTACTTACTAGCCTCAACCCACTTAGATTTTACATGGGATGATCTTTCTTCCCCACCTTATCCACCATTAAATTCAACATTTATGGCACAAGTATTCCCATAATCCATCTATATCTATTTCATGTAACATTGTTGAAATCAACCAAAATTATGATTTCAATAATTATTGCATCTTGATAAACCTTGATGATAATACCATTTGCAATCCTAATAATAATTGTAACTTATCTAAACTTCCTTATTTCTATACCATATTTGGGGAAACTAATATCAATATTTGTAATCTTCATCCCAACACTAATGTTGGTTATTCACCTAATAATAATTCCAATCAAAATCTACCTATTGATACAACTCAAATCCTTAGCACAAATAATTAAATAAATGAATGTCATGCAAACAACTAATAGTTCCAAATGATTCAAATATAAAAGCACATCTTTAAAATTTCTAGCCATTCTAAATTCATCATGTTTCAACAAAATCATAATTTTGTCCCTCTTCCTATTAGATATGCCAATGAGAATATCATCTCTCAACCTCCTATTCATATAAATGTTACAACATCTTCAAAATAAACCTTTAGGTCTTTTAATTATGTCCATATACATTGGAAAAACCTCTCCAAATATCACATATGATGGGACTAAAGATCTTGATATTTTAATAAAATATCTTTTAAATATCTATAAGGAATGGGTCTGAACCAATACCTTTACCACTATCAAACTTCTTACCAAAACCTTCATGGGAGATGTTTTTGTAATGGTATAACTAACTTCTTAGACATTTCATTCTATAACTAAAGGATTTAGTCAATGCTCTAGTCAAGGAATTTTAACATTATGATCTTTTTGAAAATAGCCTTAACCATTTCATTAATGCTAAGTGAATTCCTAATGAATCTACACACACTTTATCAAATGATGGAAGTCTCTAGCTCACAAAGTGGACCATAACATGATTGATGATATTCTCTTCAAACTCTTTATTACTTCCATTAAATCCTCTCTTCAATACAAGTTTCAAATATTTTCTCCCCAAACCTTATAAGAGGCCTTTTATCAAGCCAAAATACAATATTTCCTTATGGATAAATTTGAACCTTATCATAATACCATAAATGAATCTTTCCAAAAGTCAACTAATTTAATCACCATTAACAATACTTAAACTAAGCCTTATCAACCAAAACATGAGCCACCAACTCAACTACTCAAATTCCCTCCCTACCCACCCTAGAATGCTATAGAAATTAGGACTTTGTTATCTCCATATAGATCTTTTATCCATACTACTATTACTCTTCCATCATATTACAACCCTAAAAAAATTGGTTCCATGATGACATTAGTCACTCTCACGAGGCATGTAATGCCTTTACAAAAATTTTAGTTTCCCTCATGCTTAATCATGATTTTGATAATGATGTTATAATCAAGGTCACCATTACAAATAAATTAAATCTTCTCAACAAAAGTGAAATTTTTTCAAATCTAAAAATCATAAATCTCAAAAGTGTTCTCAATCCTCATATACCAATACATAGCATTCCAATGAAAATGTTTATGTTATTGATACTAATTATGACCAATATTACATTAATTCTTGATACGTGAATGAAATAAAGGTCAACTACCATCATAATCCCATTCATAAAGACCTGATTACTAAACCTAATAGTATTTATACTAAAGAACAAATTCTTAAGGATACTACAACTAATACCACTTCCTCTTCAAAATAACCCACTAGTGATGAGCTGACTCCACCCTTAAAACCTCAAACTAGTTCCTCCATCCCTAATAAGAACATCATATCTAATCAAACTAAGCCTGATGTTATTTATTACTCTAAACCATAATGTAATTTCTTATATGAGCTTAACTCTATGCCTTGAAAAATTCCCCTCATGGAATTAGTAAGAACTTATCCTTATCATCTCAAGTTCCTTACAAAAAAATTGCAAGATATAGAATAACCCCCATCTAATGATTCTAATATACCTATCACAAACTCTGAAGGTCCCACACATGTGAAAGCTCATGATATCAAAACCCTTTATCCCTCTTACTCCTATACATAACCCTCCATGGAGTTCTCTAAAGAATACATGATTAATGATTAAATTATATTTTAAGTTGATGACCTACCACTCTTCATCAACATTAGAATCAACAATACCCTAATTATTAAAGTATTTGTGGTTGAAGGCTCAACCATTTATTATTACCTCTCTTTGGCTACTAAAACAAACTAGATACTCCAAATATAACCTTAACCAAACTTGGATCACTTGTCATGGATTTGATAAAACCAATCAACAGCCACTTGGTTACATTTGGCTCCCTCTCACTATTGAGTCTGAAACTACACATGCCAAGTTAATGGTTTTAGATATTCCACTATCTTATATCATGGTCTTAGTACATCCATGGACTCATTTCATTATATTTATCACATATTTTGGTATCCAATATATAAAATTCATCCATAATGGAAAATGTTATAAACATGAAGCACATCCCAAACCTTGAAGCATCTAAATTCCCAATCCTAAATACCAATATCCCATCCCCATTGATTTTCATATTATTATTCCACCTCTTCCTAAAGTTGTCAATATGAGTTCTAACCTACATGTCACATTTTTGGATTATGACAATGATGAACCCAATGAATTTTAAAACATTTTAAATATCATTAGATTACCTCCTTATATTTCAGAATGTCTCCCTCCTTCTCTCCTTCCATGAGATAGAGCCATTCCTTTAATTTATTATGTTACTTAAAGATATACCCAATGAAACACTAATAAAGCCTCTTAAACATATGATGATTTCACTTAAAATGAATATGGGGTATTAAACTATTTAAAAATCCTCTAATCATGTCCCCTCATACTTTCAATAACATGGGTATCTCTAATACATACATTCTTATTGAAATTGATTAGCTTGATTCTCATGCATGTGACATTTCTCACTCTTATGATGATGCCTACATCATAGCTTAATCTCAAACATGAGACTTGGATGCTATGCATTATCAAATGAATATTGCTAAAATTCATGCATTCAACCATGATGTTCATGTCATTCATATATCATCTAAATCTACTGATATTAAATTAAAACCTGAAGGCCATGTACCTCTTGTTAATACACCCTTTATAGATACACCATGGGTTATATAATAAATATTTTCCACCTCTTAAAATGAATGCATTAACCAATTTAAATAGTCCAACCTCCACTCCAAAAATGTAATGGTTAGGTATACTCAAGCATTGATATAGTCCCCTTTCATCATTCACCATTATTAAAATAAATTGGCCAACTTGATACATTCTCACATATAATAAAATACATCAATGAACATGATACAATTAAACTTGTTCTTGTCACTAATAATGTGTCAACTAGCCCATTGCAATTCAGCCCAAATTTTTTATACAAGATTATATCAGCTAAGTTGATACCATCTAATAAAATTCTTTAACTTATACTCTACAACCTGCCATTAATTTTGATGCAAAAGCTACTATTGTTAGACAAATCCATTCTAAGTTTGATAGAAAATACAATTAGATTTTATATCTTAAAATATATGTTGAATACTATAAACCCTTGACTAAGCTTACCAGTAATGATGTTATCCTATAACTTAGTCATGATAGAGCCTCAACATCCTCACCATCATAATATTGGATTATTTTAGAAAAAGGCTCCTTTATTCAATATATATTTTTTTAGAATTGATCTCACCACACATCCTATTTCCAAGTTTCCTCTATCTCCCTATCATTTCCAAGATTGAAATGCCATGATTTTTTAAGAAAATATTGTAATCAAGTATGATGTGATTGCCTCTCCTAGACCCATTATCATATCTAATGAATTTTTTCCTAAAATACCATGATAAATATAGATTATTATTCAAAAAGTATCATGAAGCCTTTTATTGGAAATACATTTTATTGATCCCAACATCATTACCCATATTATCATCACTTATCTTTATGAAAAATTGGTATGTAAAAAGAAACAAAAATTTCCTTATGAAAATTATACCCTATATCATAAATAAATCATTAATATTTTAACTGTTAATCTCATAAAACATGTAGACTACTTAGAATAATTATCCAACATTATTCCTATTCATAATAAATTCATCATGGTCATTTGTATCTATATTTACTTTTGTAATATCAAATTATCATGTCCTAAAGATGACTTTAATTTACCATCAATTGATGTCATTGTTGATTCTAGGGATAGCTATGAGATTTTATCTCTCATGGATAGTTTCTCAATATATAATTAGAGTCACATCACTACCAAAGATTAACATAAAACCACTTTCACCACTAAATGGTGAACCTTTTACTATGTTAAGATGTCATTCATCCTGAAAAACATGTATTCTTCTTACCAACATAAAATAACCCATATCTTTCATGATCTCATCCATGAAATTTTCAAAACCCATGTAGATGATCTTATTGATAAATATAAACATCATGAAAATCATCTTCATGATTATGCTATCATATTTGATCAAATTATCCAATACAGAGTTCAACTCAATCCTCACAAGTGTGTTTTCAATGTCACTTCTAGCACACTCATATAATTTATAGTTTCCCTACATGGGATTGATGTCGATACCACAAAAATCAAGGTTATCATAAACATTCCTATTCCTCACTTTATTCCACACATTCATACCTATTTTTGTATTTTTTTTGTAAATTGATGATTCATCCCTAAGATGGCTTATCATATCTATTCATTCAATTCACTCCTCAAGAAAGGTGTTTCCATCAAATGTATAGATTCATGTCAAAAAAATTTTGATCACATTAAGGAATCATTACTTCATCCTCAAACTCTTCAACCACCCTTTAATGATCACTCAATCATACTATACACCTTATCTATCCCCATATCAGTTGTGTAAATTCTTGCTCAACATGATTAATCTAATAGATAATATTCCATATATTACATAAGCCATTCCTTGATAGATTATGAGACCCATTACATAATAGTGGAATGTGTCTATGTTTCCATCTACTTCACATTTATAAATATTATCACTATATACTTTATTAAACCACTTATGTCAATGTCCATTCTCACCTCTTTGAAACTTATTATTTAAAACATTATTACCTAGAGATAAAATTGGCAAATGGATGTTACTCTTAATTTAATTTGACTTAATAATTATCATGCAAAACTAATTCAAATTAAAAGTGATCATTGATCAACTTGTTTCTACACCTACACTAGCTACTAGTCAGCTTCAAGACACTCTTCCTGATGAATAAATCCTTTATATTGAAGGTATTAACCAAGCTACCTCTCTTGAATATTATTTCCACAATTTCACTATTGATCTCAAGGAACAAAATCTTGTATAACCTAAAACTTCAACCTCTAAATATAAACCCAAATTCATCATATAAGTACTACCAAAAATTAAAATTAAATTACATGCTTCATTTTGATGGAAATAAATTACTTCAAGGGGCTAGGGTAGGTTGTGTCTTGGCCAACCTTCTTTTGAACATCATTCCTCTTTATTTTTTATTAAATTTATGTCACTAATAAAATTATTGAATATTAATCCCTCTCCTTAAGTATGCAAGTAGACATTGACTTAGACATCCCATACGTATATTTGCCTTTTGAGCTTCACAACTTATATTTCATCAATTCAGTGGCAAATATCAATGCAAAAGTGAAAATAATGTCACATATCAAAAAATTTATTCAACTCTTGTTAATTACTTTGCCTATTTTACCATCAAAGCAATCCTAGAATAAAAAATGATATATATGATTAACTTGCTTCACTAGCCTCTCTTTTTCAACATCTTCAAGTGCTTCATGATTTAAAATTTATCATTAACATGAGGAAGTAACCTTCTATTCTAAAATCCAAGGATTTTTATCTTATCTACCACATCATGAATATCAGTATTTGAAAAATAATATGGTGTAAATACATGATCCATTTATTGAACACACACCTATCCTCTAGAGGCTAACTCTCATAAAAAGACCTAAATATTCAAGCAAGATTTAAAATACATCCTTAGACATAATATATTTTATTATTGCAATGCCAAAGGTAACTTTATTTCTTATGTTAATCAATATGAATTTACTTCTCTCCTTGTGTAAACACATGGGGGATTTTGTGGTGGTAAATGTAGAGAACACGCTATAGCCAAAAAATGCCTACTCATGGATATTTTTGGCTCACTCTTGAAAATTATACCACATATTTGATAAATTTGTTATCCTTTACAAATTCATGATGATCTCATTCAATCTCCTCTGGATGAGCTTAAAACCTTGGATTCATCTTGGCCATTTTATATGTATGGATTAGATCTCATTATAAAATTACCTAGATCATAAGATAGTCATGTCTTCATCATTACCACCACCAAACACTTTACCAAGTGGTTTGAAGATATTCCCCTTGTAAATATTACTAACACAACTATATATAAATTCATCCTTAATAAATTAATATATTATTTTTACATTCCTCACACCATCTTATCTAAAAATGGGGTTAATTTTAAAAACAAATACATGAAATAAATATGCACCAAATTCAAGGTCATGCATAGATTTTCCACACCTTATTACCCTTAATGCAATGGTTAAGATGAAGCCACTAAAAAATCCTTCAAAAAATATTGTAAAATACCATAAGGAATTATCATTCTAATTATAATCTTATGTTGTATCTTGCACTTTGGGCTTATCGTACTAGCATTCATACTACCATTGGGGTAACTCCTATTTATATAGTCTACGACTTTAATACCATATTACCATTAGAATTTGAGTTAAATTATTAACCCATTTATCTTCATGGCATAATCCTTGATGAAGATCTTAGTGAATCCCATAGTCACACTTTAAATCTCCTTGATGAATGATGTAAGTATGATTTAGAATATAATCTCTAATATAAAGCTCACATAACTAAACACATAATAGAAAAGTCAAAATATGTACTTTCAATGTTGTATGATTATTTATTATGCTATATTATACCCACAACAAAGAGGTAAAGTACATCTAAAGCTGGTGGGGTCTTTACTTGATCAAATACATTCTATTATAGAGTAAATATATATTATAAACCAATAAAGGACATGTCTTCAAAGAACCTACCAATGCTCAATTTTTGAATAAGTAATTTTCTTAGTTCTATGTTCCTCCTTAGTTTTAATAAATGTATTTCTCTTTTACATTTATTGTATGATTCTAATTACATGATTTTAGTTATTTTTATACATATATTATGGATCTAACATTTATTTTAGTTTTTACTTAGACTTTGTATACACATAATATTTTCAAACTTTTATCAATTACTAATGCTCTTTATCTTGAAAGAACCTATCGAATCTCAATTTATTTGAGTACATGACCTAAGGGGTGTATAAAGAAAGAGGTGGGTAGATAATTAGTGATTTATAGGATTGTTTTTCCTTTTACCACTTGTTATCTACACACTTGTCTCCTGAAAACCATTCCCCTAAGATTTTTATTCTTTCTTGTACACTCCTCCATCATTCTCCCACCTTCAGTATCCTTTTCCTAACCTAAAACCCCTTTCGATAGTTTACATGACTAGGTTGACCTTGTACTCTTATTGGTGAAACTCATTTAGGGTCTATGCTGACTTAAATTGTGACCTAGTGAGTTTTTATCAATAATGATACTAGGTTGATTGGGTCAACCTTATAGATAAAAATGTTTGTAATGGCTTAAGTTTAAATCTACCTATATATAAAAAATCATTTTACCATTATATATAGAATAGAAGAAGTAAAAGTTATCATGCATCTACTTATTCACCATTTGAATTGAGGAGTAAGCTTAGGGTTTTATACTTTTTTGGAGATATGGATATTATCTTATGGATAAGTCTTTTGAATGCATTGATAGGTTTTTTATCCTAGATTTGATTTATCCTTGTCATCCTTACATACCACAACAACCTCTTAAAAATCACCTTGGCTAAGGGAGAGATCAAGGTTTAGTGGGTTCATATTCAAAGGTAAGTATTCCTAACTTTTTTAATCCTTTTTAAGAGTAAATATATATGAATTTTCACTTATCTTACATGAATTAGGATTTGATATACATTAATGCAAGTATATGTCTCTTATACATGTTTAATTTTATTATTTATTACCCCACTTTATGTCATAAGATTTGGTGATCACTATATTAGATTTCTTTACTTTACTTGTTATTAGTATAGTGAATATTAGAACATAGGACTTAGGTATGGTTATTGTGTGGTTTTTCTTGATTGGAGGATTTGAAACCCTCTTTAGTGATATTATTATGATAAGAGATCCCCTAATCAGTTCTAGTGGATCCCTATTGGTCATGTTTCTAATTATCTAATGTATCTATTGTCACTTGTATTTTCACCTCTTGAGGAGATGCCTAGCTCTCCTCATCCAATTTTTACAATGGAAAAATATCTCTTGCTATGGGTAACAATTTTGTTGAGATGAATCTCTAGAAGGGCTAGTTCCCTTGATGCACTCTTTGAAATACTCTCTTATCTATCAATTTTTCATGAAAAGGGTTAAGAAAACAAACTAAGAAAATAGAGGTGATGCACCAATATTATATTTCATCCTATTGAGTGAAATTATATTACTTAGAGCCAAACAGGGCTTCTTTCACATAAAACTCACAATTATAGTTGCATTTTCACATCAATGTTTCATAAGTTTATAGTCAAGAAGGTATTTTGATACTTAAAAGGGTAATGAATTATTAATTTATGGAATATATTTATGAAACACTTCTAATAAAATTATAAAATAACACTAAAAAATACCTATAATAATTGATCTTATGCACACTTGGTGAACAATCAAGGATAACATGCTAGAAAAGATCATCTTTTACTAGACAAGACCAATAAGATTGAAATAAAACTTAATTTTAAAACATGTAAGTAGTAAAAATATATATTTTTATTTCTTCAAGAGTAATTCAAGTAAAAAAATTTCTAGGGTTTCACCATTGACCAATGGATGCTACTAAAAAGAGACAAAAAATTCAATATTTATAGCCTTTGAGAGAAGAGCAAAGCAAGGGAAGTCCAAAGGTCACTTGGACACTTGTTAATTTGAGAAAAGAGGTTAAAATTTGCATGACAAATAGGTATGGAATTAACCATGAAATTTAACGAGGTCCAAGTGTCCATATAAGTCATGAAACCTATGAAAAGTGTCACAAAATTCTTTATATTGGCTTAGAAAACTACCTTCATCATTTGGACCTATTTGAACATCCCAAAACTGATTAGTGATAGGTATTGTTATTTTAATTATAGGTAATTCATTCATACATTCCTTTACATTAATTGGTTATAGTCTTACTCATTTTAAAACTCCTAGAAGGCAGCCATCACTACGTGCAGTCTAAAAAAATTCTTTTTCAATCACCCCTCACATTTGGCCTAAAAAATTCCCTTATTTTTCCATGAAAATAAATGGGATGGAGTTTATGACACTTTTAAATACTATCCATGGCCTCATAATTATTAGGTTCAATTTAAAAAGGCTCACACTTTGAGTTGCCACCCTTCTCACCCTTGTGTCCACTATGTCAGTTTTGACTGGTTGAAAGGAGAGCTATTGTTTGACAAATTATAAGTTTTAACTTATAAAAAAAATTAAATATGGAGTTATAATAAGTCTAAATATTTCCTCCAAGAATTATTGCATCTTCTAAAACCTCTTAGAACCTATAAAACCCAAAAAATGGTCAAAAATACCCTATTTTACATGTTATCCATATAATTTCATGAAAATCATCAATGTGGAAGGAAACCTAAAGGATTTATCTACAATATATAATATCTTACATGGTAAAACTATGTAATTTAGATAACTCTCCAAGTATGTTTTCTCCATTAGGTCCTAGCTGAGGGTTTAGTAGGGTTTTAGGCAATTTTGGTCTTAAGTTTTGTTCATAAATATTTGACATTGAACCTACCACTAAATTCTAAAAACTTTATGCCAAGGTACCTTTATAACACCTCCAAATTCCTTTGGTTACCATGCAAATCATTATAAAATATATGAGCATTTGAAAACACCTCATCCAACTTGTCCTTACATTTCCTACATACATGTACTTTTTAAAGCTATAATTAGCTTTCCTATAGGTTATTATATATAATATGAGTTAAAAAATGTCTATATACACATCCATAACATTAATAAATCATTTTTATAGTCCACCAAGAGATAGAAATGAATATGGACCCCCAATTGGTTCTAGGTCTACTTAAGGCCTAATAGGTCTAATAAGCACCCTGTTAGATTTGGTTGCTAAGACTAATATATCATAGGTAGGATAGTTTATTATAAATTTTCACATCCAAATTTAGCTTAAAAATAAACTACATAATCCTCCATGAACTCTTTTCCCCCTTATCTCATTCACCAACTAGGCTTAGTGAAGGTTTGCCTAATTGGACTGTGTGCATGGGTAATCTAGTCACCTTGAGGGGTATGAGCATGATATATTATTTATATAAAATATATTCACATTTAATATAATTGAATTTTTTTTATTTAATCTTCCAAATCTTTATATCAATCCATTTACGCATTTTGTACTCACTAGCTCACTTTGCCAAAACTTGATTTTCTTGGATAGGATGACCTCTGAGACAAAATAGTGAGGTATAGACCTTATACCTAGGAGAAAATGATTTGGGAGTTTTTCCAAGTATTTATGATTATTTTAACATAGTTTTTATCCTTATTATATGTTTTAGGTGTCTAACCAACTCCAAATGCCCAAAAAGGCCTCTAAAAACCCTATTTTCCTGCATTTTCCTTAAATCCACCCAAGAATAACCTTTATAAGCCAAAAAATACCTATATGTTTCTTAAAAATGTTTCTAATGATCATTTAATTATTTTTAAGCTTTTAATTCACCCAAAAATCCTCTCTTCAATGGATTATTCATACTTGGCTATTTAGTAAACATGGTTTCCTAGCTCATTGTACGGACTGATATCTTTGGCCAAGTAGGGAAATAATATGATCACCTTGGTATAAAATTGGTATTTTTTAAACACTATATTAAATATAATTAACCATTATATATTTCTTGTAACTATCCTCTCTTACCTATACAACTCCATGTTCCACCTTACCCTTACTAGCTTGCACCTTGTCGTAAATGCATATAAGGGTGTAAAGTACCTATGTAGCCTTAATTTTACTTTAGAGGAGTCTTAAGAAACCAAAAACATACCTATTGAGATAACCACTCACTCATTTATCAGATTTGATCTCCCATTAACATTACTAATGCACTTTTACCCTTCAAGTTGGTTTCAATACCTGGTAACTAGGACACATGCTTTTTAGGGCCTATTGTAGGCTTCATGAGCTTATTTAGGGCTTGGTTAGAAGTATTGAGGATATAAATTAATCCATTTGAGTCTCAAAATTCATGATTAAACTATCATCATTCTTGGATAACTTTAAGACACCATATTTGCATCAACCTTTAGGTCACTATCTAGGCTGAGATGCTCTACCCCTAAATTTTACCTATAGGTGTTTATAGGGGTTTGGATGGGGTGATTGTGATGAAAAAAGTCCTTATTGAGTTCAACATAAAATAAGCAACATTTACACTACTTTAAACTCACCTTATATGGGCAAAACACTATCCAAACCATACATAAGTCACTATTTCTTCACCTTACATGTCTGACCCTTGTAGGTATCAATCTCCATGCTTAAAGGGTACCTGTAGGTAGTCATAGGGGTCAAAAAGAACTTGTATTAACCTTTATTGATGAAATATAGTCATTTGGCCTCATCTCATTAGTTGAAAACCATTATTCATAAACCATTTACTCAATGTTTCTCCCTTAAAGTGATAAAAGGCCATTTGCTCCTACATGCCTATAGATATTACTAAAGCATTTTATTGTGTTTTAGGACATGTTTGAGGTCTCAAACAACATACCTTACCTCATTTTATAACCTTAATTCTTGGCATGTACCTAGTATATACTAGATGCAATCAAATCCAATCATCCAAATGCTTTCTAACATCTTTGAAACATGTTGAAAAAAGGTTATAAAAACCCCTTAAACCTCTATTTTGGCTTTTTAGGGATAATTTACCAAAACATGGTCATTTATCTCTTCAATTTGGTTTCACACCTCAAATTTCCATCTTGAAACTTTATATGGATTGATAAAGATTTTTCATCATACCAAGGTTTTCAAGAAGTGTCAAGTTACCTCCATTTATTTATCTAATCTTTTGGTACCCTACTTAGCCACCTGTATGTAGGTGGATGTTTTGATACACCATAGTGAGCTAAATGTGGAAAATAAGAAACTAACCATGCATATGAACCTTATATGATTTTATACAACACCATAATACACCTTTATAAATTATAATAAGTTGGAACACATATCCACCTCTCCACACATCAACATGACATCAACAAGACCCTGTTGGTGGATGTTTTGGCTGTGTGTAGATGGTGAGGGTATGAAATGTAGAAAAACATGGTGGTGAATGGATTCAAAACAACTTAAATTCATCTTCAAAATTTTAAGTACAATAATTTCAATCAGGAACACCTTGAAATAGGTTCTAACACCTCTTTTCTACTGTGAAACCACTTATACACATCTGGGATAAAGTAGGCATAGGGATCTCATGACTATTTTAGCATGGTGAATAGGCTTGGGACCACACTTGTACTTTATCAAAAAAATTCAATGAGCTCTCTCTAATTATGTATGGCTAGGAAAATTGATACACCATGAATACAACTCCAAGAACAAGATAGACAAACCCATTCATGTGACTGTAACTAAAGTTAGGCATATAATTAACAATGGGGAATGATAAGTTTGTAATCTACCCAAGACATGATATTGTGGAACCAAAACATGGAAATAAGTGTTAAAATTACCCAAATACTTATGTAACACTATTTCATAACTATATGAGACCCTTATAGGAGAAACAACTTAGCAAACAAGAAGCACTTTAGTTGAAACTACAAATGGTGACACCTTCTTAAATCATGGACTAACTTGCTCATCCAAACATTATGAAATATTAAAATAATAATTAATAAAATATAATGAGGAATTAAATATCCTATGGAGCTAAAATCACCAACTAGTTCATATGGATTTAACCAAAAAGAGCAAAACCTATAGGGTACATGAAATAACTACCATAAAAGTATAGTCAACTTCATGAGGATGGTTCATGAATCACAGGGCATCATCATTAAAAATATTTATATGTAAATGAAGGTATATAAGTGTAATATAACCTTCCAATTTTTTTTGACTTGAAACATCTTCAGTTGTTCGTATTGAGCAAAAACATGAAAGTCACTTTTATGTGTTTAAGAAACCAATAAAGGTGCATAATAGTTTTGGACTAAAAATGGAATTTATAGAGAAAAAAATTGTATGGGTGTTAATAATGTTAATGTGTCCTAAATTATCTTCTCCCATGTGGCACACTTCCCCATGAGCTATACAATTGCCATTTTCTCCCTTTTTTAGCTGGTTTCTACAATTTCAGCTAGACAACCTACAATATTCTGATGTAACTGACATCCCTGATAGTTATACTAACCTATTTGAAAATTTAAATGAAAATAGACACCTAAGAACCTTTAAAACCATTCCATTTTCATTAATGACCCTTAAAGGCACATTAAATGACCCAAAATGACAAATTGGCTAATATGACTAAGACCAAGGCTAGGATGATGCTAAATGACATTAGATAACCTGTAATACACCCCATGAAATTATATTAGGCCTCCTAAAATTATTTAAAAACCATATTTTTACCTATGGGTGCCCTAATTTGATCTAGAAGTCAAATTTGGTCAACATTATCCCCAGTCAGAAGTATAATTAGGATCTATCTTCTTCGAGCTAGGATTGATTTATGGATTTGATGCATTTCTGATTCCATACATTTTGGTGAACCCAATATGAATTTAAACCTTGAAAATTTTCTTTCACATTTTTCATTTATATCATTTTATTTTTCATTTTTATATATTTGTTATACTAGGTTGACAGGGTCTATAGTTTCTAACTTTTGTGCACAAGTTTAACACATAGTCACATAAAAAATGACTATGTTATTTCTATACATGTATTCATCAAATATAGGTTACTAGATTGAATAGGTTGACACATTACTCTTATTCAGATCTATACTAGTAAACTAGGTTGAACATGTCAACTTAGTATCATAGCCAACTTCTAGATAACGAACTAGGTTGACTAGGACAATATCATCATCTTAACAAGCTTCAATAAATAGGGAATCGTAGAACTAGTCAACCTAGTCAAAATAATTGGCAAAAATTGCAATTAGTATTCAAGTAACTTCAATAGAAATCTCACAATCCTTAACATCTTCTAACACACCAAGGTTATTTTCTTTCTCTCTCTTTTAACTCAGTTCTTCCTTACAATTCTATTTTGCAAATTTTACAATCATTAAAATTGAAATCCTATAATAAACTAGGTTGACCTCATTGACCTAGTTCTATATTTTGTCTTCTATCTAAAATACTATGTCAACCTAGTTGACTTATTTCTTAAGGAATCTTGATTCTATAGTATAGTAGTGACACTGTCAACTTTGTTATATAATGTTTGCATACACTATTGTTTGAATCAACTATGTATTATGTTTAAAATTAAGAATTAATAATTATATGCTAGTAATTAATTCACACTTTCAATTTTATTTGTTTACATGCTTAGAGTAGATCACATAGTATAATTAGGTGTTTTTTCAATATATCATTTAGGTGCACTATTTTTCTCTTTCTTGCACATACTACCAAATCACATAATTTCAAAATAAATTTAAACATTTATCTACCCAGGGCCTACTTAATTAGATTTCATCACCAAGGGGGAGACCAACTTGGTTTTTTGTCCAAGTATAAACACATGGTTAAAGGTATATATTGGAAAATAACCTGACACCCATATCACTATGGGATTATGAAGTGAGGGGGTATGCCCCATTACCAATCTAGTACCATTACCAACATAAATCCCTTTCAACCTAAACATCATGTAACCATCCATAGATTACTTTCTAGTTCCCTAATTTTAGATATCTTCTCTATCACACTTAAAATAAAAATTTATAATAATCTAATAACATTCATGATGAACCCTTAGTTATAATTTAGTTTTTAGTTGATTGTCTACTCTTTGCTCATTATATGTTGTATTGCAAAAACTTGTATTGGACAATGCTAGTGTAAGGTTTTATGTTGTGTGCCTCAATTGGATCATTCTCAATGACCCAATTTATTATGTGTTTTATTTCATTTCTTCCCTTAAATTACATTGCAAAAATTTTCCCTATTTTTAATACACTGTCATTTTGTTCAACACAATCTCTTATAGACTATCTGTTTCCCCTACCTACAATACTATGTCGACCTGGTCAATAGAATAATCATTTATGCCTATTATGTTATATTACTGAGTTGACCTGGTAGACTCTATATCCTTATCAAGCTTTTTTTGTCTTAGGTTATAGTAATAATTCTACCTTATTAACTCTATATCCTTGTTAGCTCAATTTTCATACCCTATTTTCAGTACTAGATCAGCCTAGTCGATTCTATATTCTTATTTACATTTCCTATCTCCTTTATTTTTCATCAACTTTGCCTTCCCTAATCTCTATCATTCATCATAAAATTCTTTTTTGAAGATAGAAATAAATTTAATTTAATAGCTATAATGAGTCTTACCAACCCTAATAGGTTCTCCCATAAGAATCTTGTCACTCCTATCCTATATGAAAGTAATGTTCATATAGCCATTTGCATGAAAAACTATGGGACCCATCCTCATTATTCTTCACTTTTAAATCCTCTCTTTTCACTTGAAGATCAACCTAAATTAGAGTATACACCATAAATTCTCTTTTTCATCAATGAGTTTCCTCAACATTGAGGAAAGGATCATTATACTATTTACCATCTCATGATAAGTGGTCAATTTGAGGAGCCTCAATCACCTTATCCCAAGTTCTCATTTGAATTTTAGGATACTAGCTTCTTTGTTTCCCAGCCTATTCCCTTTATTTTAACCCCTTCTCATACCATGACTTCTTATTCTTTGACTTCCTCTATCTCCATGCCTAGTATCTCTACTAACATGGTGGGTTCTACATCTAATGGGCCTCTTCCCAGACCCACTCTTTTTAATTCTTACACTAGTGCATCATTTTATACCCATGGTAATCATGCCTCTAGTACTTTATCTTCTCATTCCTATATTATTCCATATTTTACCACATAAGTAAATTATACCACTAGTGCCTCACTAATAGTTCTTCTTAAACTCTTATTAACACTTGTAGTGGTAGCCAAGCAACTACTACCAACTCTAATGATTCAAATAATAATGCAACTCAAACTTATCAACTCCTATTACAAACTCTTAATCAAATGAATTCTTTTCAGGTTAATAATGCAAATCAAATGATGTGAATGTAAAATCACCTTATCCATCTTCAAACCCACCCTTAATAGATGCCATGGGGCATGCATAATCAAAATGTGCCCCCACCTCCTCTTTAGGATTACCATAGTAATCTTATCCCTGAACCTTCTCTTATTAATAAAACAATGAAGCATCTTCAAAGTGAACCTCTTACATCTCAAATTTCTAATATCAATATAGGAGGCATCACCCCTACCATTTCTTACAATAGATCAACTGATCCTACTATTTATTTAAAAAAATTTGGAAATCTATATAAAGACTAGGTTAAATTAAATATCTTTTCCATTACTAAGCTATTAGCCAAAAATATCATGGGTGATGCTTTATATTGGTATAACCAAATCAAATATCATTCTATTACTAGTTTGGAAGATTTAGTTAATTCTCTAGTCCAAGAATTCCAAACTAGTGATCTCTTAGAGAATACCTTGGCCCATTTTATCAATCTTATATAAATTAAGACCGAAACTACCCAAACTTTAATTAAATAATAGAAGACCTTGTCCAATAAATAGAACATAATATGGAAAATTATAACCTTTTTCATCTATTTACCAATGCTTTTTTTCCCAAGTTGTAATATCAGGTCTTGACTCTCTCTCTACATACTCTAGAGGAGGCTATTGACCAAGCTAAGCATTGGTATTTCCTTATACATTAATTTTAGCCATCCCAACCTCCTATGGGTACTCACTTGTTACTCAATAATAATAATAATCATCATGTTACCAATGATGGTGTCACTGAATCTTATGATACTATTCACACTATTCAATCTATTATTCTTAACCAAAATTCAGAACAAGCTTCCCCTCCTAACCACATCACCAATCCTCATTTATGTTCAACTAAAAGCATCAATGTCCATAAACCTTTATCCTTAGTATAATTATAAAATCATCTACCAAGGACTCTCTCATAAGAATTTGATCCCACTCATCCCATGAAATCTTGTATGATCCTAATAAATGTTTTTGGTTTCATGTTAGTTAGGGGAATTCTCATGAGACCTGTAGATAGCTTCATAATTTGGCCATGGATTTCCTTATTGGTCCCAATTTTTATCATAATTATATCATTCATCAATGCCAACAAGACTATAACATTGCCTTCAAAGCCCATGAAACACAAACTAAATCTCAATCTTTGAATTAGGCTAATGCTCATTTGGCCATCTATAAAGATCCTCTTCCAAATCACCAAGATAACCAAGACAAGCCTACCCCTTCCAAAAATAATGGTGATAGTCTTCTTGATCCAATTCCCAAAGATAATATGGTCAATATGACTAATATATGAAGGGTGGTTGTTTTCATTGATCCTCAACCCATCTACACAACTCCATTGTCTTTCACATTTCATGTTATCAAAGATTATTTTCCAACTCAATTAAATGAGTTGGGGAAAAAGAGATTATATATTTTGATGAACCAATTCCAACACCTCCCTTGGATAACACTTTTCATACTATTTATACCATCCATTCAACTTCTTTGCTTATCACCAATGATACTCAAACTTCTATCAACACTTCTAACAATTCTCAAACCACACTTGCATCAACTACTCCATATTCTCAACATAATCTACAAACTTGTCCTCCAATTAAACCTTCTACCTATTATCAACATAAATTCACATTACTTTGGTTCTTCCTTTCGAGGACCTCTTTCAACACTATGAACCTCAATCCAAAAATATTATTATGGGTTATGATTAGTGGGATCCTATCATGAAACTCACTAATCTCCCCTCTCAAATCCCATTTATTTAACTCATGAGGACCTCTCTACATCATTTTAACCATATTATGCAACTTTTATTTGAAATGAACATCCCTCATCCTCCCCTAGCAGGATGTGAAGCCACCTGATTTGGATTAGGAGACAACATTTTAAAATAATATGAAGATATGTTCATATATGTTGATGAAACAATGGAAACTTCTCTTTCCATTAAATTCATCATTTTTTCTATGATCCCCAATGAGATTTTGATTCATATGGATGATATTCCTCTATTTATTAGTGTCAAAATTGGTGATATCTAGGTCAAGCTTGACTTGATTGATGAGGGTTCTAGAACTTGTGTTTCCTTTCTCAATTTTATCAAAGCCCTTAGATATTAAAAATGTAATATTAATTCCACATGCAATACATGTCAAGGTTATGACCAAAGGCAAATGCCTCCTTTAGGTTATGTGTGTCTCCCCATTACCATCCCACCTATCACCGTTTGTGTGAAGGTTATGATCTTCAACTTTCCTCTATCCTATAACATTTTAATTAGTAGGCTAGGGACTCATCACTAAGATCAATTTCCTTTTTTAATTACCAATGCATCAAATTTCCTCCTAATAGAGCCATATATAAGATTAGGGTGAATACTATTGTTCCCAAAATTTGTCACTAGTTTTTGTGGACAACATGTTGACCATTTCAGTCCTGCAAGCCAAAATGGTCTCTTTCTTTCTCAAAATGTTCTGAGAAATAAAGTTATTCAATCACACAAGCATTTTCAGCTAAGGAAATCATAGGTTCAAAAGGTGGGCTTTTGCAAGGAAAAATATCAAAACACTTAAGGCATTACCTAAAAATTGGAAGGATGGTTCAGCGCCAAGGTTCAATGGTGGGGTTCAATAATATGGAATGAACCATTGAACTGTTAAACCATTAAAATCCACCTCTACAAGGTTCAAAGAGTTTAAATGTTTAATGAGTTTAAAGCTTCAATGCATTCAAAGGGTTTAAAGATTCAAAGTTCAAAGTTTGAGCAAATGGTTCAAATGGAAGATTCTAGAAAAAGGTTCAACCAAATGGTTCAGATAAGTGGTTAAAATAATTGGTTTAATGATACATTAAACTCCTAAAGAAGACTAAGTGAATGTGGCTCCTTATAAAACATTGAACTGCCAAACTACCAAACTACTGAACTGATTAAACTTTGAACTGTTGAACCTTAAACCATTGAACTCTGAAAGGTTCAAAGGTTCAAGGTTCAAAATGATTCAAGAGACCGGTGATGTCCCCATAGATGTCAAATTTAGGGTAATGGAATAACCATTGATTTTCAAATAACATAGACCTGAAGACAAACTCAGCTCTCCATTGAGAAAGGAGCTGAAGAAGCCAACAGAAGGTGAGAAGATAGCCTCGAGAGCTTGGATCAGTAGAAAGAGACAAGATATAGTAAGGAAAGAGGGAATCAAATAGAGAATCCAAAAATATCTATAGGAGAGTTATTCCAATAGGTGGAAAAGTCTGCCAGATGGACCTCAGAGAGTGTAAGCATTCAATGGCGCAGCCTATTTTTCTTCATTTCAATAAAGATGAGTGGACAGTCATGTAAGTATCAGAAAGATAAGTGGCCTTACCTTTCAGAAGATTAGGCAACCCATGTTTTGGAGGAGACATTTGAGGTGATTTAGAATACCAAAAGTTAAGGCTGATGACCTGTTCCAGCATGGCACCTTCATAAAATTTCTAATGCATTCAATGTAGCATGGGCCATTTCATGAAAACAAGTGCCCAAGTCTTTCTTTGAAGGATATATATTGTAATCTCTCATTTTGTAGAAAAGGAGATCTCTCTATTATCAGAAGCAAAACTCTACCCAAATTGAAAGACATTCTTGAGACTTTGAGCTCAGACTATTAATCATATTTTATCAAGTGAATGAGAAATCAAGTGACCTTTCAAACTTTGTGTTGAAATAGCTTGTGTTATCTAAGAAATCATTCTTATGTCTTTTTCCTAAATATAGTCTTTTCCATTTAATCAAATAAGAAGAACAAGTGGAAATAATCTGAAAGATATCTTGAAGTCAATTGTGGGAGACTTTGTGCTACCATAATTGTCTTTAGTCTATGTGTTTTATATTTTAGGATATTGGAGAGACTTTGAGCTCCCCTTATCTTTTATAATATTTTACTCTATTGTAGTTTTTGATGGAGACTTTGTGCTACACTTCATACTACTGTGTTACTTTTTCATAAATTAGTAGGAGAAACAATGAAAGACTTTGTGCTTTCGTGGGTTTCTTGTGGATCTAGTTACTACCCAAGAAGAATCCCTGCTATTTTTTAAACATCATTTCTAAAAGAAGAGAAATACCTTCAATAATTACACAATAATTCTCATTTATTTTGTGAACATCATCTCTAAAAAAAGAGAGATGGATGGTATGATTTCACCCCTGAGTCTATTTTCAAATTATATTAGTATATTATAGTTTATAGGGAGCCTCCCCTTACTGAGAGGAGAGATTTATCTCATTATGATTTGGTAACTAAACCCATTTTTCCATATAAATCTCATTGTTTTGTGGTTGATATACCCATTTTGCCATCAGTTAGTTGATGACAAAATATTCACCCAATAGTTTTTGGTGACTCTACTGGAGATCAAACATGTAATTTGAAGCCTCAAGCTTCAAATTAAAGCATTTATAGTTCTTTTCCATTTTACACTCTGACAGATCCATGGTATACATGAAGCTGGAGAGCTCAAGGTATTATTGATCCTATGTTTGAGTTTGTGCAGCAAAATAATTTTGACCTTTTTCCTCCATAATCTTACCTTCAGCAAACCAGGAGTTTTCCTCCTGCCAACGTTAGGTCCCCAATACCAAGCAAAGCTTCTCTTTCCTCTACTAGCAAAGCTTTATCTATACATACTCCACATAGGCTTGTTATCCCTCCTTTCAATTGTCATATCATGGCAGCCTAAGGCCCTTAGAGTAACACTTTTGGCCCTCTGAATCTAACCCCACCTTTACATGAACTACCCCATAGTTCAAGAAAGAATTTTCCCAAATTCTATGGTAATGGGAGAGTTCATCCTAATGAGTATATTTCAGCTTTATGCATATCATGTGGTGTGATAGGCATTGAATTTGAAGATATAGAAGTGAAAATATTTGTGGAAATGTTGCAAGGTGCTGTCACATACTAGTTTTATCATCTACAAGCACAAACAGTAACTGACTGGAACACTCTCAAGGCCAAGTTTGAGGCTAGGTTTAAACCCATAAAAGATGCATATGCCCTATTATCCCAACTTATGAAAATGAATAAGGAGCCTCATGAACCCATGTGAGA
Source organism: Torreya grandis (assembly GCA_037957365.1). NCBI lineage: Eukaryota > Viridiplantae > Streptophyta > Pinopsida > Cupressales > Taxaceae > Torreya > Torreya grandis. Next base: position 1,186,147 of record JARHVA010005186.1, on the reverse strand, counting down.
CTTCATTGCTAAATTTGACAAGATGAGGAACATGATTCCTATAATTGCTCAGCCGATGCCAGAAAATCTTAAGTGCTTCTTCATCAATTCTCAGCTTCCTAAAGTGAGTTTCCTGTTAAGGCAGGCTGGCCACATAGATCTTGCTACAACTTATAATTTGTCCACTAATGTTGAAGATGATATTATCTTGGTAGGAAAGATAAGAAGATATCCTAACAAAAATAAATCTTCTTCATCTTCTAAAAATTTCTCTATAGGAACCACTTATTCTAAGGTGCAAAAGCTAGCAAATGAATTGGTAGCTCTAAAAAAGCAAATGGCACAAGGGATGTCTACCCATCCTTATTAGGATATACCAAGGAAGATTTTTCCCAACCAGTCATATCAAGGCAATACTACTAGAAATCAAGGGAAACTAATTCATCTCCCTCCCCCATAGGGGAATATTGCCATTAAAGCAGCACCAACTAACTCAGTAGTTAGTTATCATGAAGCTAAACATGATTTCTCTTTCCAACTGAGTTAGATCAAGAAGATGACACAAATATTTTGGTAGAAGGTGAATAAGAATTAGCTGGTGACTCCAACATTGGTTTCTTGAATTACTAGGATGAAGCTAGAAGAAAGGGAGAAGTGTTTGATAGATCATATGCTATTTTTACTAGGTCCCAAGACTAGTCAACTCAACAAGCTGATAAGGGAAAAATAGGGGAAGAATCTCAAATATTAATTTCAAGTTCTAAATGGGGGACTTCACTGCCTTTCTAATCAAAGGACCCGATGATCAATAAAAAAGTACCTCAAACAACCCTGCACCTTCTGCTTCAATTTCTCAGACTAGTACCACACCCAACCAAACCTAGAATGATGGAATTCCTTCCTCTATTCCTATTTATTTTTAGTCATTTGATATAATTGAACATACTAGGAAGACTAGATCCAAATGTCTAAGTTTGAATACTTATAATCTAACTCTGAGCAGTTAGATAAGCTAGTTGAATGCATCAAAAACAAAACTGTCCCTGCAGGACAAAATGTTTCAAAGGTGACTCATGATCCCCCAAAGAATAAAGCCACCTAAAATAATCTTGTCATTACTCCTCTTTTTATCTTTGGTAAAATAGAACCTTTCTATATTACCCTTTTGATTAATGGTCATAAGTTGAGCAACTATATAATAGACTCTAGAGCCTCAGACAATGTTATGCCCGCCAAGGTAGCAGACTCTCTTGGTCTTACCTTAACTAAAAATTTTGAGAGATGTTTCTTCATGGAAAAAAAACAAGTGCCACTCTTGGGTTAGATCAAAGATGCCTAATTTGCATTCGTGACCTTCTTAGAAAAAAGGATTAAAATGACAGTCTTGGTGGCTAACATTCTAGCTTCCTATGCCATTTTGCTTGGATGAAATTTTTGCAAGGATGTTGGTGGAGAATTGTACATGGACCTGTCTAAGGTGACGATACCTATCAAGGGCATCATGTAAAGGATGATTCCTGAGAAGGAATCAAAATATATTGTTACTCAAACATCTAACCCTAAATATCAAATTCTATTTGAATCCTCAGGAATGGGTAACTTCTTTCTATCTATAAAAGATGTTTCTATTTCATCAGATGAGAGTTTTGTAAGTGACCATCCAAAACATTTAGACAAGACATTATAAGAATTGATAGAGAACTTTTCAGATGAAAAAGGATCTTCTCTCTCTAATAAAGAAAAGTCAGAAAGGAGATCAGATTCTAATGATGTCTAGATTCTAGAATTTGATAGTAGTAATTATTCTACCAGTTTTAGAGCTAGAATTGTTTTGATATCTTTACAAAGAGATATTTTCCCCTATTTGTATAAGTTACAGTTTAGTAATACCAAAAACACTACCGAGTATGAATATTTTTTGCTCAGATTGAAAGCTACTCAAGTTAAAAATGTTAAGCTTCTTCACGCCTGAGGAGATGCTAAACTAGTGGTTTGTTAGGTGAGGAACCTATATCAAACCAAGAATGAAAGATTGTGACATTTTCACAATCTGGTGTGGAACTACCTTGAAAGTTTTGAGTCTTTTATTATTTCTATGGTGCCTAGAGAATTCAATGATCAAGCAGATTTCTTAGCCATCTTTGCAACTCTCATGGTTCTTCACCAAGATTTTAAAGGGCATAAGTACACTATTGAACTGGTCTTTCAACCAAGTGTACTTGATAATGATAAACAATGGAAATTTTCTAATGAGGACAACCAAATCATTAATTTTTTGGAATAGATGGATAGCTTTGAGGAGCTTTATTTTGAGGATAGTGAATCTTCGCCATGGGAATCAACTCCTAAAACAAATTTAAAAACTGGTGAAGAGTTCCTTCAACTCAAAGGGAATAAAATTCATAAAGGGTTAGTTTCTCTTGAAAATATATTCAATAAGCATGATAGATTTATTGATAAGTGACCAATGGATTCAAGTTCCTCCAAAGATTTTGATCAAATAAATTTGGGTACAGAAGATAATCCCAAAATGGTCAACATTGGGAATTATTGCACTCCTGATGAAAAAATTAAATTCATTACTCTGCTTCACCATTACATCGATATTTTGGCATACTCTTATGATGATCTAAAATCTCTTAGGCCTGAAGAAATTTAGCATGAAATTCCTCTCAAGGTTAGGTCATTGCCTCACAAGCATAAACAAAGGCAGTACAACCCCAAGATATCAAGTACTATTCTTTTTGAGATCCAGAAAATGTTAAATGTGAGGATAATTTTTCCAATCCATCATTCCACCTAGATTGAATGGAGAAATTTGTCTCTGTGTTGATTTCAAAAATCTAAATCAATCCTCTTTAAAAGATAACTACCCCCTACCCATCATGGATCAACTACTACAGACAGTAACTAGCTAAGAGATGTTATCAATGTTAGATGTTTTTTTAGGGTATAATCAAGTGGAAGTTGGTGAAGTAGACTAACATAAGACCACTTTCACTACACCTTAGGGCACCTTTGCATATCACAGAATGCATTTTGGTTTGATCAATGTTGGTGCCACCTTCTAGAGAGTGATGGATCTTACCTTCAAAAATGAAATGGGGAAGTTCATTATGGTATATCTTGATGACTTTACCATCTTTTCCAAACATCATCCCTATCATGTGCATCATTTATAATAAGTGCTAGAATGATGTCAACAAAATGTCATTTCTCTCAATCCTAAGAAATCCATTTTTGGGGTTACAGAAGGGAAACTTCTCAGTCACACTATATCTTGAGAAGGAATAAAGATCGACCCAAAAAGAGTCAAATCCATCCAAGATCTTGCTCTTCCCACTAGTAAGACTGTAGTCTATTCTTTCTTCAAAAAGGTGAATTTTCTACGAAGGTTCATTCCTGAATTCATAGAAAAGACTTGCCACATTATCAACATGATGAAGGGTAAAGCTACTTTTTAATGGACTGAAGAAGGCAAATCAACATTTCAAGATATCAAGGAAGCTATCACCCATACCCCAATCTTGGTCTGTCTAGATTATACCAAAGACTTTGTAATATATAGCTATGCTTTTGAACACATGCTTTCAACCATTTTGGTTTAGCAGAACAAAGAAGGTGTAGAGTCCCCCATATATTTCATGAGTTATCCTCTCAAAGCTCATGAGTTCAGATATTCAAACATAGAGAAACATGCTTATGCTATGGCTAAGGTGGTAAAACACTTCCATTTTTATATCCTAAACTCACACACTATTGCTCTAGTTCCTAATACAACAATAAAGTCCATTCTAACTCAATAGGAGTTTGGAACTAAAATGGGAAATTGGATTGCTAAAATCTAAGAGTTTGATGTTGTTATCAAACTAACAAAGATTTTGTGGGGAAGAGGTCTCTGCCAATTAATTGTTGATAACATACCAAAAGAGGTAGGGCATGAAGAAACAGAGGTTGAAGACATGCCTACAGTTCTCTTTGTCACCACTATGAATGAATGGTATTCCAATATCGCTCATTTCCTTACCTATGGTGAGTGTCTTGCCCACCTATCTCATAAAGAAAAGAGGATTGTTAAGTTAAAAGCTGCTAACTTTGTCTTATGGGACAACGGTTTGTACAAGAGGAGCCTTGATGGGGTATTTCTTCGTTGCATGGATAAAGTGCAATATAGAAAAATTTTGGAGTCTTTCCATAATTTGGATTGTGGAGGACATTTTTCTACACCTATGACTACCCATAAGATTCTAAGAGCTAGGTACTATTGGCCTACTCTATTTCAAGATTCATACACTTGGGTGCGTAGATGCAAGTTATGTCAACAGTTTGTTGGGAAACCCAAGCTGGATGTGTTAGTTCTCAAGCTGGTGGTGATCAAAGAGCCATTTCAACAATGGGGTATTGATTTCATTGGCACTATGAACCCATCCTCAAGTGCTGGACATAACTATATCCTCACCGTAATATATTATTTTACCAAGTGGGTGGAAGCCTTCTAGTCAAGTATGCTACTTCAGAAGTGGTATGTAATTTCCTCAAGGAAAATATTATTTCCTAATTTGGAGTCCTAACCCAAATTGTAATAGACAATGCAGCCTATTTCTCTTCTCATGAGGTTACCCAATTTTTTTATTATTATGGGATTATCCTCTCCCACTCTTCTGACTACTATCTACAAGGAAATGGTCAAGTAGAATCAAGCAACAAGAACCTGGTGACCATTATTAGGAAGTTGGTAGATGAAAATTAGAGAACCTAGCATAAAGCATTGTTTGACACTTTATAATTAGATAGGATTACACCTAAAAGGGTGATAAGTATGTCACCATTTTAAATTCTATATGGTTTGAATGTAGAGATACCAATCACCCTAGAACTACCAGCACTAAAGTTGGTAAAGGCAGCCAAAGATCAAACATTTGAAGATTCCATCGACAAGAGGATCATGTGCTTGAGTAAACTAAATGAGGAATAAACTATAGTGGTGGACCATATTTCTGCACATCAAATTCTGGTAAAGAAACTCTTTGACTAGAAAGTAAGGATTCATGATTTTTAGATTGGAGATCAAGTCTTGTTATGGGACAAGAGGAAAGAACCAAAAAGAATGCATAAAAAATTGGATTCCTTATGGAGAGGTCCATTTGCCATTCATTGAATAAATGGTGAAAATATTTTATTTCTAAAATACTAAGATAAAACCCCATTTTCACTGCCTCATAGTGGGTAGCATCTGAAGCACTTCAATCCTTGAAGTATCAGATAAGTCCAGTTGTACATTTGTATAGTATTTATTCATATCATGTTGTTCATTTGGTTTTTAGAATCTTTCTCTTTTTGGATGGCATGAATCCATATACCAATGGCATAGATGAAGGCACTTAGAGTCTGGATTCTACTCCCTTTGATTGTTTCAAAATACAATCGATGGAAGTTCCCCAACTAGAGCCAGCTATTGTTCCTAGAATTTGTCACTAGTTTTTGTGGACAACATGTCAACCATTTCAATTCTACAAGCCAAAATGGTCTCTTTCTTTCTCAAAATGTTCTGAGAAGTCAATTTATTCAATTGCATAAGCCTTTTTAGCTAAGGAAATCATAGGTTCAAAAGGTGGGCTTTCACAAGGAAAAATCTCAAAACACTTAAGGCATTTCCCTAAAATTATAAGGATGGTTCAATCCCAAGGTTTAATCAAAAGGTTCAACAATGGGGTTCAATAATATGAAATAAACCATTGAGCTATTGAACCATTGAACTTAGCCTCTGAAAGGTTCAAAGAGTCCAAAGGTTCAATGAGTTTAAAACTTCAATGCATTCAAAGGGTTTAAAGATTCAAAGTTCAAAGTTTAAGTGAATGGTTCAAATAAAATATTATATAAAAAGGTTCAACAAAATAATTCAACCACATGGTTCAAACAATTGGTTCAATGATACATTGAACTCCTAAAGAAGACTAAGTGAATGCGGCTCTTTACAAAACATTGAATCGCTGAACTGTCAAACTGATTGAACTTTGAGCTGTTGAACCTTGAACTATTAAACTCTAAAAGGTTCAAAGGTTCAAGGTTAAAAATGATTCAAGTGACTTGTGACATCCTTGTAGACATGAAATTCAAGGTAAAGGAAAAACCTTTGATTTTTAAATAACGTAGACTCAAAGACAAACTCAGCTATCTACTGAGAAAGGAGCTGAGGAAGCCAACAGAAGGCAAGAAGATAGCCCCAAGAGCTCAGATCAGCATAAAGAGACAAGATATAGAAAGGAAAGTGGGAATCAAATAGATAATATATAAATATCTATAAGATAGTTATTCTAGTAGGTGGAGTAGTCTACCAGATGGACCTCAAAGAGCACAAGCATTCAATGGTGTGGCCTATTTTTCTTTGTTTGAGTAAAGACGAGTGGATAGTCATGTAAGCATCATAAAGATAAGTGGCCTTACCTTTTAGAAGACTAGGAAACCCATGATTTAGAGGAGACATTTGAGGTGATTTAGAATGTAAAAAGCTAAGGCTGATGACCTATTCCAACATGGCCCCTTCATAGAATTTCCAATGCATTCAATGCAACATGGGCCATTTCATGAAAATAAGTGCCCAAGTCTTTCTTTGGAAGATATATATTGTAATCTCTCAATTTGTAGAAAAGGATATCTCTCTATTATCAAAAGTGAAACTCTACCCAAATTGAAAGACATTCCTGAGACTTTGAGTTCAAACTTTTAATCATATTTTATCAAGTGAATGAGAAAGCAAGTGACCTTTCAAACTTTGTGTTGAAACAACTTGTGTTATCTAAGAAATCGTTCTTACATATTTTTCCTAAATACAGTCTTGTCTATTTAATCAAATAAGTATAACAAGTGGAAATAATTTGAAATATATCCTAAAGTTGACTGTGGGAGACTTTGTGCTACCATAATTGTCTTTAGTCTATGTGTTTTATATTTCAGGATATTGGAGAGACTTTGAGCTCCCCTTATCCTTCGTAATATTTTATTCTGTTATAGTTTTTTGTGGAGACATTATGCTACACTTCATACTACTATGTTACTTTGTCATAAATTAGTAGGAGAAAAAATGAAAGACTTTGTTCTTTCATGGGTTTATTGTGGATCTAGTTACTACCCAGGAAGAATCCCTATTTTTTTATGAACATCATTTCTAAAAGAAGAGAAATGCCTTCAGTAATTACACAAGAATTCTCCTTTATTTTGTGAACATAATCTCTGAAAAAAGATAGATGGATGGTATGATTTCACCCCTGAGTCTATTTTTAGCTTATATTAGTATATTATAGTTTATAGGGAACCTCCCCTTACTGAGAGGAGAGATTTATCTCATTATGCTATGGTAACCACACCCATTTTTATGTATAAATTTCATTGTGTTATGGTTGATATACCCATTTTGTCGTCAGTTAGTTGATGACAAAATATTCACCCAATAAAACCAATCCTTGGAATTTTAAATGATTTCAAGATTGTGGTGTATTCAAGATTCCTACCCTTGAACCCTTACCAAGTATCCCATTTTATGAATCTCAATGTTTTAAATTTCTTGTTAATTCTACCTGAGGGTACAATGGTCACCCCAAAATCATTGGGAATACACCCCCTAAGCTCTTAGATTATAATGATGATGAGCTTGATGAGATAAATATTAATATTAAAACTTTAGATCTCTCACCTCATCTCATCTCTCATCTTCCCACTTCTTTTCAACCTCATTCTCATCAACACCTTGTGATGACAGCCCCATTGTCTTAACTAAGACTTGACATTCCATTCATCACACCACATCAAATTACAAGGTCATCCATACTTGTACCATTGATCTTCATACACCTCATTATGATGATGGCTATACCTTAGATGATCCATTATTATGACGTCTTGTTCAAGCTTGATATGCTAAGATTATTCATTATTGTTCCTCTTTGCTTTAGTCTTACAACATATATTTTAGTATTCCATCTTATATCAATCCTAATTTTAGTATTTTTCCTCATGATTGTATGGTAGATATGGTGTACACACCTCCAATTTCTAAATAAAATCATATGAGTATGCTTATGGATCATGCTATGACTATTCCCTATCACTTTTCTAGATACCATGACCCCTCTGGATTATTTATCCCTGAGATACTTATGATTATACTTTAGCCTTCCATGCATGCTACTCCTCCCTTAGTAGATCCTAGTTTAGATTCCATTCCCACTTCCTCTATATGTGAGTCTCTTATTATTTATGATGTTATTACTCCTCTAATTGATCCTTATCTAATATGTCAACTAAACCCACATTCTCTCAATGATGGTTTTCTCCCTCTACCATAACTACCTCCTTCACCCACCAAATGGGCTGATCAACCCTATTATGACATTCATAATGTTTTTAGTCATTAGATTAGAGATTATTACCTATACTAAGCTTCCTCAACTTCTATTTCCCCTCCTCCTTTAAGTACACCTACCAAGTCTACTCATAAGCATATATATTTCTTTCACAACATAAATAACCATTCATCCATGAATTATCACAAGCTACAATAATATATTTAGAATTTACATACCACTAATCCTTAGACCTTAGACAAGGCTATACCTCCCCCAAAAAATATTACCTAAGTATATTCCTAAATAGGGAGAGGTATATTGTCTCTAGCACCGATGTGGCACACATCACATTGATCATTTCTCATCCTTCAATAGAATATCAAGGATCACATCCTAACCATTATATACCTTATACCATTCCTCCCATAGGTCATTATCATAAGAAGGCACCCATTTCTTCCCCCATCATTCAACATCCTATGGTTCCATCTCCTCTTTTGGTCCCTTCTCTGTTTACTATTCCTCCACCCATGAATACCTCACTCGTACACCTTCCCTCACCCATGGATCTTTCTCCACCCATGATTTCATCACCTATGGTACCTTCCCCATTGGTGAACCCTTTATAGCCTATATAAACCACTCCCATGCATTATCTTGAGCATCCCTTTCCTGATATCCCTCATCATTATGATCCTTCAAGCATTCCTAACTTTTATATTGAGGAGATTCAATGTTGAGTATTTTCTCAACTTTTAATGAAGATTGATGAGACATAGCTACAATTCACATTCAACCTTATAGAGACTTATTGGATGTTATGGATAATGTGTGTGGATAAATATATTAGTACTTATGAACACATACATGGTTTTCTTACATTTTCATTTGGATTGGATGTGTGATCCAACTTTGTAGTTATCTATTCTATATCATTTGACATTATGTCAAATTCTTATCTATCTTACATGGTGACTTTTATTTTTCACTTTATATTTATGATTATGTCATTATGTTCTCTTATGGATTTATTTTTCATCATTATATTATTTTTTCTTCTCAAGTTCATTTTATTATGGATCCTTTGTTCTTTTTTATTATTTTTTATTATCTTATATCTATCACTACAGATAATCACTATTGTGACTTGGTTATATAAACCTTACTCCCTTTAGTCATTCCTTCTATACCATGTGATTAGCTAAAAATAAATCATCTCATTATAATCTCCTTTTACTGATCCACTTTGGATCTCCTTTTATTCCCCTTTATCCCATTTTTCAAACTAAGAATACAAATAAAAGAGACTTGAGATAACATGTTAGTTCATAATTAAGACTAAGTATTCTAGTCAGTCTTGTCTTTGGATACTTAGATTCTTTAGCTAAAGCATAAAATATTATTCATGTGTATCACTCTATCTCTCGTGATTGATCATTCCAAGTCCATATAGAGGAGGAATCATAAATGCCATAAAACATTCAAAATCCAAATCATTTAACAAAAGGTAATGATCTAAAAGGTAACATTTAAAATTCTCAAAAGTCAAATCACACTAAAATATGTGATTCTAAGCACATATTTTTATAATCAAAGCTCAAACTCCATAGTTGGCCTCACAATATATCCAAGGTCCATTGTGGTGTGTTAGGCCATTAGATTATAAAAGGAGAATAAAAAAAATGGTGCTACCAACTTTTTCTTGCAAGAACCTAATATTCATAGTAGACCGATGACTCTATAAGGGGTCCTGAGGAATGATGAACATGTTGTGGGAAGGTAAGTCCATTTTAGTTTTCTTGTTCAAAACTACCTACATGAGTTTATATTAGTAGCACACTTATTTGCCTACATAACTATATGTCTATAGAGAACAGGTATCCTCTGTATATTGATGGCCACTAGTCACTAAGTGTCTTCTCATGTCCTTAGGATGCCTCATGTCTCCCAAGGTATTATCATAAGATGCCTATGTTATGATTCTTACATTCCATTTTTCACTCTCTATAATCCTAATATTTCCCCTTGATAATTTTTTTTTATTTACTGATCACTCCCCTAGGGATTCCATTTTTGAGTTGCATTGTAAGACCATGGATAGGACCTAGCCTTCCTCAAAAATTACCAAATTTCTCACATTACCATTCTAAATAACCCCTTTTACCATATTTTCACATTAATTCCATGTCATTAGTTTTCCCTTTATGAGTTATAGTGTAAGACCATGGATAGGACCTAACCTTCCTCATAAATTTTTCCAATATCCAAGTCACAGCAAAATTACATGCGTCAAATCTAAGATAAGATGTGATTGATTATGATTTATACATCATTGACATGATTCCCATCTTGATTTATTATTTTTTATGCTTAATTCATTATCTTTCACTTTTATCTTCTTATTTTACGATTGCATGTAAGAATCCAACCATTTTTCTTAAGTTTTTCATACATCCTAGCTTGAATTAGTATGATGAATTTAAGACCATTTTTATAATTTTGTTTCTCTTTTATACTTCCCAACATGATTTAGTATGATTTATTGACTTAATTGATTTATTTTTATACCTTTGTTCTTTTACGTACTTTCCAATTTATTACATTATTTTCATACTTTCCAACATGATTTAGTGTTATTTTACTTGTTTTAATTTGGTTCCATTTTTTTTTCATGGTTTAAAAACAAACTTATTACCACTCTTTTGGTTTCTTATACTTAGTCATCTTTTAATACTACACATTTCCCAATCTGAAATAATGTGTAGTGTATTTTTTTTATATTAATTATACTTTTCCAAGTCCTTTTCACATGTTTCTTTTTAACCATGCATGTGTCCTATATAATACTAGAAAAGAAAACATAACACATATATTTCCTATAACATATACATCAACAACAAAATACATGTGCTAGAAAGAAAATATCCATGAATCCATAACCATAACCATAATATAAACACATAAGATCAACATCCAATTGTCAAAATAAGATATATATATACATACATACATACATACATACATATATATATATATATATATATATATATATATATATATATATATATATATATATATATATATATATATATATATATATATATATATATATATAGTGTGTGTGTGTGTGTGTGTGTGTGTGTGTGTGTGTGTGTGTGTGTTTGATAAAAAATACATCACTTCAGCTCTAATACTAGGCTCTATCATGTCTTTCTTGTGGATTAGCTCTGATATCCATAGATATCTTAGATAATCCCCTCTCAATAGTATATTGTAAAGAAGATGTCTAAGATCTCAATATTACTACCTTTCCCTATAGATTGGCCACTTGGGCCTATACCTATCCTAGCTAAATTTTGGTAGCCAAATGTGTGACTCTCTTGAGCCATGGCCTACCATACCTATGTATCTCCTACTCCCACCCATACTAGTGGATGTAGCCCATCTCTACATGTTTGTAAATGCCTCTTATCCTCTCTTGTTAGTCTGAACTAGCTTGCTTGAACTATGATAGATGGTACCATAAGATCATCCAATGTGGTAAGGTCATATTGGATTAGTTCCTCATCTAGAATATCATGGAGTGCTCCCCTCTCTAGTGATCCCCATCTAGTCTCCTCCTCATCCATAAGATCTACAAAATTTAAACTAGATAGATGTTTGATAAAAAATACACCTCAAAAGCTATCTATCTACAATCTATCAAATAAATATTATACAAATAGAATTATATTTTCAAATCTCAAATAAATTTCAACCATTTATTACTTGTCTAGGTGTCACCAATCACTATCTCCCCATCTACTCAATCACCAAACACAGTCTCTCCATCAGTTCATCCTTTGATTACCTCATTTTTGGGATGCCTCCTAATCAACATAAAAACTAGGCTTACCACCCATGACCATCTCAATCTTTGCCTCAATGGTGCCTCTATCAACTAGCTCTACCCTAGGCCAATTGATGGGTCATCTAATATGACCACCCTCCATGCTCTCTCTCATCATTGGTGTCTCCATTGGTGGTATGATTAAGGTGGTCACCACTCCTCTTATTTTGGTGCTAGTTTTTGTGCTTGTAAAACTCCTGTATCTACATCCATGTCCTCTCTAACTATTGGTCATCATGCTCAACACATCCATGATCTCTCATGCTAAAGTCTAATCTCTAATCTCATAACTAGTGGTCCTCCTCTTCCTCTTCCCCTTGGCTTTCTCTCATGTTGAGCCGAAAATATGGGTACCACTATAGGATCCATTAGGTGATGGAATCCAAACTATCCTAATAATCATGACACTAGATGTGGCTCTACCCACCAAGTGTAGTGGCCCATGATCTATACTTGTGTTAAATCTAGTGCCATCATCCTCCAACTTATCCAGACTATTGTAATGTGTGCATAAGGATTCCACATGATATTTCCTCATGTGACTATCTATAGTGATTGAACATGGGGCACAACTTGTGCCACTTGATCCTATCTCCATATCAACACCTAAGGAAATTGATCATCAACCACATGGGGTAACTCAATTAATCAATACATTAAGAACCTCTCATATATCTAAGAACTCAATAAAACCACTTGCCCCATAGTCTTCTACCCTTAATAAATCATACCATACATATCATGCATGATCTAAACCCATATGATAGAACCTAATTCATATGTTTCCCCCTATGCCAATATCAACTGACACAAGGCTATCACAAATAGTGGTACCTTACCATCTTACTTATGACATAACACCCACGTTATTATAAGTCTTATCATAACCTTCTAAATATCTATATTCTAAGAAATATAGACATTACCTTCAATCCAAAGTAAATTCTATTTGAGTATGTTGCCCATTGGGATAATGCTCACCTCTCCTCCTAATTATATGGTATCCCCATGATCATCGACATCCCCCATATAAGAAGTATAAGTAATGCATGGGCATCCTCTAATTTGATACCAACCTCTATGGTATCCCCATCCACCACCCATCTAAAAGTATTGGTAAAGCATTCCAAAGCTCCTAAGAACATGACCACTAGATCAACAATCAGTGAAATGTGTCACATATAAATGATGCCTCATAATCTTAGTGTGACAAATATAGCCTAGTCTACCTCTATTATAAACTCCTCTAGATCTAAGAGCCAAGACACATCCACAAATTATAAAAATCTTTGGCACCCCTACAACCATCAAATAATAAAATATATATTAGACCTTATCACTTATAATCAAAATACATTCTTTTAAATTTTAATAAAAATAAACCTAATTTACCTTAATCTAATCATTTTATACCCATTTGACCTATTTTTAGCCTAATTGGCTATTTTAATACTCAATCAGGCACACTAGGCCTCAAAATTACTATATCAGCCAATTTCCTACATTTTAATACTATATCGGCCACTTAATAACATACTAAGTTGACCCAATAGTATTAGGTCAGCCATTTTGACTTAATAAACTAAGTCATCCCTTTTATTTTTTCCCCTTAGTACTAATTCAACACTTTGACTTAATCAACCAAGTTGGCTAAGGGGTACTAAGTCATCCCATACCTACTAGGTCGACCCTATCAAAACTTGATTTTCACCCTACTAGGTCAACTATCGACTCTTTAACCAAATTATAATAAATGCCTTTGGTATTTATTACTTTGATTCCTTGCAACCTAGTTCCCTAGTTGACCTCTAATTTCCTCAATAACTTCTTGGGGTTCATTCTAGTTTATAAAATTGGTCTAAATTACAAATTTATATAAAACACTTAATTTCAAATGAAATACTTGAAATAAATTTGAAATTATCAGTTGCCTACCTATACTACACTTGCTATGACCACTGGGCATCCTCCTCATCTCAGTTGTCATCTCCTCACCATATTGGCTCTTTCAGCTTTCATTAGGTCTCTCATAGCTCTATTTTTATTTCATAATAGTCAAATAATAACAAATGAATTCTTTTTCACCCTATTTAAAGTTAATATTCACAATTATTTACCCTTATAATATTTACCATTAGATTCCTTGTTTTGATCTTATCTTTATTTTTATTGACTCATTTTTTTAATCATAAAAAGTTCCAGAATCGTGACACAATATAGAATATTTTTTACTATTATATGCCTATATTGTAAAAATTTATTTTTTTTCTCTATTTGCACTAATCTCTACATGTTTGCCTAATGTTACTCACATTGGATTGCTTCACATCTCTCACACTCTTTCTTTATCTACAACACTAAGGTAAGTAAAGGCATGTTTTTTTAAATTTTATCCTTCCATTTATCTTATTTTTTCCTTATTTCACTTTACTTAGCATCATTGTTATGTGTCATCATGTTCTATTTCATGAATCACTATCCCATGTTACACTTATGTGACATGTGATGAGCTTAGAGTTGGGAATATGTATACACATAATATTTTTAAAATTTTCATCAATTACCGATTCTCTTTATCTTAAAATAACACATCGATTTTCAATATATATGAGTGTATACCCTAATGTTTGATTATTGTTAGTAATGTCCCTATTATGTCTGAGAGTGTTCATGAGGTCTCAAGTTTGCTACTGATTTTATGACAAAGTGTGCCAAGGTATCTTGTGATAAATATCTTCATTGATGGATTTTGATCCATAATTACCTAATTTATTATGAGTTTTCATAATTATGTATAAAGGCCAAGGGTGTATGTGACTTACTTAAAAGGTATAACAATTTTTCCTTAAGAATATCCTTGTGATGAATATATTCTTGTGCAAGGTATGTGACATGTTTGAGTAAGATGGCACAAGCAAGTTTTGATGCATTTGAATGTTGATTATATGCATGATTAATATGTTTAATATATGATGGAAATGATTAATTATGTTTTTATAATCCATTGGAGTTGATATGAAGACTTTGGAATGCTTATATGCTTGTATAGGTCTACCTAGTCTACCTATCAAATCAGGTTGACAGAGCAGGTTGATGATGTCATATTTGGCACCTATGAAGGCCTCAAAAGTAGCTTGATATTTGGATAGAATAATATATGAAAGGAAAACATATTTTTAAAGTTTTAGGTCCATTATATTTATATATAAAAATTTATTCAAAGTCAAATAGAGTTTCCCAAGCTTATTTTATCATTTCCATACTTAGCCATTTTTGCATAAAAATATGACCGCTAGAATTCAAAGGAAAACTAGTTTGAAGTATTTTAATTATAAATATTGATAATATATGTATTTTTTAGAATAAAAATAAAGTGGTAAATGAATATAAGGACTATCTATAAAATATGGTTTCAATATTTGACTGGTTATAGAGGTGCATTTATGGAGCTTCAAAGTTGACAGAGGGTTTGACTTTCCTCTATAAATGACTCAGTAAGGATGTTTGTGTTTTTTGTTTATGGTTTTTGGTTATTTAATGATGATTTATTATTTTGAGAGTGATTTATACTCCATAATTATCATCTACATGAATTATGGAGGTTTGACTAATCCATCTTTACTATGAACCATTGCTTGTAAGTTGACTTTTCCTTCAGTCATCATGGTGGTCACAATTAATGCATTAAATTGATAAATTTGAGTTATATAGAGGTGTATTGAGATGGTTTTGATATTTTTAGGATGTAATAGGGGCTATTTGTCATGGACCCATGTACTTAGAAATGGTCTTCTGTTACTACTTTGATCGGTGATGTGCGAAAGGGGTGAACAAGTCTCCATGAGACCTAAAAGGGCCACTTAAACCTAATTGATTGACTTTATGTCTTAAGTGTGATCTATAGAGTGGTTTTATTACCCATTTAACATGTGTTTTGATCTATTCTAGGTGTAATTAAATTATGTAAAGTATCTTGGTTGACCAAGATGGGTTAAATGAAGTGTGTGGTATAATAAAAGGCCTAATAGGCTTGTTTGAGCTTGTTAGACTAAGGGATAATGAAGTGAATGAAATTAAAATTTTAATAAGGGTAATATTCAATATAATATATCATAAAATCATTTTGATTATGTGATAAGGGTCTAAAAGTGTTTATCATAGGTCTGACTGTGTGTATGAGGGTAGTTTGAGTGAAGAAGAAGAGGGGTTAGTGCATGCTTATGTGAGAGGCATATTTGAGTTTGTATGAGATATAAAAGACCATCACCAATTGTATGAAGGAAAAAAATCAAGTAAAAGTTTTAGTTTGATGGTTGAGTGGGTGCTTGATCAACAAAGGGGTTTGTAGTCTCTTAATAAGTTGGTGCTTACTGAAGTCTAGTTGGTGTTAGATGAATTTGAGGGGTTGGTACTCCTTGTAGAGTGGGTGCTTCACTAAACTATCTTGTTTATGATATATTATAGGACTATAGTCCATTTTTTTATAGGATTGAGAGTGGGTTATATACCCCATGAGGGTTTCCCGCATAATTCATGTGTTATGTGCTTTGATCTTACATTATTTTCTTTATTCATTATTGTTTTATTGTGTTTGGGAAACTAGGGTTTATTTTATAAAAAATAAATGGGATAGATTAAGGGGAAAAATATATTCAAGTGTAGTAAAAAAAATTATACCAAATTAATTACATGGTAAAAAAATGACTTAGCTAGGCAAAATAGTCATTTGTAGGTTTCAGAACAGTCCAAAAATAGTCAGGAATAGTCAAGAATAAGGATTCATTTCTATATCTTCAACTCCAATTTGCTTTAGATAAGATCATTGAGTTTAGAAAAGAACACCCATCACTATTTTCTAGATAGGATCATTCGTCACTATTGTATAATTTTGGCATTGTTGTTTGTTTGGATTTTTGATTCTAGATTATGGTGTAATCTAATTTTAAGGTCTTATAGGTGTCCTTATTTCCTCATGATCACCTATTTGTGCCACTATATGGCCTATTTTATTCTAAAAACCTAGGTCTAACTACACACATTAAATAATAAACATATCAAAAACCAAAAGGGAAAAACTTGAGTTAGGGGAAGTATGATCACATGATCTAGAACCCCTATTGTTTTGATCACTACCTACATTAACCCTCAAGCTAGGGTCTCAGATCAAATGTAATTCTCCCTTAAAAAACATGCATAATAAATGCACATGGTAGATGAAAGAATAAACTTTCACCTAGGCCTTTCCTTGATCAAGCATGCAAATATATGGGTGATGTAGAATTTTGAGCTATAATATTAACTAATTTTAATAATTTAGTGTGCCAAAGTAGTAAGTGTTGGATATAAAATGCCTTGTGAAGTCATTTATATTGGATAATCTTTATTTTGAATTTAGGATCTTTATTCATGCTTACCAACATCAAAAAGATAAATAAAACTTAAGGGAAGGGATAAGAAGGGTTTAAGACCTATTAAACAAGGAAAAATGACTATTGGACAATAACACTAGGAAGGATAGGAGCACCAAGTGTTGTAGTCCATCAAAATTATGTTGTATAGGACTAAGAAAAATAGGATAGGACTGACACGAACTAAGTTTTGGGGTCTCTAGAGTATAAATCAATTGGTTGAGATAATGAAAAGGTGATAAAATTAAGAAATAAGACCAAGACAAGCAAAATAAAGACATGACTAGTGCAAACAAGGCTCGTATTCTCCAGTCAGAGTCTCCTGTGAAGAGGACTATGAAAAAACATGATATGTGTGGTTGTTTGACCAATTTAGGGTGTATACATTTTCCCTCCTTTTATTCTACTGATGTAATGAAATGAAATACTAGAGTAAAATAAAGAAAAAGAAAATGCATACCTAAACCTACCTATGTGGAGGTTCAATGTGCTATAAGGGTCTAGCTCACTTCCTAGATAGGAAAGTGGATGGAGAGTTGAATAGTGTTTGGAGAGAGAAGGAATACATGGAGTGGATGCCCCCTATATTGAATCTAGATGTAGATTCCTTGTATCATGGAGAAGGAGGGCAATGATTTCCCCCTATGTTGAATCTAACTAAAGATGAATAATGTTTAGAGGCCCAAAACCAATCTTTATCCTTTGTCCCACATAAAATCATGTAATTTGGATGTATGTATAAAATATGTATGCTATGAAGATAAAAATATATCATGCCCCCACTCTAAATTTCTAAATTAGAACTAAGAAATGTTCAAAGGCCCAAAACTAATGTCTATCCTCTATCTTGCATAAATTCATGTAGTCTAGATCTAAGTAATACAATGGACAAACCACTGTAGATGGTAACATGGTCCAACTTGGTGACAACTTGGGTATAGTTGTGTGTCATCTAAAAATTTGGTCAATGTGTAAGAAGAGAATGGCATGTCTTACCATTCCATCTATATAATCTTGAGTGATGAAGAACATGAACATCTGTACCATGCCCCCAAATTCAGTATGTGAGTAATGCATCTACATAATCTAGTAATTTATATAACCACATGTGATATGACATATATTTTCATGCTTCATATGCAAAATTGGAGACCAAAACACTGTGCTTTGTACTATGCCTATAGTTTGCTATCTAATTCTTTAATTGTGTCATGTTGTATGAAATTGTATGTGTGAGACATCTAGAATGTACATGCCCCTAAATTTGGTATCTGAGTCTATATTTATATCAAAATAACTATGAATCCATATAATCTAAACCACTATATCTAAATAGTCTGTGTATCTATATTGAAATCATTGTGAATCCATATAATCTAAACCACTATATTTAAATAGTCTATGTATCTATAAACTAAAGGTATATCCCTCTAAATGTCCTAAGTAATGTTGAGTGACCCACATAATCTAATTCACTATATATCTTGACCAATCTGAGCTAAATATGATAATCTAAATGTTGGATGTGTAAGAACCATGGTGTATCCACTTATGAGAATGGATGGGTATGTTGGGTAAGTGTAGAAATAAGAATAGTATGAATGATGTCCCCATTTTGGGGAGAGGGACAAAATTTGGGATAGAGGAGGTTGAGCCAAAAGTGATGAATAGTGGCATAGTAATAAAAACAAGGTTGGTATGTTGTGAATAGATTGAAAGGTTGTTTGATTTATTAAATTGAGTTGTTGAGAGTATAACACATTTTTATTGGTGATGACCAAGGCACGTGTCTGGTATAAGATAAATAAAGAAGTGTTTGTGCCATAGTAAGAAGATAAGTTAGTAAGAGAGTGAAGCTTGAGTGATGTTGAAGGTATCATTGTCATCATTCTGTGGAAGGAAATGATTTGAAAAATAGAGTTACGAGGTTTAAGTTATGGGCAAAATGGTATTTCATTTTGAATGAAAAAGTTGGTTAGCATAGCAAATTAGATTGATTCTTGATTCATTTGTGCTTTGACTAGGTTGATTTTGATCTTTGGAGAGAGAAAGATGCCAAGGATATGAGCACCTATCATGACCTAGTTTGAGAAACTGGTGGCTCAAGTTTAGGATGATGGTGATGTGACCTTGGTAAGCAACTCAAATGTTTGGGTTTTGTCAAATTTTAGGATTTTTTAATTCCCATTTCTATATATGGCTTGATCCCTCTTCATAGTATTGTTATGTAAGCATCATTCCCACAAAAGGGGTGTGGATTGCACAATTATTACATCTTTCACACTAACCCCTCCCTCTTTCTCAAGTGACTAAAATATCATTTTATCAAGCATGATGGAGGGTTAGGGTTTGAAAACAAAATCAGTTCCATAATGAGTTCTATCAACAACCATCACTCAATTTTTCATAGGCATGCTCACACAAGCAAAATGAAACTACCCAAAAAGTTTAAGGTCTATGTGATCATTTTGGACAACAACAATAGGAACAAACATCACTGGACACCAAAGCATCTGATTTTTGGTGCTCCTATCCTTTAACCCAATGAAAGCCAAATTTAGGTTTATAGCACTTTTCTAGTCCTACACATCCATTTTCAACCTCTATATCAAACATTTCAATCTATTTTCCAATGAATTTATATTTCTTCCTATTTATTACTATTTTTTTAAAGGTGAAAAAGACAAATAATTGCACAAATTAGGACTATATTTATTGCCATA
Source organism: Torreya grandis (assembly GCA_037957365.1). NCBI lineage: Eukaryota > Viridiplantae > Streptophyta > Pinopsida > Cupressales > Taxaceae > Torreya > Torreya grandis. The sequence goes on along the minus strand of JARHVA010005186.1, from coordinate 1,165,806 downwards.
TTTTGTACTAATTTATTAATCTAGACCCTTAACTAAAATAGGAATAAAAATCCATTATTCCTAAATAAGTTAAATCATTTGGTGAACCTGACTTACTTTGTTTGCACACAAAAACCCTAGAAACCCTAGGGAAAATTCCTTGCTAATTTTTAGCAATATGTTTCTGATTTTTTTTAATTAATTTAGATTTCATATAAAATAAAAAAAAGATCTCACATATTTCAAAACATTTATTTCACATAATAATGAGTCCATACTTGGTCCTATCATGTATATGAATGATTAAGTTTACTATATGTTAATGCAAAGCTTCATTCTTTCCATTTCATGCTTACTTTTTATAATATAGGATGATATTAAGAAATTTATTGCTAAATATGTTAAGATCCCTTTCCTTTAAAGCAAGTTTACTTTTATTTAATATAACGTTTCATTATTTCTTTTGCATACTCTCTCTCTCTCTCTCTCTCTCTCTCTCTCTCTCTCTCTCTCTCTCTCTCTCTCTCTCTCTCTCTCTCTCTCTCTCTCTCTCTCTCTCTCTCTCTCTCTCTCTCTCTCATGCAGAATAATTTTCAACTCTATCTTGCTAAACATGTATAAATGTCATGTTACAAGTCAAAGTTTTTTATGCATTAGTGCAAAGTTCCATTCTATTTATCCCTTGTTTTCTATCTCTCATATGGAATGATATTTATAATCATATTTATATAGAAATTATAACTCCAATTACATGCATTTCATCCCATATACATGGTTTATACCTAGATGTATCAAACTCTTTGGATACTTTTGAGTATCTCCCTATCACTACTAGACACAAAAAAAACACTAACAATTATATCTATTCCTCCTCCCTTCAAAATTGGTTCACCTAGCTATTATCCCACACCTAATACCAACTCTATTCCTATATTAGATCATGCAGTACATGCTATCACCCAAGTTTATGAAGATAGGTAGGCTGATCACACCAATGGCTATAGCTTTGTCACTCAAGTTAGCACCCCTTATGATACAATTTTAACTCCTACACTAGTTATAGCTCTTCCTCTAGTTGAGATTCACACATAGTCAAGGCCTCCCTCACCATCACATAAAGTTCATACACTTCCATGAAGGCCTCTCTTAGAATGACCACTACATCAGTGATAGTTTCAAAACTCTAGACAATTTTCAACTATAGTATTACACTCAGGGTAATATCATTGAGGTCTCATGATTGTACAAATAGAGTAAATTTTTAGAGAGATTTTTATACTACCATATGGGTCCCTAAGATATCCACAATTGCATCCACTTCTTAGAGTTACAAGGGGAACCCATAGTTAGTTTTCACTACAAAGATTTTAGAACACTTAAAGCATACATAGTTTTTAGAGTCATAATCTCAACCCTTCCATCATGCTTCATGATCATGTAAAATCCCTCTCCTTGATACAAGACCATGTGATATGGAATCTCTTATGAGACTAATTAGTTAGTATTGTTTCTTCTTAGTCTTTCTTGTACATAATTTATTAGCTTACTTGTACATAATTTATTTTTGCTTTCTTGTACATAGTTTCCTTATGATTACTTACACATAGATTATTTTAAAATACCAAGAAAAATACAATATTTAAAAATTAAAAAAATAATATAACATCTCAAAATACAAAAACATTCAAATAACTTAGAAAAAAAAAAAAATTATATGCATATCCATGCTTTACATTTCTACTACCATGATAGACATACATTTTGCTATTCTATGCTATTGTTTGTCAATTTATCTACATTACCATGATTCAATTTATCTTCTTTGAGTGTGTTCAGTGACACCCAAATATTTTATTGCTTCACTCTACCCATTGAGGGGGAATCCTACTTTTACATTCAAGACATACATCGACATATCTACCCACCAAGGGCATCTTCTATAGAACTACACCATCCAAGTTATGTCATTCCTACACTACACACTCTACTTATCATGTTGATGTACATTACTTACTAGTTTACATAGATTATTATATCAAAACTCACTAGTATATATCACTTGTGTATTTCCTATCATCTACCTAGTCTTGTAATACATGTTTTTCATACTTTCACTTCTTTCTTTGATTAGTTAGATGTGATAATATTTACAAACTTTACATTCTTTCCTTTCTTTCTTTGAGTAGTTATTTGTGATTGCATTTCTTAGTTCATGTTTTGTTACTTATGTGTGCCTTAAGATATTTGCCATTGTCCTATACTTGTATTCTTATATGTGCTTGTGGCCCTTGTGCCAATCTTTCTTGTTTGTAATTATATGTGTATGTGGGTATTTGAACATGCCTTATATGCTTGCTTTTCATAGTTTGAGTGACATGTGCCCATGTCCCTTGTTTTCTTGGCCCCTTGGCCTCTTTTGTATGCTTCTTTCTTCTTACCTTACGTGCTTGTTTGCTTCTCAATTATTTTTAATGCCATGATCCACATCATGCATTATCTTGTCTTCTTGGATTCTATGATGGACATCATGCTCTATCCCTTCTTGACAACTAACTAGATTTCTAGTTTCATTTTAGTATACTGCACATGCTATTACATTGTTACATCTATTTAGGCATACCCTTGTTGATCTAACAATCTCCAACACAATCTATGCTATATTTTGAGACATCTTTTGGATTATCATTTCTATATCATGTATTTCATAACATAAAACACTTGTAGGGATCTTTCTTCTAATGGAAGTCATTACATGGTATTCATTCCTACCCTCAAAAGAGGTGGAAATAAACAAGGGTTTTGTCATAGAGATTAGAGTCCTCTACCAGTCAAAATTAGTTTTTAGAACACTTAGAATAGTAATCAAAATTTAAAACATGTAGAACAAACTAGAAAAATAGTAATGAATACCAAATAATCATTAGAAAAATTAAATGACAAAAGTGCCCCATTTGGACTATAGTGCCCTACAAAAAAGTGTCTATTTTTTAGTGTTCATGTCCAAACAACCAAAAACCTAAAATTTTCAAAAATAAATAAAAAGGTAAGGTCAATTACAGTTTTATCAACTATAGTTCAGATTAGATTGGGCAGTTTTAGTATAGTTTTACTTATATTATCTAGATATAGGTGGCATCCTACACGACATGATGTCTCTCACTTCTAGTTTTAGATTAGGTAGTTGGTACACCTTCTAAATCAGAATCCATGTTACAAATACCAGTGATTAAGGGAAATGTGTGTAGTACATTTAACTTTTTTTCTTTCCAATTAATTATATTACCCAATTATTCTTAGTAGTTGCATGCCTTATTCCATCTGTAGGTGGTTGGCATCATTTTAGAGTGGCTTTCATATAAGCTTAGTTCTTAGTTTTGGCTTGGATTTTATACAAGCCTAATCTCTACTTTTTGGAGTGGTCAAGATTGACCTAGTTCTTAGTACACATTCGGCTATCCATGCCACATTATTATATTATAGAGCATTCATGGGCTTTATGAGCCATATCATATGACACACATTCATACTGGTATCAGTTCATAGCTCACCCTTAGTGGGTAATGATGGAGCCAAAGGAATAGCTATACTTTGTATTCTTGAGCCACCTACTCAAAGATATTAGACACATAGTCCAAACATCGATTAACACATGTATGATCACATAGCTTCACTACATAGTGGGAAATTATGGAATTAAAGGTCCATCCTTTGTACTCTTGATCCACCCTTGGGGATTTGAGCACTCATCTCCATTCATGATATTAATCTTGGTATAACACGTTACTATCATCACTTATCATCACTCAACATCTCTCAACATCACAATAGGTTTTGTATAGGTTTATGCACCCAGTGAGGTGTATTTATTCCTTTCTCTTCCTCTCTTTTTTACCTAACCTTTTTACATTCTTATTTTAGACATATCATGTATAGTAAGAATTTATCTAATCTTTATTTTAGCTTATATATTTACACTTTACATTGTTCTCTCTTTATGCACACTCAGAATCACACATCTTCATGGGATTCACCCTTACAGGTAAGTTTAGGTATGATTTCCATTTTTACTTTATCTTAGTATTTTACTTTATTTCATCACTAGAATAAAAGGGGGTAGATGTAGTCATATAAAATGTCCAAATTGGTAGTTTTAATGTGGATTATGACACCCCATTCATAGGTAATTTTTTCATGCTCTTACGACCCTTCAAGACACCTTTTTGCTCATTACCAGTCATCTAAAGCCTTATAAATGGTCATTCCACCTCATCTAATAAATATTACTCATGCCAATATTATTCCCCTAGTTCTTGAGCCTATAGGATAGGATCACCCCATAAATAAGTCTCCCATTTTTGGTGGTCCTATCCATTTTCTCTTTGAGCCCCAACAATCATTTTCATCTAGTCCTTATCTTTGATTAGGTCAACCTGGCATGAACACATCTGACCCATGAACAATTATTCCCTATAAAATCCCACTCAAAGCTAATTTACAAAGGGAGGTGACAAAACTTACAAATCAATGAAGAATACAAACAAAGAACTAAAGTAAACTTCCCTATTCTTTGCACATAATCACCCAACACAATTATAAACATACTCAAATCCTCATACCAGTCCCTAACCACCTCAAACACTATCAATTTGACATTTAAATCTACATCACATTATTTCATAAATCACATTAGTTGGGATAACTACATATGGATTGATCCCTCTTCAAAGTATTGGTATGTAGGCAACGTGCCCACACAAGGGGTATGGATTATGTGTTTAGTACATATTTCACACTAACCCCTCCCTCTTTCTCAAGTGACTCAAATATCATTTTATTAAGCATGATGGAGGGTTAGGGTTTTAAAATAAAATCAAATACATAGTGAGTTATATCAACAACCAATTCTCAATTTTTCATAGGCATGCTCATATAGACACATTGCAACTACCTATAAAGTTTTAGGTCTTTGTGATCAATTTAGACAATAGCAGTAGGAATGAAAAACAATGTTAGACACCAAAAAATCCACCTTTTGACACTCCTATCCTTTTGTCCAATGAAATATATATTTAGGTTTATGACACCTTCCCAATCTTACATAACTATTTTCAACCTTTGTATCAACCATCTCAGTCTATTTTCTAGCTAAGTTATATTTCTTCCTATTTATTGCTATTTTTGGAAAGGTGAAAAAGATAAATAGATGCACAAATTAGAACTGTATTTATTGATATATTCTATACTAATTTATTAATCTAGATCCTTAACTAAAATAAGAATAAGACTCCATTATTCCAAAATAAGTTAAATCATTTGGTGATCTTGACTTTGTTTGTGCACAAAAACCCTAGGAAAATTTCCTTTCTGATTTTTAACAATATGTTTCTAATTTTTTAATTAATTAAATAAAATTTCACATAAAATCAAAAAAGGATCTCACTTATTTCAAAATATTTCTTACACATAATAAGGAGTCCATACTCGGTCTATCATGTATATGAATGATGAATTTTAATATATTTTAATGTAAAGCTTCATTCTTTCCCTTTCATGCTTAATTTTTTATAATATAGGATGATATTAAGAAAATTATTTCTAAACATGTTAAGATCCCTTTCTTTAAAATAAATGTTTATTTTTATTTAATACAAGGTCTCATTATTTATTTTACATACTCTCTCTCTCTCTCTCTCTCTCTCTCTCTCTCTCTCTCTTTTGAGGAATAATTTTCAACTCTATCTTGCTAAACATGTTAGAAATGTCATGTTACAAGTCAAAGTTTTTAATGAATTAGTGAAAAGTTCCATGATCTCTATCCCTTGTTTTCTATCTCTCATGTGGAATGTTCTTTATTATCATATTTATATACAACTTATAACTCCAATTACATGCATTTAATCCCACATACATGGTTTCTACCTAGATGTATATAACTCTTTGGCTACTTTTGAGTATCTCCCTATCACTATTAGACATAAGAAAACACTAGTAGTTATATCTATTTCTCCTCCCTTCAAACTTGGTTCACCTAGCTCTTATCCCACACATACTACCAATATTATGCCTATAGTAGATTTAACTTATTTGGTAATAATGGAGTCTTATTCCTATTTTAGTTAAGGGTCTAGATTAATGAATCAATATAGAATATATAAATAAATATAGTGCTGATTTATGCAACTATTTGTCTTTTTCACCTTTCTAAAAATAATAACAAATAAGAAGAAATATAACTTATCTAGGAAATAGATTGAGATAGCTAATACAGAGGTTGAGAATGGCTATGAAGGATTAGGGAGATGTTGTAAACCTAAATCTAGATTTCATTGGGTAAACAGATAGAAGTAATAAAAAGTAGATGCATTTGCTTTAATGTTAACATTATTCTCCATTCCTACTACTATTGTCCAAACTGATCACAGAGACCTAAATTTTTTTGGGTAGTTGCATTATACCTATGAAAAATTGAGCATTGCTTATTGACAAAACTTATTGTGGAGATAATTTTGTTTTCAAAACCTAATCCTCCATCATGCTTGATAAAACAATATTTGTGTCACTTGAAAAAGAGGGGGTTAGTGTGAAACATGTACTAAGCATGTAATCCACACCCCTTGTGTGGGCATGCTGCCTACATACCAATAATATGAAGAGGGATCAAGCCATATGTAGTTCTCCCACCTAATGTGCTTTGTGAAATATTATGATGTGGATGCAAATGCCAAATTGATAATTTTGAAATGGTTAGGGACTAGTATCAATATTTGAGTGTGTTTGTAGTTGTATTAGGTGACAATGGGAAAAGAATAGGTAAGTTTGCCTTAGTGTTTTTTTTTGTATTCTTACTTGCTTTGTAAGTTGTCACCTCCTTTGTAAATGAGCTTTAAGTGGGCCTTTATGGGGAATAATTGGTCATGGGTTAGATGTATTCATGCTAGGCTGACCTAATTAAGGATAAATACTGGATGAAAATGACCATTGGGGCTCAAAGTGTAAATGGATAGGACCACCAAAAATGGGACACTTTTCTATGAGGAACTATAGTCCAAATGGGGTGCTCTTATCCTACAAGCTTGAGACCTAGGGGAATAGGATTGACATGAGGAATATTGTTTGGTTGAGGTGGAATGATAATTTAGAAGGTTTTAGATGACTATAAATGAGAACAAAGGTGTCTAGAAGGGTCACAAGAGCATGCAAAAATGACCTATGGATGGGGTGTTGCAAGCCACACTCAAACTACCAATTTGGACATTTTATATGACTACATTTACCTAATTTTATTCTAGTGATGCATCAAAATAAAATACTAGGATAAAGGAAAAATATAAATCATGCCTAAACTTACCTTAAAGGGTGAATCCCATGAAGATGTGTGATTTTAAGTGTGCATAGAGGGAACATAGTGTAAAGAATAAATTTGAAAGAGAAAACAAGGAGTAGATCAGTTTTTACTAGACACTATGTCTAAAATAAGAACGTACAAAGGTTGGGTAAAAGAGATAGGAGGAGAAAGGATTAAATACACCTCATTGGGTACATAAACCAATACAAAAATTGTTGTGATGTTGAGTGGTTCTTAGTGATGCTAAGTATGTGTTTCAATAAGAGTAATATCATGAATAGATTTGAGTTCTCAATTCCTTGAGGGTGGCTCAAGAATACAAAGGCTATCCCTTTGGCTCCATCATCGCCCACTATGTAGTGAATTTATGTGATAATGTATATGATAATCAATGTTTTGGCTATGTGTTCAATCCCTCTAAGTAGGTGGCTCAAGAATATAAAGGCTAGCTATTCCTTTAGATCCATCATTACCCACTAAGTGTGAACTATAAACTAATAATATTATGAATGTTTATATGAGATGTCTCATGAAGCCCATGAATGATCTATAATCTGAAAATGTGGCATGGATGTCCAAATGTGTACTAAAAACTAGGCCAATCTTGGCCACTCTAAAAGGTGGAGATTAGGCTTGTATGAAAGCCACTCTAAAACTGAAGACTAGGCTTATATGAAAGCCACTCTAAAATTATGCCAACCACTTATAGATGGAATAAGGAATGTAACTACTAAGAATACCTAGGTAATATAATGAATTAGAAATAAAAGAATGAAAATGTGTTCTACACATTACCCCTAATCACTGGTGTTTATAATATGGATTTTAATTTATAAGTTTTACCAACTATCCTAGCTAAAATTTGAAGTGAGAGCCATCATGCCATGCATGATGCCCCCTATATCTAGATAATCTAAGTAAACTATACTAAAACTACTTAATCTAAACTAGACTATAGCTGATAAAACTATAATTGACCTTACCTTTCTATCTATTTCTAAAAATTTTGGGTTTTTGGCTATTTGGATAGGAGCACCAAAAATTAGACACTTTATTGTAGGAAACTATAGTCCAAATGGGGTGCTCTTATTAGTTACTATTTCTGATGACTATTATATGTTTTTCTTGGTTTTTCTAGTCTATTTTACATGTTTTGAATTTTGATTGATGTTTTGAGTGTTTTGAAAATAGATTTTGATTGGTAGAGGGATCTAATCTCTATGATAAAACCCCTATTTATTTCCCCCTCTTCTGAGGGTAGGAATGAAGTCCCTATAATTAATTCCCTTAGAATAAAGAGTCGTATAAGTGTGTTATGCTGTGAAATACATGATATAATAAGGATGATCAAAAAGATGTCTCAAGATATAGCATAGTTTATGTGAGATATTTTTAGATCAATAGGGGTATGACTAGATAGATGTAACAATGTAATAGCATGTGAAATATACTAAACTAAAACTATAAATTTGATTAGTTGTCAAGGAGGGATGGATCATGATGTCCATAATGGCATCTAAGAAAGAAAGATAACACATGATGTGGATCATGGTATTGCAAACAACTGATAAGCAAAAAAGTAAATAAGCGCACAAGGTAGGAAGAAAAAAATATACAAAAGAGGCCAAAGGTCCAAGAAAATAAGGGAAATGGTCACATGTCACTCAAACTAGGAAACACAAACATACAAGGCATGTTCAAATACCCACATACACATACAATTGCAAATAAGCAAGATTGGCACGAGGACCACAAGCATAGACAAGAGTATAAGTAAAGGACATTAGCAAATGTCCTAAGGCAAACACAAGTAAAAAATAGTAATTGATAAATGAAATCACATATAGATAATCAAAGTAAGAAAGGAAGGTATGTAAATTCTATAAATACTATCACATCTAACTAATCAAAGCAAGAAGTGAAAGTATGCAAAACATGTAGTACAAGACTAGTTAGATGCTAAAAAATACATAAGTTCTATATAATAGTGAGTGTTGATATAATAATAAATGTAATCTAGTAATTAATGTACATAAACATGATAACTAGAGTGTTTGGTGTAGGAATGACATAACCCAGATGGTGTAGTCATGTTGAAGATTCCCTCGATGGGTAGATATATTGATGTATGTCTTGAATGTAAAAGTAGGATGCCCCCTCAGTGGGTAGAGTGAAGAAATTAATGATCTAGATGTTATTACACACACTCAAATAAGATCAAGTGAAGCATGGTAATGTAGATAAATCAATAAACAATATCATAGAATAACAAAATGTAAGTCTAGCATGGTAGTAGAAATGTAAAACATTTATAATGCATATAATTTAAAAGTTTTTGGTGTTTTGAGTTATTTGAATGTTTTTATTTTTGACATGTTATATTATTTTTGGTATTTTGAAATATTTTAATGTTTTTGGTATTTTTAAATAAGATATGTACAAGTAAACATAAGGAAACTATGTACAATAAAGAAAAAAGAAACTATGTACAAGTAAGATAAGAAATCATGTATAAGAAAGACTAAGAATAAATGATACTAACCAATGAGTCTCATAAGATACTCCCTATCATGGTGTCCTGTATCAAAGAGAGGGATCATGTGTAATCATGAAGCACAATGGAAGGGCTAAGACTATGAATTTAAAATTTGTATATGTTTTACGTGTTATAAAATCTCTGTAGTGAAAACTGACTGTGGGGTCCCCCTGTAACTCTGAGAAGTAGATGCAAATGTGAAGCTCTTAGGGACTCATCTGTTAGTGGAATAAGCTATCTAAAAATGTAATATATGTGTAGAGGCATGATACCTCAATGATACTACCCTAGGTGTGAATATTATAGCTAGAAACTATCTAGATTTCTAAAATTATCATTGATGTAGTGGTCTCTCTAAGAGGCATCTATAGAAGTGTATGAACTCTTTGTGCATATTAGCCCCATGGTTATTGTATCACTATCTAAACCTTGATGACCAACTAAATAAGTGGCCATATTGCTCATGATATGTAAAAACATGCCCTATATTTGATGTTGTTTATGGTGTACTAACTTTATCTATACATGGAGACTCTATAATATGTAACCTCAATAGATGCATAAATAAAAAATTGTGCTATGAAAGAGACTCATCTATAAGAAATTCCAATGTATTTTTACATGAAATAACACCATGTGGCCATTTTTTGATACATATGACTGAGCAATAAATCAATATGGAACTGTAACCTATGATGGGGGCTCATCTAATCTCAATCATAGTGGTTTGCTATGTGAAACAGGTCCCTAAAAACTTGGTTTTAATGAATATCTATCTAGAGTAGTACTTTGTGATGTGGGTTCATCTAATCTTAAACTATAGTGGGTTGTCACATGAGATAGGACCCTAAATACTCTATTGTGTTGCCTATGACTATGCTAGATATGTATATAAAATTTCACTATGTACTCCACAGACTACACTACTATATGTAAGTTTTTCTTTCTATAATGGTCTCCAAACCCTTTGAATATGTGGGATATGATATCTCCTATGAGGCTCTATCTTAGAAACCACATTACTCTCATGATAAATAACTAATGATTCTTATGATGAAATGTCCTTGAATGGCTCAAGCATGGAGGAATGAGGTCTATGGATCCATGATGGAGGAGATGCCAATGCACCAAGTGTGAATGCTATGATGTTTTTATCAACACATCTAATAATAGAGTCCTTGAGTCCATAACAATCATTATCTCCATGTCCACATATATGATGATAGTTACAAAAGGGGTGATGTGGCTATCTATGTAAGATATGTGGATCTTATGATGAGTAGTAGGAAATTTGATTAACCTCATATCTATTAGTGCTAATAATATGACATATGGGCTATCCCACTTTGAAAAAAATTGTAGTGGTACCCTACTATTGTTTTTTGTAGTGCATATTATAGGTGGTGTTATGGAAACTAGCTCTTTATTCTTAACTGGTTGCTTTTTTGGCTATGGACTCTTATCTTGTTTGGGAAATGGTGGATGTTATGTGTTAGGAGCCATAGATGGAGGTAATGTTGTGAAATCTAGTGTAAGCTAATCAACTTAATCTAACTCAATCAATCCCATTTTATTCTCCAAGGCTAAAAATGTATAACATAAGTTCCTAAAAGTGGACTCTATCTGATATAATATATAATTTAGAAGGGGTTGACAAAGCTCCTTAATAAATATATTTTTAACCTTTAAACATGTTGGTTTATAGATCAATATTAATATGCAAGTCTTAAATCGTAAGATATTATCACTAACTGGCTTTGAAGGATTCTAATGCAATGTAGTAATTTCCACATATGTAACATGAGGTCCCATGTTTTTTATGTAATATTTTAGAAATTACTCATATAATTCATCATATTTATGTAAGGAAACAATAGGGAGTAGATGAAAGAACCAATTATATGCATTACCCACTAATGTCTACTTGAACATCTTAAGTAGAATCAAAGGACTTGCATGAGATGGAAAAGCCTTCGTAAAGGCTTTAAGGTGTATGAATGGATTTCTAGTTTAATGAAATTGATGAAATTATGGTATTTGGAAGTGCTTAGTCAATGAATCTTTGACAAATATCTTTAGAAGAGGGTTACCATGGAAGTCATTGGCATCCATCCAATACTTATAAGCCTTGTTTTCCAAAGTAAGGTGATGTACTTGGTGTTGTAATTCACCAAATAAATCCATCAAATAAATAATCTCTTGGGATGGTATATTAGTATCTTTAAGTGGCTCATTTATACATTAAATTTGATCATTTATTTTAGCCATGGGAATGCTACATTTAGAAATTGGATCATAGAGAGGGGATGTGCTCACTTGAACCTTTGGATGAATGGTAACTTGGACCTTAGTAGAGGGATGTGGGTTACCATTCTCTTTGTGTGAAAAGTGATAAATAGGGGCTAATGTAGTAGGGGGTGGCTTGGGAGATTAATTGGTATCTTTAGTATTTAGTGAATCACATTTTAATTAAATAGAAGATGTGATGTTATCATTGACATGTACATCATTTGAAAGAGAATCATGAATAGAATTAGAAGTAACATTTTATAATGCATTATGTTTGAGAGAAGAAGTGAGAAAAGAGTAGAAGCATGAGATGCATTTTATTCTTTATTATATGCATAATAGTCATCATTATTCCATAAATTATCACAATTAGAATTTTTTTCAGTTGAAAGAGGATAAGTAGAATTATCATTCCCATTTTTTTCATATTCATTCTCATTGTCATATTCATTTTCATGTTCACTATCATACTCATTATCACTTCCATTATCACGGGGGAGAGGGGTAAGAGATGATGTTAATTATTTTATAGTATGTAATAAATTGTCATGTGAAATTGAAATACTATGTGCATCTATGTTATCCTTGAATGGAGTGCATGCATTATTTTCATTTTCAATATGATAAGTAAGAGTAAGAGAGTTATCGTTTAGACATTATTTTGTCATTATTTGAGATGACAAAGTAGAGTTAAGAACATGAGATGGATCATTTGAACTATGCATTGGAAATTTGATTCTATTTTGTTTATATTGTTGTAATTTGAACATAGAAGTAGAAAAAGAGAGGGAGAAACTAGGTTTAAATGGAATCAAATTTTCACCAATGAGAGGTTCACTTGGAATTGCATGACTAATTTATATATTTGATGTATTTTACATAGGAGAGTGAGGTGAAAAGTAACTTTCCCATTTATCAAAATTATTTTCTTTAGAAGAGGGAAGAAAAGAGATAGGTTTGAGAGAAGAAGATGCATCTACTTTTTCTTCACTATCACTTTCATATGCATCATCATATTCCTCATTACATCAATAGTAATTGTCTTCATTTTAAATGAAATCATTTTCCTCATTTTTGGCTAATGTGAAATTTTGAAAATATATCCATTCATTGTCATAATTATGAATTTTTTTTATAAATTTATATATAGGATGAGAGGGAAGAAGTGCCTTAGTGGCCATTTTATTGATTTCACCAAAGAAAGTATGTAAAAGTACTATTAAGCAAATAATTGCAAGAATTACTACTAAAATAGGGATTTTCTAAATATTTTTGACACTTCAAATAATTTACAAAAAATACAAAAAAATTATCTAAAAATTGTAAGGGAGGAAGGCTTGGGGTTGGAGGACCTCATTTGTAAATCTAGGGTTTTGGGTTGGAGTTTTAGAATTTTGAGATTATTGTAGTAATTTTAATTCTAAAATAAATCTAAAACAATTTATAAAAAAAATCAAAATTTTGAAATTGAATTTTTGTACAAAAATGTGAAGGAAAACCCTAGGGGTACCTAAGGTTTTGAGATTTGTTCGAAGTAAGTCAGGTTCACAAAATGATTTAACTTATTTGGGAATAATGGAGTCTTATTATTATTATTATAGTTCAGGGTCTATATTAATGAATTAGTACAAAATATAGCAATAAATATAGTCCTATTTTATGAAATTATTTATCTTTTTCACCTTTTTAAAAATAGAAATAAATAAGAAGAAATATAACTTAGCTAGAAAATAGTCTGAGATGGTTGATACAGAGGTTGAACATAGTTGTGTAAGACTAGGAAGATGTCATAAACCTGAATATATATTTAATTGGGTGAAAGGATAAGAGTACCAAAAAGTAGATGCTTTGGTGTCTGATGATATTGTTCATTCCTGCCTCTATTATCCAAATTGATCATAGAGACAGGAAACTTTTTGGGTAGTTACATTGTGCTCGTGTGAGTGTAACTATGAAAAATTGAATGTTGGTTGTTAATATAAATTTTTATGGATATGATTTTGTCTTCAAAACCTAACCCTTCATCATGCTTGATAAAATAATATTTGAGTCACTTGAGAAAGAGATGGGGGGGGGGTTAGTGTTAGAGATGCACTGAACATGCAATCCACATCCCATGTGTGGGCACACTGCCTACATACTAATTCTTCAAAGATGGATCAATCCATATGTAGTTCTCCTACCTAATTTGTTTTATGTAATAGTGTGATATAGATGTGAATGCCAAATTGATAGTGTTTGAAGTGGCTAGGGACTAGTATGAGGATTTGAGTATGTTTTTAGCTATGTTAGGTGACTGTGTGCAAATAATAGGGAAGTTTTCCTTAGTGCTTTTTTTATATTCTTTCTTTCTTTTTAATTTTGATCACCTTCTTTGTAAATGAGCTTTGAGTGGGATTTTATTGGGAACAATTAGTCATGGGTCAGATGTATTCATGCTAGGCCAACCTAATTAAGGATAAGGACCATATGAAAATGACTATTGGAACTCAAGGTGCAAATGGATAGGATGGACAAAAATGGGACACTTCTCTATGGGGTGCTATAGTCCAAATGGGGCACTCCTGTCCTATAAGCTTAGGACCTAGGAGAATAAGATTAGAAAGGAGAATAATGTCTAGCTGAGGTAGAATGATCATTAAAAAAGTTTGGGATGATTGAAATGATAAAAAAAGTGTCTATAAGGGTCGTAAGAGCATGCAAAAAGGACCTATGAATGGGGTGTCACAAGCCACACTCAAACTACCAATTTGGAAATTTATATGACTAAAATTACAATAGATGGTTTATATGATTCATGAATGCTTATGTTAAATGGTTAAGAGTTTGAATAAGTGGAATTGAATTTGATTTATTGTATCATTGATACACCCCCACTTCTTAGTGATTGTGCTTCAAATAATTGGTATCCGAGCTAGGTTCTTCTAGAAAGGCTTGATAACTTAAAGGTGATCCTAAGTAGCACAAGATGGCTAAGTAACACAAGATGGCTAAGTAGTTGAGGAAAGAGAATCTAGAGTTGAGGTTAATGGTCAAAGGGATTAAAGAATAGGCTAATTAATTCATGGAACATGAAGAAAAGATAAGTCATATTCAAACCAAATTTGAGAAAATTATTGAGATATTCAAAGAAGATAAGATGACTATTTAGGACCATAAGGATTAGTTAAGGGTTATAGAGATAAATATTAGTTCAAAAGAGGAAGAATATAATCAACTTAAGATAAAGCTATATTATATGAGGTTTGAGTGTGAGAAACTTAAAATCAATTTAAACAAGTTTGAGAAAGGTAAAGAGACAACTATAGCCAAGGAAATTACAAACATAAAGGGCATCATGAAGAAATCTATCAAGTATCCCAATGCTATAAGGTATGGAAATTAATTTTATGGTCATTTATTTGAGTGTCTCAGTTTGGTAATAGAGTAAATTGTTGCAAAATACCTCAAGAAATAATTTATATTTGGAACATGGAAGAAGGAACACTATTTTCTATAGTTGTCTTAAGACTAGTCATATTGCTAGATTTTGTCCAACTAGAGGTCCTAAAATGCATGAAAAAAATATAACCTAGGTCTAAAGACCTAAGATAGTTAATATTGATTAAGATGAACCTAAGATATAATATGGTATGTTTTCTAAGGTATGTTAAGAAAATATTTTACCTACACATGTTATCAATTCTTAGAAGATTATGCGAAAGGTCTATGATTCTTCTCAAATAGAAGAGAAGAATGAAGATGTTAAATCCAAAGAGGATACAAAGTATAGAGAGTTTCAAATCAATAAGAGGATAAAGAAGTTAAAATATGAAGTGGAGTACTAGGGGTCTCTTAGTTTCACATTATTCTAAAATATACATAAGTATAGGTGTCTCTATATAAGCTTCATAGAGGCATTCTTCATGTAAGGAAGTGAGTGATGGTTGATCAAGGTCTATGTGTTTCATAAAAATGTATTATATATGTATAGATAGGTGTTTAAATATGTTTATGATATCATGGATATCTTGTAGATGCTCTAACAATGGTTAATTTGGTCCTAGATGTGAAGAATAAGCCTAAGACATGAAATTCAATGATTTGAAGGATTTAAGATGAGTTATGACTACAAACCATGAGGTATAATATAATGAGGATAATAATTTCATTCATGTTATTTGGATCTCTATGAATGTTATATGGATGAAGGGAAAGGTATAGTAAAGGTAATCCAAGGTGGTATCTTTGTAAACTAGAATGATAGGTACATGTATATGCAAGTGTCCTAGAAGGTAGAGGTTCCTAAGAGTTAATGATTGGTCCTCAAGACTAATATCTTCCTAGTAAAATTATTATCCTTGAGTTTTAAGGACTATATATGTTTTCAATGAGTGACTGACTTGTTGAAAAGGTCATAAAAAAATCATTAGTGTTCTTAAAATGACAAAGTTCTATGTCATCATAATCAAAGTTTAATTGTAAGTATGTAGAAGATTGTTTCTTTGGTCGAATTAAAGAATATATCAAAGGTTAAAAAATTCTAGATGCATCAAAATGACTTCATAAATCATAAAGGAATGTGATGGCATCCTTTTGATGTCATCTAAGGTTATTAGTTGTTCTAAACTTCTTGACAGGATTTTGAGTATGCCTATTACAAAGAATGTTATTCATATGTTTTAAGGACTAGAGGTGATCTAAGAATGATATTATAATGTTTTAAGATATTTGAATATGTATATATTTTATAATTTTCATACACATAGTATTTTAATATGAAAAAGATCTATCAGAGGTTTGTTATAGTTATTTATAAGTCTTATATGACTATGTATTACTGAGAAGGAGCTTTGTAAAAGCTAGAGTCATGATGGCTTGTGGAGTTAAAAGGGGGAGTTATTATTATCATATCTAAAGAGAGAATACATGATGTAATGGGGAGTATATGAGATTCTAAATGTTTAAGTAGAGATGCCTTGTATGTCAAAAAGTTCAATATTGAAGCTTGATTATTTTTAGTGAAAGCACATAGGGTTGTGGAATGAAGATTCAATCATGATGGAATGATAGTATATGGGCATGTGATACTATTTAGTAGTGATGTATCATTCATTAGTATTGGTGAGGCACTTAAGAGTGTCTAAAGGTGATCCCAAGGAGAAGAGTGTTCTGTGTAGATCTATTCTTAGACCTAGTGTGAGCCCCTCCTAGCCTAATGAGGCATATGGACCAGATTATAGGGTGATAAAATCCTAGGAGGGAATTTTTATAGATATAATATTATATTTAAAGAGGAATAAAATAGGTTTCCAAGTGCTTTCAAGAGTCAAGTCTGACTGGTGGTTCTAGACCCATCATGTTAGTGGCCTAGTGAGGTATAAATCAGGGGTCAAGGTGAGTTTATAAGTTATTCTAGAATATAGGATCATGTATTATGGTTTTATAGGATGTATCAAGAATATGTACCAAGTTTTAGGTCAATATTTAGAGAGTAAAGCATAAAAAGTTATTTTGAGGTCTCTCGAGGTGACCTAAATGAGGTATGTTATCCCAAAAAGAAGTTTTTAGTGATCATTGGAAAGTGTAGACTATGCATGGGAGTTTTATCCCTTCATGGTAGATGTGGAATGAATCTAATAATAATCTCCAATAATTGTTTTTGGGATTGAGGTCCTAAGATCTATGAATGATTGTTAAAGAATACAAATAGGGTTAAACCCTCCTAAAACCCTCATGTTCACCCGATGATGAAGAACTTGATGGAAATGGATCATAATGGTTTGGATAATATATTTATGTTTTTATATTGTATAAAAATCTATCAATAAACTATAAGTGGAATTGGTTTATCATAACTGTGAGTAGAACCTACATAAGAGATGGTATTTTCTAAAAGTTTATTGTAGCAGTCAATGATTGACTTGGTCAAACTATGAAAATAACTTAAGGATGAAGCATGATACTTGTTATTTTTCCTCATGGTGTTTTTTGGATTATTTTTAGGCACTAATTATATCTTTTTTTTTAATAAATTTATCCTATTGCTAATCTACCAAATAGTGGAAACAGTGACACAATCTAGGTATGAGTGAGAATCTATTTACGAATGGATTTTAGGTGTTTATGGGTAGAACCAATGGTTTTGGGTATTATTTCAAGACCTATTATTTCTATTACATTGGTTTATAAGTTCTTAAAATTATCATATACTAGCAATAAGTTTCTCTCAATATGGCTTATCTAAGTGATGGTGAAACCAATGAGAAGTTATCAGTCTATGTGAAAATGTGTTTTAAGATGAATTATCAGTTATTAGGGATGAAATTAAGAATATGGAGGTGTATTATAATTAATATATCACTTTAAAATATATTATTAGTGGTTTTGAGTCAAATGGAAGTGATTCATATGATGGTCACATTTTGGCATGGCAAAGTTTTGTGAAGATAGTGAAACCCAGAGTAGTGAGATTGGTCTACAAGACCAATATTAAATTTTAAATCCCATAATATATATATTATATGTTTATATGATTATGGTATATGAAATTTTACATGCATTATAATGTCTTGGTAGTTCTTTTCTAGGTGTTATATTGTTATGTTTTTATGACTAGGTATTATCAGAGTTTGGTAGCTTTGAGTGAGATTTATGTAGAGTTGTTTTAGAGGTATTATGATTAGAGTTGAATATTTTTATTAAGTTATTAGTGTGACATATGTATTATATTATCATTATAATGTGTTTTTACATTATAATTTTCTATTATTGGTTTGATTAGTCAAAGGTTAGTTGATTGGTTTCTAGCAATTTAAGCAATTCTGAGTCGTGTTTCTGAATGAGGGTTCTTGAGGTGTTTTGATCTATGTTGGAGTGTATAATGCATATTTAGGTGTTAAAATTTTCTTTTATTTTCCCTCAATGTGATTTTTTATGTGATAAAATTATTTTTATGCTTCATAAGTTTGAGACAGTGTTTCTGAGTGCTTAGGCATAAGGACTAATTGTGAGGTTTAAGGGGTGAAATGTTAGAAAAGGTAGTGTGAACCAAATGTAAGCTTAAGAGAGGTATATTTATGGTTAAAATTAAGATATTAATCCATTTTAAAGGTATATTTTGTTCAAAATAGGTTTGATGGAAACATGTGCTAATGAAGGTTTGAGTTTGACTAATGGTGTCCAATGGTTGCCTAAACTCATATGACTTAGGGAGAGTCTCCTTCAGTATTCCTAAAGATCTTGTTAGAAATGGTATTCTCAGTGATAGGGGTGTAATTTTCATATGTTATTTATGTATAATTAAGTGTACTTGAGATTATCATGTTCTTCAGTTGGCCCACTTTATCATTGTGTCAAAGGGGGAGAAAGAATTGGAGAAGGGGAGAAAGAGCTCAAACAAGGGAGAGATGATTTGATAGATTTGTATTTTTGTTTATAGGTGTTGAAATCAATTGAAAGTGGGTATATTTTTGGATTATTTTTAGTGATTTACATATTATGTTTTAGAGTGTTCATGAGGTTTCAAGTGTGATAGTGATTCTATGATAAAGTGTGCCAAGGTATCTTGTGAGAGATATCTTCATTGATGGCTTTTGAGACATAATTGCTTAGTTTGTTATGAGTTTTCATCAATATGAAAAAGGGACAAGGGTGTATTTTACTTGATTCAAAGGTCTAAAAAATTTTCCTTAATAAAATTCTTGTGATGAATATATTCTTGTGCAAGTTATGTGACATGTTTGAGCAAGATGGCATAAGCAAGGTTTGATGCATTCAAATGTTGAGTATATGCATGGTCCATATGTTTAATGTATTATTTAAAGGATTAATTATATTATATTAGGTTTGAAATACATTGGAGGTGATAGGAAGACTTTGGAATGCTTATATGCTTGTCTAGGTCATCCTAGTCTATCTATAAAATCAGGTTGAGAGAGTAGGTTGATGACATTATATTTGGTACATGTGAAGGCCTCAAGAGCAGCTTGATATATGGGTGGAATATCATATGAAAGGAGAATATATGTTTCAAGTTTAAGATCCATTATATGTATATATAAAAATTTATTCAAATTCAAATAAGGCTTCTCAGGTTGATTTCATCATTTTCATACTTAGCCATTTTTGCATAAAAATATGAATGTTGGAATTCAAATATTTGAATTTACAAAGGAAAACCAGTCTATAATATTTTTATTATAACTTTTGATAATGGATGAATTTATTGATAAATTAAAAATAAAAGTGGTAAGGAAATCTAAGGGATATCTAGAAAATATTATTTTAAGATTTGACTAGTCGTACAGGTGCATTTATCAAGATTTAAAGTTGAATAAGGGTTTGACTTTCTTCTACAAGTGACCCAAGAAGGATGTTTGTGTTTTGTCTTGATGGTTTTTTGTTATTTCATGATGATTTAACCATTTTATAATTTTTATACTCCCTAAGTATCATCTTTATGTATTTTGGAGGGTTGACTAATACATCTTTAGTATGAACCATTACTTGCATGTTAAATTTGCCTTTGTTCATCATGGTGGTCATGGTTAATGCATTGAATTGATATATTTGAGTTATAAAAAAGTGTCTTGAGATATTTTTGATATTTTTAGGATGTATTATGAGCCATGTGGCATAGAACCATGTACTTGTAAGTTGTCTTGTGTTACTACTTTGCTTGGTGATGTGCAAAGGGGGTGAATAGGTCTCCATGAGACCTAAAAGGGTCACTTAAGGCTAATTGATTGAATTTATGTATTAAGTGTGACATATGAGGTGATTATCTTACCCATGTAACATGTGTTTGTATCTATTCCAATTTTAATTTAATTGTGTAAAGTATCTTGGACAACCAATATGGGTTAAATGAAGTGTGTGGTATAAGATAAAGCCTAATAGGCTTGTTTGAGCTTGTTATACTAAGGGATAATTAAGTGAATGAAATGTGAATATGTATAAGGTTAAGAGGCATTGGAATCTATCAAAAAATCATGTTTAATATGTACTAAGGTTATGAAAGTGTTTGTTGCAGGTCTGACTATGTGTATGAGGGAAATTTGAGTGAAGAAAAAGAGGGGTCATTACATCCCTATGTGAGAGGTAGATTTGAGTTTGTATGAGATTTAGAAGACTATCATTAATTTCATGAAGGAAAAAAAATAAGGTGGAGTTTTAGTTTGTTGGTTGAGTGGGTGTTTGATAAATAAAGGGGGTTGTAGCCTCATAGCAAGTTCGTACTTGTTGAAGTCTAGTTGGTGCTCTTTGTGGAGTGGATGCTTCACTAAAGTCTCTTTCTTATGATCTCTTATAAGATTTTAGTCAATTTATTTGTAGTATTAAGTGTGGGTTTTATTCCCCATGAGGGTTTCCCACATAATTCATGTGTTATGTGCTTTGATATTACATTGTTTTCTTTGTTCATTGTAATCATTAGTTTATATGCTTCATGAATGTGCTCACGTTGAATGGTTAAGATTTTGTGGAATTAAAGTTGATTTGATTGCATCAATGATTCACCCCCTCCTTAGTGATTGTGATTATAACACCTAAGGGTGCATTGGGAAAGGGGTGGGTAGACCATTGGTGCTTCACAGGATTGTTGTCCCTTTTACAACTTGTTATCTACACACTTGTCTCTTGAAAAACATTCCCTTGAGATTTTTATTCTCTCTTATACACTCCTCCAATATTTTCCCACCTTCAGTACCCATTTTCCTAACCTAAAACCCCTTTCTATAGTTTACATGACTAGGTCAACTGGGTTGACCTTCTCCTTTTATTGGTGAAACTCATTTAGGGTCTAGGTCATCTCTTGGATGACCTACCCCATGACCTAGTGAGTTTTTTTCAATAATGATACTAGGTTGATCCTATCAACCAAAATTTTTAGGACTTTGGGTTAAATTCACCTATAAACATATAATCATTTTCCCATTATTTAGAGAAGATAAGAGGTAAAATCTATTATACATCTGCTTATCTACCAATCTACTTGAGGAGTAAGCTTAGGGTTTCATAATATATTTAGAGATATAGATCTTGCCTTGTGGTGAAGTATGTTGGATGCATTGATAGTTTGTGTAGGCTAGATCTGATTTGTCCTTGTCATCCTTACATACCAAAATAACCTATTATGAATCACCTTAGCCAAGGGAGATATTGAAGCTTAATAGGTTCATATTCAAAGGTAAGTATTCCGAACTATTTTCCTCCTTTGTAAGAGTAAATAGATATGTATTTTCACTTCTCTTCCTTGCATTAGGATTCTATATATATTAACATGAGTATGCCTCATATTCATGTTTACTTTTATTATTTATTACCCCCACTTTGTGGCACAAGATTTAGTGAGCATTAGACTATATTTTTTTTTATTTACTTATTATTAGTATATTGAATATGAAAACATAAGACTTAGTTAGGGTTATTGCATGGTTTTTCTTGACTGGAGGCTTTATAACCCTCCCTAGTGATATTATTGTGATGAGAGATCCCCTAATTAGGTCTAAAGGATCCTTGTGGGTCATGTTCTTGATTATCTAATGTATCCCCAATTGAAAATGTAAGTAGGATATATCTTCTTTGAGCTGGGATTTATTTGTGGATTAGATGCATTTCTAATTTCATACAAACTCTCTTTTATACAACATATCACCAACATCAAATTTTTATGCACCTCTAGTGTTTCTTACACATAAGCCTTAATTCCTATTTTTGGTCATTTGATCTATTGTATTTTTAAGTCACATAGTTTTTATTTTATGAGTTGAATTATAACACCTCATCTAGGACCAAACCTTCCTCACAAATACCCATCATTTCAAACTTTTTACATATTATTTTTCTCCCAACCTTAGCTAGGCATCTTCCATGAAAGATAAGGAAATAATTGAGATTCATGTTTTTTATATTTATAATAACTTAAATTCATATGTGTTAAAACTCTAGAAGTATATGCCCATGTATTCATTCACATATACTCTTTCTTATGATGATGATTCATACCTACCTATCATTGTACCATTTTCTCTAGTATATTTTTTATGATCGAGGCTACCCAATCATTATATGATAATTTAAATTCATTTCATATATATCACTATCACTTTGAGCTCACCAAGGTTGGATTCAAGATTACACTCTTGTCTAATGCATAAGTTTAGGAGTTTTAGACACCATGGTATTTTGGTTCTCATCTATAGATACCTAGTGTAATCTCTCTTGTGATATTCATATTTAGCACCCATGTTTTGTTTTCTAAATCCATATGGAGGATAAATATAAAAATCTCAAAAGGTTAAAATCCATATCATACAATAAAAATTAAATGATAAAAATGAAAATACATTCTTAAAAATTCATATCACACCAAAATACATGATATTTAATTATCACATCTCCTATCCTAGTTAAAATCTGAGGTTTGTTAGGTTGTAATAGGATAGTAGTCTAGGATAGGAGGTCTCATTCTCTCATAGTATTTATTGTCATCTACTTCCTAACTCAAGTACCCAATATTTTCAATATATATATATATATTTGTAAGGGGTCATTAGGAATGGGGAACATGTTTTGGGAAGGTATGTCTATTTTACTTTTCATGCTTACTAGCCTTCATGGGATTATATTTATAATTCACTAGTTAGCCTAAAATTACATCATTAAGAAGGGGTCTCTCAAGTTATTGATGTTAAAAGTCTCAGTCTTGCCTACTTGATTTTAATGTCTTATTTCCAATAAGTATTATGTTTTATCCTTGGTGTCTCCCTTATTCTCCTAGCTTCCCTTTCATTCCCCCTTTAAAAAGAAGACTTTGCTTCAACATCTACTCCCACTATCTATACCTCATATTCTCCATCTCTTTTTGACATGATCAGAAGACAATATTTTTAGTTGATCCATTATTAGAATAGAAGTTATATTTTTTATTTATTACAAGATGCTTTTTTAGTTACTACCTCGACTTTGTCATATTTTTATTAGTTATGTTTTTGGACCTTGTTTTTTATATTCACCTTTTTTGTGGGTAGCTTGGTCCCATTTCTCCC
The DNA here is from genome assembly GCA_037957365.1 of Torreya grandis. Taxonomy (NCBI): domain Eukaryota; kingdom Viridiplantae; phylum Streptophyta; class Pinopsida; order Cupressales; family Taxaceae; genus Torreya; species Torreya grandis. The sequence goes on along the minus strand of JARHVA010005186.1, from coordinate 1,141,628 downwards.
ATTTTCATCATTTTTACATCTTTTGATTATATTTTATTACTTCTCTTTCATAAATATTTTTAACATTCATCATTTCATAATTTACACCTTTGTTTGAGTATGGATTTTTACTTTTATTACATTGATGTTGGTATCATTATTCAGTTTCATGTGTCCTTGGTTAGATGTGGATTGTTAATTTTATTACTTTGGATGCATTTTTGGATTTTTTGTTCAATAGTAGCCTTGGATTTTTGGTTACTCAAATTTCCATTTTCTTGGTATTTTGGTTCTAATCTATCCTTTATCATTATAGATTGTAAATTTTTCAATTAATTCATTTAGTTATATATTTTTCCATTTTAATTTGATTTTATTATGTTTTTTTTTTTTTTTTTAATCTCTAGCCTTGTATCCTTGGGATTTTTTCAATGCAATTATTACACCCTCCACTATCAAAACTATAATTCAATATGAAACCATTAAATGATAAAGGCAATCTAAGGTATGTAATATGTTGATTTTAGTTATTCATTTATCAAGCATGTTATTGAATCATTTATTTCAATATTTTATTTTGAATTATCTCAATTATCATGATGTTATGTTATTTACCAAAGCACCATCCCATGTAACACTATTGTGACACATGATTAAAATTAGATGGGGCATATTTATACACATAATATTTTTAACTCATATAATTTAGTGATGCTTTCACTTGAAATAACTATAGAGTTTCACTCTCAATGAGGGAACACTTTAAAGGGTACATTAGGAAAGAGCATGTAGGCCTTTAGTGTTTTATGAGAGATATTAAACTATATATCTATTAGCATTATATCCATTATATCATCCTTAAACCTTATCCCCTAAATTATCTCATTCAATATTACATCCTCCATCTATATTAGGACCTATATTTCATATTATATTGGCCTAGTTTGATGTAGTCATATCTGACACCTACCCCTTCCCTAGTAAAATGACCCAATTGATGTATTTATGAATGTGTTGGCATGATATTCACAACTATATCAGCTTGACTAACATATTTCAACGTCATTCATCCCATTTTCAAATATATTATGGCTGGCCAATGGTGTTGGCTTAACATTCTTGATGAATTAGGAATATTTACCACTATAAATACAAGTTTCTATTTCTTTCCAATAGAGAGAGACATTAATTTTGTATTGTTATTGATTTCACTTATACCCTAGATCTACACTTGGAGGAGTTATTTATTAGGATCACTTCTTGAAGGAAAGCTTATCTTGTGGAGTCTTTGATTCATTAGGAGGATTCATTTTAGCCTATATATTGATTCAATATTTGATATCCTTACAACCACAATATTACCTTTCAAATCACCATTACCCAAGGGGGATATTGAAGCTTGATAGGTCCTCTTTAAGGTAAGTATATCCTAACCCTATCTCTTTAATTTAGTAGATAGAAGTTGCATAATTACTTGGTTAATGAAATTATATCTCCTTATTCAATATTCATCTACACTTATGCTTAGCATGGCTATAAGATTTATTTAACTTTCCATCTATCTAATTTAGGTAGCCTAAAATCCATTTTATTACCATGGCTCCTTACCCATTTTGATATTTATATAACCCTCTCCCCTTTACTTAAATTTATTATTTAAAATACTATATACTACTTGCAAACAAATATATAGTAAGATATATTTTATTGTGTTATTGGCCCAAAGGCTTTGGAACCATTTCCTTTGACATTGTATAATAGGTTCTCCTTTTGATAGGTTTATGGATCCATTCAGTCATATCCTTAATCATTAAGTATTATTGAGATCTATTTAATTAACCTTTTCTAATTCTAGATATTTAGAGATAGGATAGCTTTAGGTTGATCCTATCCCATTGCATACACATACCACTAAAGTGAACTCTCATCATATGTGACACACTAGAGAGTAGTAGAGAGGAAGGATCTATCCCGATGGGTGATGGGGTTGGAAATAGATGTATATTAGTTGTGAGCATAGGATTTAAATAAGGGGAGATTAGTATTGTGTTAGTGAATTAAATCAAAATCAAACAAAACACACTAAATGCTAACGCCTTAATCCTATCTCAAAGGGGGAGTTTTGTGAATTAAAAAAAATGAACAAAGCACAAATAAAATGCAAGAAACACACATTACTTACCTTCCTTAATGATCTAAGAGTGTTCTTCGATTGGGTTTCTCAATTTGTGCTCATGAAGTCTTCATCAAAGGAGGTTTAGCTATCTCCTCTTCTCTTTGGCACCTTGTGGCTTGTGGCTTGGCTTGGCTTGGCTCAAAAATTTGAAATTATAACAATAATATATACGAGGATCTAAAGTCAATTTGGCATGGTAAATTTGCATTATCCGACCTTAAAATTCATGTGTCAAGGCCTCCTATTTATATATTTTTTTTAATGGGTAGAATCAACCTAAACCATCCATCTTAGGATTGAGATGTGTGGCTAAGGGTTAAAGCAATTTTTCATTAAAATTGATAAAAAGGCTCATCAATATTTGGGATAGAGGAGAAATTAAGAGGCGTGGAGGGCTTTGATGAGGCATGGGAGGAATGAATCTTGATATTTGTGGCATTTATGGCCTAAGGATGTCTTCTCAAAAAATCAAGTCACCTAATGATGTAGATATTCAATATTAATTTCTAAAAACAAGTATTCAATAAGTTTCCATGGAATTATTAATAGGCTCTAATTTAGTTTAACTATATCTTAAGCATGATGAAGCACTTTGTGCACAAATTACTCAAATTGATCAAAATGCCTTATTATTGGTCCAAAATTTGACTGGATTTGAATTAGAAGTTAATGTCAGATGCATTGGATTTGTTATCCCATTTAGGATGTTATAAACAACAAATAACAAAGGCACATGTCTCATGTAAGAGATTTTATAGGAAAGAACAATCCATAGCACCTAGGTGTAAAATTAGCATTTTGACTCGAAACGATCTGATCAAAGTTAGCTAGCCCATAAATTATATTGCTCCATTTAGGGATACCCTAATCAAAATCAACACTTGACTATATTAGGTTCAAATATTTTAATGTGCTTTAGTGTTTTTAGGCCAAATTTTGTATTTTAGTAAGAATTGGTCAAAAGCTTGATTGGAGGTTATTGCTAGCCAAATTTAGGTGTATGTAGTTTGCCCTTGTTTGGGAAGATGTTTCAAACCATATGAAAATAAATGTATTCTCAAATAATGAGAGATGGCCTATATGCCAAAAGAAAGATGATGGTTGAAGAACAAAGCTCTAAATGGTTTTGGAAAGCCTATGATGATGCCCCCTTGAGGGAGTGGTCATCACATTTGTTGATGGGCGGTCCCTCAAAAATAAATAAGAAGAAAGGTAGAATTAACCTGTGGTTGAGATTAATCCAAATAAGAAAATGCTTGCATGCATTGATGTAAAAAGGCCCAAAGATAGTTATAATCAAGAATAAAAGTCAAAATAATGATTTAACCTTAGGCATTTATAATCATTAAGTGGACTTAGATTGGCTAAAATTGATGGTGCCCCAGTTAGGGATGATTAGCAAGCATAACTCAAGGATATAACTTGGAATACAAACTAAAGATGAGCAGGTGAAAAGTGATGAAAGAAATGGATAGAGGAATAATATTGATTAGAAATTATTTATTTTTACCTACCAATGAGGAGATGCTCATCCTTATTATTAATGATACAACTAGAATGGCCAATGGGTTAATTTGATCAAGGGCAGGATGGAAGGATTTACCAAGGTGCCAAGGAGAAACTTTTGTAGCTCCATTGATTGTAGAACTTTTTGAAGATAATTTTTATTGTATCATGTGATGGTAACCTTCATGATATAACACCATGAAGATTATCCCAAAATATACATAAGGACTGACTCTCGATCCAATAAACACTAAAATAAATACACCAATGATAAAAACCATGACGATAATATTGATGTATGAATATGGATAGACTCAAGAATAATGTGTGTGAGGAATCAACCACAAATGCATATAGACTAAGTCAAGGTAACAATGCTAAAAGCAAACAAATAAGCAAACAAACAAACAAGCATAAAAACATAAAAATACATTTCCAAGGAAGAAAGGGTATCTCTTAGATCCCTAAAGATTAAAAATGATATTGTGATACTTAAAGCTGATAAAGGAAATGCTATTATTATTATTAATGATTGTGACTATGATTCCAAGATGTTAGATCATCTTTCCAATAGCAATAGTTATAGAAAGATTTATCATAACCTAATTTGAAACATTATTAAAAAGGTCGCTAAAGTTATAAAATATTCTTCATTTGATGATTCTATTAAAAATAAGTTGATTCTTAATAAATAAGTTACCTCTCAAATTTATGGTGCTCCAAAAATCTATAAAGAAGGTTTTCCATTAAGATCTATTGTTGACACAATTGACTATCTGACTTATAAGCTTGTAGCATTCTTATCCAAAAAACTTTTAGACCTTGTAGGTAACACCTCCTCTTTCTTTCATGACTCAAGTGATTTTATGGAATTTATTAAGGACACAAAGTTTTAAAGCAATGAGTTGTTAGTTATATTTGATGTGGTGTCTCTCTTTACTAAAGTTACTATAGTTGAAGTAGTGGAAGTGGCTCACAATCTCACAAACTTGGAAATAGTTGATCTTGTTGCTTTATGTTTGAACTCTACTTTTTTCTCCTTTAAAGTTATCATTTATGAACAATGTGAAGGCATGGCAATGGGGTCTCTTATTTCCCCTATGGTTACCAACCTATTTATGGAAAATTTGAATATTCTGCTCTTCACTCATTTCTATTGAAACCTAATTGGTGTAAGAGATATGTGGATGACACTAGTGTATGTTGGAAACATGTCTTAGATAGATTAGAAGATTTACATTCCCACTTTAAAAATCTATTTCTTAGCATAAAATTCACTAAAGAAATTGAGATAGATCACCAACTACCTTTTTTATATGTCCTCTTGATTAAGAAGGAGGATGGTTCATTGGCTAGGAAGGTCTATAAAAAATGAATGCATATAGACCTTACGTACATGTCTCCTCCCATCATCATATTTCTCATAAAGTAGGGGTCATAAAAACTCTAATCACTAGAGCTTATAATATTTGTGATGAGGAGAACTTTGATCCTAAAATCAAGCATCTTAATAAAAATTTAAAGCTAAATGGATACTCAGGTAAAAAAATATCTAAGGCTATCAAGAAAGTTAAATAAAAAATTAATAGAACCAAAGATAAGAGGTATTTGGTTGAAGGATCCATTGCTTATCTACCTTATGTTGAATGCATTTCTAATAAATTGGCAAAAATTCTTAATCATCAAAAAATTCACTCCACTTTCCTTCCTACCAATAAATTATACATGTTGTTAGGTTCTACCAAAGACAAGTTAGATGAAAACTTTAGGAGTGGAGTCTATAGGGTTGATTGCTCCTTTGGGATTCCATACATTGGGGAAATAAGTAGGTCAGTAAAAACTAGAATTAGGAGCATTCTGCTGATATTTGTCTTGAAAGAAAGGATAAATTAGCCCTTGTAGAGAACTTATTCAATTTGAAACATGCAATCAATATTGAGGATGATAGAATTGTATTTTTTGAAGATCATTACCATAAGACAAAGATAAGAGAAACCATTAAAATCTTGAAACACCCTAATAATATGAATAGAGATGAAGGGCTAGAGATTAGAAATGCATGGAAATTAGTAGTTTATAAATAATAAAAATAATCAAAATAGTTTCCTCTCCTTTGTTATTATAAGGTAGTTGTGTTTTAGTAGTTTCATCTTGTTTTATTTTTATTTTTTCTCTTAGTTAAAATTATTAGTTTTATTTTATTTAGTCTTTATTTCTATACACAATATTTAAATTGCATAGGTTTTAAATTGAAATATTATAATTATAAAATTAAAATTAAAAATAAATTAAAAATTAAGTTAAAATGAATATATTAATTAACTTCATTTATTTTTAAAATTAAAAATTAAAAAAATAAAGATAAAAATAAAACATTGAACTAAGATTTTATTGACATTGTTTATATTTTTGGCTTTAATTTAATCTTTATTTTAATACATATTATTTAAAGCACATGGGTTTTAAATTATAAATATTATAATTATAAAATTAAAAATTAAAATTAAATTAAAAATTAAGGTAAAGATGAGTATTTTAATTAACTTCATTTATTTTTGGCTTTAATTAAAATTATAAATTATAAAAACATTCAATTAAGATTTTAATTGACATTTTTTATATTCTTGGTTTTATTTAAATTTTGTATCTCTATTTTTTGGTTTTTAGTAATTTACTGTAATGACCATCTTGTTCCCTTTTTAGAAATTTTTTTCAACAATTATTTTTCTTTAGTTTTTAAGTAGCAAGGTTTTGCTATTCTCACATGATAAATTTCTTGATGAAAGATCAGTGTAGTAAATCTAAAATGCATAGATTTCAAAGTCGACACATTTTTTTTCCAAAAAAGATTATCTATTATGATAGAAAGGGTTTGGATTGTCATGATTAAGCTATAAAGGTATGATTATATTCATGGCCTTGAACCAATAAAAAAAGCTCCACATGTTACTTACATATGTTGAATATAAAAATGGTTAAGAATGACCTAGGGAAGGAAAATAAAGTTATAGGTCAAGACATAATATACTAGTGGATCACCATATGTAATCAATCTGTACAATTGGCCAACAATAGTACATAAAAATGTAAAATATTAACACCCTAATGACACCTAGTTTGCATATCCTACAGAGGAAGTACCTAACAAGTAGATAACATGTGGCCTAACTAAAATATACCTAAGGTGCCATAGGGTCTAAAGTATTCATGTGATTACCATGCCATTTTATTAATCATTTTTATTAATTGGGATCTGATTAGATAACTTATAAGCATCCCCTCACCATTACAAAAAAAAATGGTAGCACATTTAAAAATTTACCTATGTTAATCCCAAATCATGACACATTCAAGGATATTTTACCACCAACTCAAATTTTAATTTGAAGATGGTGAGCCCTCAAATTTAATTAATACATGATATATTTGTGGATCCCTATAAATCCCTCAAAGTGATCTAATTTACCATTACCACTCCCAACTCCAAAAAATCCTTCCCTTCATCTCCTTTTTAAGATTTAAGTGCTTCCCTCAAACTCAAAATTATGTTCTAAGTAGATCTCAACTCTCATCCATGGATGCATCATCTTTCAACCCTAGGCCTTAGCCCCAATATAGATATATTAAATTATCATCAAACTTGACCTATTTTTAACATTACAACAAAGTTCTTAGGCAAATTTAAAATGTATAAAATCCCATATATGATGATGATGAATATGAGACCGGGTTCATTTATGAAAATAGATTCTTGGGGAAGTCAAGATTGCACAAAGTTGTATCCAACACAAATTATTTCCATGTGTTAATATATTTTACAACATGTTATGAAACTCCATACACATAAAAAATGCTACCCAGGACCTTGTATACTTTTTGGGGTCCTAGAATAAAATTACGAACATCTTCAGATGTTTCATTCATTAATATTATAATCTCTTGGAGTATACTCTATATTACAATTAAAACATAGTATATGCATTAACTAATACACACTAGATATATGGGGTTCTCTAATATTGGGACATCAATCCAAACCAATGGAAAAAAAGGATGAATTCAATGCTTACCCCATCCATACCTTCCAATAAGGCATTCATGTTGGGATAATTTTATTAAATTAGTTATTTATAGTGAATTATATAATTTATGTAAACATTATTTAGGTGGCCTTGCTCAGCATCATCCTTGAAGGAATGGAAGTCTTAGACCTTAGAAGCCTCATAAATTTCAACCTAGTCAAGGGCATCAGTGAGACCATATGAGGTGGAAAATTTTATATGATGAGTTATTTTTTGGATGTAATTTATGCCACCCTCACATTAAATTCTTATGTGTTTCCACCATGGACTCATTCCATCTCTATGGTTTGTGTGGTATTCTATAATATGTATGTACACCACTATAAGAGCCAAATATAAGACATTAATGAGTCCTTCTAACCCATGGTCTACATGGCCATCAATGAAAGGCCTATGATTTAACACTCAGATAAGATAAGGAGAACACTCATACATATATGAGACTATGATATTATACTCTGATTATAATGACAAGCCCTTCTCTTCTTACCCTATCAAGTCCTAAATCACCTCATGGAGTAAGATATTTCTTATTAGTTTGTCAAAGGTATCTTATATTAGTCACTTAATCACCTAAATAAGGCATGCCTAGACTTCCCAATCTTCATTCACCATAAATAATAAAAGAATATTCCTTTACTATGGAATATGTCACATAATAAGAATTCATATATCTTGTGAAGATTAGATCATAGAGAACAATCTCCCTATGGGATTATCATCACCCATGGGGTAAAGTATGTATCCATGCTATTAGTAGTATGATCGATCCCATAGTATTCTACCCTTTGACCAACATATCATATAGATCATTCATGAGATCGAACCAGATGGTAGAGCCTATATCATATAACACTCACTCTTTTAGCATCATCTTTCTTAAGGCTACCATGTATAGTGGTACCTTGCCATCTGATTTATGATAAAGAACCTACTATATCAAAATGCCTATCACCACCTTTTAGAGATTTAGAATCTATGATATATAGACAACATCCATGCTCACTCTCCATCCTAGTAATATTATCTTTGAGCCTGTAGCCCATATGGATAAGAATATCCTCTCCTCTCCACTATCTGGTATCGCTGTGGTCATTGTTTCTCCTACCATAGGTAGCCTAAGTATGGCATGGACATCTTCTAGTGTGATAACCACCTTGATCACATCCCCATCCACCTCATATCTAAAAGTGCTAGTCAATCATTCTCAACAACCAAGGAACATGACTAACAAGTCTAAACTCAAAGGTGTCTTACACATATTTATTATCCCTCCTAGACCTATGGATATTAGTCTAGCCCTATCTCCATTTATCAATCTCTCCAACAAATTTGGTAGTCGAGAGACATCTAGCAATCTCAAAAACTATCATCATTTCTATAATCAAGAAACAACAAAATATGTATTAGTTCCTCCATGTCATGTATAATCATAATACATTCTTTATAAATTACATTTTTAATCATAAACAAGTATAATTTATTCATTTTTATCTATTTTAGCCTATTTTGGTCCCCCTTTCCCTTCATTGGTCATTTCGGACCATTTTAGCTCTCTTTCATCTTTCTACATGCTTTCTCTAGTTCCTTGGTCAACATAGTTTGATGAAAAAGTTTCCTATTTTTATCTTATTTTTCTCCACATTTCTTATTTTCCTTCTTATCATCCTTTCTTTGGTGCTAAGTTTCTATTTCGGCCCTTACAGACTAACTAAATACCCCACACTAGTTTTTTGGTTCCAGAATCTGCTAGGTTAATCTATACCCTCTAGGTCAACCACATGGATTTTATCCTAAATTACTTTTCTAGGTCAACCTAGTAGGTTTAGTGTGTTGACCTAGCACATTTTTCCAAAAAAATTCTTTTTTTTTGGCTTTTTCCCTTATTCCTTCTAACCCATTTCCCTTCTTCCTATTTCCCTCCCTTATAATCTAATTTTGTTCATTTTTATCATATATAAATGTTTAATATTAAATTTTATCAAAATTTAATTCATTTCAAATTTCAAAACCTAGTTTGAGATTCTTAGATGCATACCTGTAGTGCACCTGTTCTCGCTCCTGGAGCTTCCTCTCACCTATCATGTCATTCCCTCACTATTCTAGCTTTTTTTCTCTCTAGATTTATTTTTCTCTTCTCTTAAAATGCAAAATAATAAAATGAATTCTCTTTTTTTTATATTTAAAACTACTTTTTAGTCATTCAAATTATTCATTTATTTTCCTTCAAATTCTTTCTTTTTCTCATATATTTGTTTCTATTCATCTATTTTAAAAACCATAAAATGTGTTAGATTCATGATGACATAGAGATTATTTTCCACTATTATATGCCTATCTTCCAAAAATTTCAATTTTTGTCTATTTTACACTAACTTCTATAGGTTCACCTAGTGTTCTTTACATTGAACACCTTCATTTTCTTGTAGTCTTCTTATCTACCACTAAGGTAAGTTAAAGGTATGTGTTTTTCAATTATATCCTTTTTTAATCTTATTTTCTTCTTATTATACTTTACTTAGCATCATCATTATGTGTCATCTTGTTCTATTTTGAAGCACCATCTTGTGTTGCACTTATGTGACATATGATGAGCTTTAGCTAGAGCATATGTATACACATAATATTTTCACACTTTTATTAATTATTGACACTTTGTATCTTGTAATAACCTACCAAGTCTCAATATTTTTAAGTGCATGCCTTAAGGGGTGCATCAAGAAAGGAGTGGGTAAACCTTTGACGATTCATAAGATTGTTGTTCCTTTTTGTACTTGTTATCTACACTCTTGCCTCCTAAAACCTTGAACCCTAAGACTATTTCTCTCTTTCTTATCTATTCCCACCATTTGTCATGATTTATCCCTCATTTATTACCTTTTTTCCCTTTTGACCTATTTAGTAGTCTAGGTCAACCTAGTTGACCTAGCTTATTTTGGGGATACTTTGCCTTTCCTTGTTGCTTTACATCCTGACTAACGTAGCACAAAATTTAGGTATTATCTTGATAATGTACTAGGACAACCTGGTCAACCTAGCACAATTGAAATGTCTATAATTATTTAGGGTGAGATACTAATATATAAACAAGGTCATTCCTTACCATTTCATAAGAGAGTTGAATTAAGTGAAGAAGTGCAAATGAACATCTACTTATTGACCATTCTACTTCAGGAATAAAGATTTAAGGTCTATTAATTTATTTTGGAGCTCTAATATTGTCTTTTGGAGAAGTCCTTTTGATGCTTAAGTAGGTCTTATAGCCTAAATATGATTTATCTTGGTTATCCTTATAAGCCACAACAATCTTTTGTAAAGCACCAATCACCAAGCGAGAGGTTGAGACTCGATAGGTTCATCTTCAAAGGTAAGTGTTCCTAGCTTTATTTCTCCTTTGTAAGAGTAGATTGATAATGCAATATGTAATCTTCTATCCCATATATTAGGATTTTATATACATGTCTCTTATACATGTTTAGTTTAGTCGTTATTTACTTATTTTGTTCTAACCCCTACTTTGTGACACAAGATTTAGTGAGCAATAAATTAGTTTACTTTTATTATTATTAGATTAGTTTACTTTATTGTTTATTATCATAAGTGAATATAGAAATCATAGGGCTCTTTTATAGTTGTTGTGCAATTATGTTAAACTGTAAGCTTAGGAACCCTACCTAACATGATGTGTTATGATAGATGATAAAAGTGATCCCCTAATTGGGTCTAGTAGATCCTTATATTGGTCATGCTCCCACTTAATATGTGTGTTCCCCAATAAAAAGTGTAGGTTTTATCTATCTTATCTGATCTAGGATTGATTCATACACACTATGCAATTTTGATTGCATACAACCCCTCTAGCCATGGCTTATTTTCATAAGTTCACCAAAAAGTTCTATAGTTGGGCCTTAAAGTCATCATTACTAATAATGGAGCCATCCTTGTTATAAAGGTGCATAATTTCAGAATCCATAATCATACTAATGACTCTATCACCTAGTTATATGAGATATCAACCTAGTGACCTCATTTCATCGATCTACTAGTTTAGGGATTTCCTCCTGCCAATCACATAGGATTGAGCAATGCTCAAGACCTCTAAGGGAATAAAATTTAGGTCCTTAAAAAATTTCATCCTAATTAACCTCATCAATTTAATTATTTTACTATCATATCCCCCATCTTCAACTTTGACCTTGAGGACTTTATTATATATTTCATTCCCATTAGCTTATACTAAGCTAATGTATTCAACATATCAAGTATCTCTCCACTTTGTTATGGTATGATCTATTAAGGTGTCCTTATGTTTCTACTCCAAATCAATTGTTAATTATTATACTCCCTTAACCAATTCAAAAACTAAATCCATAGTTTCTTGGAGAGATGAAAGGGGGTCCTCCTCATAATGTTGTTGTTGGCCCTATCTAGCCTTATTTATCTTTATCATATCAAACAAGGTTTCCTATCACTCATACATGATTGTATATTCTAGGTGGGTGACATTCCTCATGATCACCCTCTTCATTTCCCTATACTCCTTAAAAAAATTTATGGGGGGGTTCTATTATGACCAAATCTGGGTTCCCCATTGTAGCTAATTGTATCTGATTAATTAGCGTCTTGTTTGAAGAACCACTTAGGGGATATGATGATGGAGGTAGTGGATGAGATCAAGTCATCCCTTGAAATTTATATTTCTAGGAGGTATTAATGGTTATGACCAATAAAAATATAGAGCTAGGGGACAAAGAAGCACTAGTGCTAGTTAAAGAACTAGCACAGAAAAGTGGAACCTATGGGATGATGATAGTGGGTCTCTTCTTAAGTAGTTGTGGACTAGGTTTAGGCATAGGTCCAAGAATTACTAGGGATAAATTATCCATTACTAAGACCCTAGAAGTGGATGATATGCTGAAGGGGGTAACCATGGGTAATGGCTTGGTCATAAGCCTAATTATAGGTCTGGTGAGAGGCCTATAGGGTAGGAGGTTAACATGGTTGAGAGTCATGGGTTGACTAGATATTGTCAAGGGTTACTTATAAAAAAATAGGGAGGTGAGGAAAGATATTCTTGACATGTAATGCTTAGTCCTTATTTGGTAGGAGGAGGGGAGGTAATGGTTGAGATGAAGTAGTTAGTGTAAGAGTGATTATCGCCTCCACTAAAGGTGTTACCTATGTAGAGTTAACTTATTATATTTGGGATAGGATACAAGATGAGACCCCTAAGGTGAAATCCTACTCATCTTATTCCTTTACACCAAATCCTCCCTTCTCAAAATTAGGAGACAATACTTGGAGTATTCTTTTACTAAGTTATGGGTCCATTGGGCCTTTTTCTCCAATACTAGTAGTATGGAATGGAGATGTTGATGATCTAGCCTTATTATATTGTTTTTTGGACACATAAAAAAACACTACACCATTTAGTCTTCCTTTCACCCATGTAATATTTATGGCCTTCATCCTCTACTTGACTTCTACATCATTAGCTATATTGAGGTAGAACTGGTCTCCATCCTCAAGCTCATGATTGTATGTAATGATGAAAGATACCATGTGATGTAGTGATTAAATGTCAAGTGTGAAGGGTCCCATTCTCTATTGATATCCTTCTCCAGACTAAAGATGGACCTCTATTTGACAATAATTATGACTAAGTACCAAGTCTCAGTTTTAAATTGGCTAATGTTGGTTAATTAGGGGTGGACCAATCCCTTCTTATTTTTACATAGTCCATCAGCTCATGTATGCATTTAGAAGGTAATGTCCTACTCAACCAGCTTGAATGGCACTATGGTGGAAAACTTGAATGGGGATGTCTTGATTCCATCAACTCTTATTATGGTGTAGTCAAGGTAGTACTAGTAGGCTCCCAATGTGATAAGTGTTACCCTAATATCTTTTAACATCTTGGGCATAATCCTCTCATATATAGACTTGTATGTAATTACTTAAAATTGATCGATAATGGCCCACATATCCTACTTGTACCTATAAATTATAACCTTCATGAAGACATGCGGCATGGTTTATTTCAATTTCATATCACAATTAGTAAAATTAGGAAACTTTAGAGTATAAAAGATGGCATCAACCAATTAGGAAATCATATAGAAATTATTTCCTTGGTTGGCCATGGTCTTCCTAATTTGGGTAGCTAAATTAAAAAAAATGATTTCCCCAATAGGGGGAGTGGTGGAGTCATATATGATCATAAGCATGAGTAGAATTCACTTCTCATCCACGTGTCCAGTGTCTTCTACTCCATGTAATCTATTCATCATGGCCATCACAATTCTCACCCATTTTTTAAACTGGGTGATGGGGATATGATTGATTTTAGACTTGCAAACAATCTTCCTAGGGTTTTTTACTCAGCTTAACAAGACCTCTTTTATGTTGTGTGAGTTGAGCCATTGAGTTATTATTTCTTGATTATAAATAAATTTAGGCTTGGGTAAATCATAGTAGGCCTATAAGGCTAACCCAACTATGAAAGTGATATCATTTCCTAAATTGAATGAATTGATCATATTATCTATACACCTAGACTAGATGAATATTTTGTGGACTAAGTCCACACAAGGGAGTACCTTTGGGTTGTATGTAGCCTTGTGAAATACCATAGACTTAAGTGTAAATATGCTGGACCTTTATTATGTAACACTAGGATCTTCCTCATCATCATTATCCTCATCTGCCATCCTCTCCATATGGTATAATAAGTCAGTGTAGTGTTTATATTCTATGGCCAATGTAATGGTATTGAAAATTATTTCTCAGAAGACTATGTTTGTCTTGTTGAATAGAGAAATGCTATCTATTATGATTTGGTGGATCTAAACATTCCTACTTTGTCCATGGCTTTTGAATTTTAATTTTTGAGCTTGTATATTATTTTAATGTTCAATGAATACACAAAAGACTTTTAGAAAATAAAATAGAAAACTTTAGAGTTATTTAATAGATAGTAATTGAAAGTGAATGCAAAGCCTTGAGATTGCAATCTTTAAACTCTAGATTCTTGAAATTTTGAACTACAAGATATCAGCCATAAAATGGCAAGCATCTTTTAATTGATTTGAGTTAAATCTAGGTGGATCTTCAATTTTATTTTAATGGCTTCAAAAATCCACTTTTGGGAAGTAGCCAATCACCATTCTTGGTTTGTCCATGTGTCTTCCCATCATAGGCTTGACTTTTCCCTTGAGGTGAATTGGCCTTATAACTATAAAAATGATCCCTATCAACATTTAATTTGCACCAATAATCAGTGCCTCATAATCAAATATTCTCTTTTTAGGTGTTATAATAGACATGAATTTGATACTTGGTATCACCCTATGTACCTTACCCTATTATTTTGAGTATTTAGTTACTCAGGTGTGTTGTGAGATATTCTACCAAAAGGCACCCTTTGATTGGTTCACATATCCTTTTGATGTTGCATGGTTTGACACCCCTTACATTTGGGCTGATGTGGTCTTACAACCCTTACAACTCACTAAGTGGTAAGTTTTCATTAGCTCATATAGTCACATAGATTTTTTATATGGAAATTTTGATGGACCTACTTATTACAACATTTTTCCATGTGTTGTCTTTTGATTGGATCACTATTATATGGGTTAAGAAGCTCCCTTTGATCATATATTACCATGAGTTAAGGGGTCCACCTATCATCCTCTTATTGGTTCTAGATACTAGGTGACTTCCATATAACATAAAACTATTCAATATTAGGGGACTCAGTGACAGGTATCACCTTGTCATGCATTCACAATGTTGTTAACATTAAAATTCACATCTTAGCTCCTCAAGAATGAAGGGTATGACTGAGTGCCAAGTTTCATGATGATGTTGGATCACTCTTTCATAGAAATTTGAAAGTAACCAAGGTCTTGAAAGGCTATGACTAAACACCATATGGCATGCTTTAATTAGGTCACTCTTTTTTATAGGTTGAAACATAGTGATCAAATGATAAGTGGTACATTCCCATTGAGTCACTTTATTATGATATTTTAGAAAGATTAGGATCCTTAAGAGATCATGATTAGATGCCAAGTAGAATGTTATGATTGAGTCACTGGGTAGTAAACCTTTGTAACTTCTCTTTAAGCTAGAAATTACACAACCAAGTGGAAAACACCCATCAAATGATAGGGTGTAAAACCTTTCATACTTTCCTTTGAACTCAAAATTCAATGATTGAGTGCCAAGTGTCACATTTTGGCTGAGTTATTGGGTCATGGCCATTCTTGAAGACTAAAGTATATGCAATTAAGTCCCAAACTTTATGATCAAGTGATCAATGTTTGCATCACTACTACATTTTATTGAGGATGATCTTGCATCTAGATTATATATGAAGGAAAAATATGAAAAATTTAGTGACACGTGTAGTAAAGATAAAATGGGTAAGCTCAAATTCATAAATCTTAAATACAAATCTGACCTAGACCCTCTTTTAAAACTTAAAATCGATGCACATCCTAGCATTGAATATGATTTTGAAATATCCAAAGAAATATTATGGTTTTAAAGCCTTAATTATGTGATTTTGATCATATTTTAGGAACCATACCTTGGTTTTCAAATTATAAACCCATTTCAAGAGAATTTTTTCAAACAAATTAGATCACTAGAAAATAAATGAACTAAAATGTTTTTAGTGAAACATTTTAAAAAGGTGCTCATTAATATTTGTTATGGACCAACATGATATTTTAATATTTTATAACCATACAAAGGGTTTTCTATCATATGGAATAAAAGACAAGGTATGTCCTAGGGTATATGACCCAAATTGTCATGAGGTCTCTATTTTTAATAAAATGGGGGAATGTTGAGCTCAACATAAATGAATTCAACATACACATTTAATATATAAAGTATAGTGGAATGATAATGTTTGATCTATAATATTAATCTGGCCAATTTTTTCCATTATAGAAATCAGATCTAAAAGTTGAGTTGATTCCACTCACATAAAACTACATGCTAATGAATCATGACTATCATATGATATCATTAGATATGTATATGAGTTTAATACTAGCATCCCCATATAACTATCTCCTATTATACAATAACATAGTCTAATAATTCTCACATAAATATTCAATTAGTGTAATGTAGATTGCAGCATACACTCAGTCCAACTACAAGATAAAGTATAAGCAAATCATAAATCTATAATATCATTTATTTCATTAATTTAATCTCAAATGTGATATACATAGGTTTACTAAATGAACTATGTTAAAAAAATAGATTTGTATAAGATACTAAGTAATATTCTAAGTACCCTATATCTCTTATAAAACTATCCTAAAATACCATTCATATGTATATATATGATTATAGAACTCAACCAATCAATGTAATCTACAAATCTTCAATAAGTCATAACATAATTAAAACTACAATTTTACTCTATACATCATACCCTTATTTATTTCATCATGTCATATTGTAGAATAAGATCATATTATAATAGGGATACATTTTGGTTATGTTTTACAACAAGATATACCCTATTTCACTTATAAGTAGATCCATTATAAATATTATAAAATATGAGAATGATTATACAATATACCTAAGTTTTCTCTTTATTTTCACTACCAATTAAATAATCTAAGAATAATCATCCTCACCTACATAGTTAAAACATTGTCTTATTTATATAATTCACTTAGAATTCCATGTTATTACTTATAGCTTTGAAATCATATAGATACAACAAATATAATCTTTAATACATATTTTAGTGTTTATCATACTTACTATAGGCCTATGTCATTCATTTTACAAGTCCTCTACAATCCATAATACCTATACTATACTTCTAGTTTTCATTATTGTTCAAGGTAATATATATCTTGTGTAAAATCCTTATTTACACATATAGATATTTTATATTTCAACTTGATATTATCAATAAAATCCACTCCAAATTTTGAGTATACAAATTTAATTTTTTCATCTCATAATCTATTTTGGATAATAAATATAAACCATGTTATGTATATATACACAAATTCTACCATCTATTATTACACATCCCAGTCTACTTTATCCTCATAAAAAAATATATATTCATGTGTATATATACAAATATAGTACTATTTGTGAATTTACATATATATAAAACAAAATCCAATTAATTCATTTACCTTATTTGAATTGACCCAAAAACCTAGGCTACGAGTGAACTAAAATAATAACTAAAAGTTATACATAAAATCCTCATGTTACTTCATCAATTAATATTTATAGATATACTAGATCATCTAAAGGAAAAACAAGTTTATGTAGATGTTTGATATAATTTCATACATGAATAAATATAACCATATTTACATGTTCCTATATATATGAATATATATTAACTTAAGAAAATTATTAAAGTAAATTCTAATGTTCAACTAAGTAATACGAAACTTGATCACATTTTTACCTAAGGTCTTAATTATGAGTTGTATATATAAATATATATCTACAAGTTTAGGTTTATATATAAATATATATGTATGTACAATCTCATTCATATTAATAAAATAACTTCCAAATCTAATATGGTTTTACTGGACTTAAATTTCTTGAAAAATAATCCATCTAGTAAAATGAGTTGCACCTATAGGTTCTACTTCACATACTCATATAGAAACAAGTATTTCCTCCCTTAATATTATTTAATATGTGATTTAAAAAAAAGTTATAAACTTTTAAAATATTCACATCATCCAAAAATGAAACTAGGTTTTTACTCAAAGTTTTAGTTTAATCTATGGAATACACCATGGATTTCATGATAATCCAACCTAAGAGAGATAAACTAGGATATCTATTAATCTTAGGGATACCTTAGTTAGCCATGGTTGCAGCCTTAGTAGACTAAATAATAGGAGACATGACTATCTCAAATGGATTAAATTTAAAAATAATTTATTTTTATCCACCTAAAAAACCATCTACATATCTCTTAGATCACCTTTTGGTTGATGAACCTAAACAAGTTAGCTTCTCCTTATGATCCATGGTAAATATTAAAGATCATATGGAGGAATTAGAAGATGAATTGATAAAGAGTCTAGGATAAATTGGGTTAAATATGGAGTTTGATAGTGAAGCTCTAGAGTTTGATAGTAAAGCTTCATAGATTAATAGTGCATCTTTTGACTTTGTTATAAAAACTCCAACATTCATAATTAACACTCTAAATTTTGTTAGACCAATTCTAGAGATCAATAATGAAGATTTGAAGTCTATCAAACCAACTAAAGAATTTAGACTATCCTCCTTTAAATACCAAACATATATATCCAACCATCTTGATGTCATATATGATCACATACCCATTCAACAAATCATTGTTCCTGGGCACAAAATAGTCAAGGATCATTTTTGACATCTTTTCATTGTCCATTGCTAAGAGAAATTTTTCAAGGGATTAATTTTTTAAGGATGTCACAATGTTACATATTTTTTTACCACATATATCCCCTTTTAAATATATAATTAATGAATTTATATCAATGAATTCCGTTCATCTAGAGACCAAGTAAATAGTTGTATAGCTAGGCAAAATGTTAACTACAAATAACTAGTTAAATAATGAGGAGTAAGTAAAATTGTTTGACATCTTAAGAAAACACATAGAATAATTTAAATGGGATTATAAATGCATTAAATTTATGCATTAAAGTGTGTGTACTCATCACATATATACTAAAAAACACTACACTAGTCAGACAACCTCAAATAAAGATTAATCTAACACTACATGACATAGTAAAAACTAAGATAGAATTTTTATTACATGTGGAATTCATTTAAGCATTATAATCAGTAGATTAATGTTTTGTAATCTTTTCATAAATTAATTAAGCTTGTAAAGTTCCTTAAGGACTAAATTTATTCAAATCCTATCCAAGGGAGAGTAAGGGCCCACTCACCCAAGGAGCCAAGAATATTGTTGGTATTTATTTATGTTCATGTCATTTATTATTTAATTATGTTAATAATATTTATATTTCAAAGTGTGGTATGTTTTAACATACATTTCTCTTCACAATGTGTATATTTATTTCCCAATTACATTATTTTTATCACTTTCATTTCTTTACAATTAAATTAAATTCTACAATCTAATTACAAGTAAATTCAATTCAACAATAAAATAATTGTGTTTTTTATTTTGATCAACAAGTGTGTACTTTTATTTCACAAGTAAAGGGTGTTTCCTTCAAATAAAATATGTTTCTTTCAACATCCTAATTATACAAGTTTTTTTCTTTCAATTAGTTAGATAGATTAAATTGCAGTTTAGTAGGTTAGAAACTTAGGATTAATTGTTACACAAAAACCCTCTAAAACACAAACTGTTAGCAACCAACTATACACCTTATTATAGATATCCATTAAACATAGGCCCTAATTTTATTGACATCAACCAAAGAGTTGATTAAATTAAGGTATAATGACACCCATCATTTTTGTCATCTTTTTTGGGGAACAATTTAGATGTTATTAAGGTTTAATATCCTAAGATAACAAAAAAACATCTTACCTAAAATCAATAAAAATATATGAATAGACCTAGAGAATCATAGGGAAGATTCATTATAGATAAATTTCAAGAAGATTCCACAAGTGCTCAAATAAAATCTAATAAAGAAAAAGTGGATAAATTGGAATAGGAAATTAAAGAATCTTTTGGAATTCTTGGAAGAGACAAAGACTTAGTCCCACCTGAATCTTTAGATCATTCTCCAAAGGAAGGAATCTCCATCCAAAGATAATTAAATCTTAAAATCATTGTGAACCAAGTTTTTGATTCTCATTCAAGTAGCATTCTATCCACCTCTGATAACTCACCACCCCCTAGGAAAACCCTTTACTAATTTTTGGGAATAAATGGTAGAAAACACATGGAATGTATTAAATCCTAATGAAAATTCACGAAATAGGGATAATACACTTAGAAGGACTTTAACTTATCCCATTTTACTAGAGGATGATGATAGAATTATAATGAAACATTTCCCATCCATCTTACCCACCTTTAGAGGTAAACCTACTAAATATCCTAATCAATTTATCTTTGAATTCAAAATGTTATGTCAAACTTATGACTATAGAAAAAATAGTTAAAAGTTAAATTTATTTCCTTCTACAATCAAAGAGTTAGTCATGAGATGGTTCATGGGGTTATAAACAAAATCAATTGCATCCTATGATGAAATTGATATTGAATTCTTAGATAAATATCAAGGCTATTGTAGAGGAATGGACAAAAACCAAGAATCTTTTAAAATTAAGCAAAATGAGTATGAAAATTGAGAAGACTAACTTGAGTGGATGTGCATTAAGTGAATAATTTTGTAAAATAGTTTTTTTAAAAGGACTTGATGATGACTCCAAGGAATATTTTAACCTTATGCATAATGGAGACATTGACAAGCTTTATCTCAATGATATAGCCAAATTGTGTAGAAATTACTGAAGAACAAGAGGGAGTGTTAGGAATCTAAAAACCTAAAATAGTATTATTGATGTAGGTAAACTCATGGTATAATTATCCAACCTAAAAATAGACATCTTAGTGAAATTAAATACTATGTTAGATGGCCTAAAATCTAAGGCTAATGCTATCACTAAGCCACTAGCTATGTATTACCCCTACTATAGGTTCACACATGCTCTTAGAGATTTCCATCTAGCTATTAATGATATGTGTGTAATATTTGGTTATAATTATCATGATATGAATAATTATATACCTATCCTAAAAAATAATTGAAACATGCAACCCAACCAATAGATGAGCTCAACTATATACATAGATAGGGAAACCAATTTTCCCATAATCAAAATCATTTTAGTCCTAGAGTTTCTTATAAACCATGCATTATGTCATGGGATGGATAAACACTTACAAATCCATTGGTACCACCATCATGGGGAACAAAAGAGTGGACACCATAGTCATGGATGTCTTAGCCTCACTAATAGCTTCGATTGACCTAACATAACCATCAACCATGGGCAAACAAACAAAGGGTTACCGAATAAAAATTTAAAAAACAAAGGAGGTGTACAAAACATCAGGTAATAATGCCTTTAGCTACCACTCAACCATCATAAATTTAACAAGTGGCTCAACCTCAAATACCAACATAACCTATAGTGAACCCAAAAAATAGACAAGTAACTCCTATATATATAACTGAGCAATAAGGTAATTTAAGATATAGTGTTATTGATTATGAAAACATATATTTGAGATTAATAAAAATGCTAAACAATCCTCCAAACACCATAACAAAGGCTATAATAGATAAACTAGAACTATTTTTGAGATAATTGAAGATAAAACTAAGGAAAACAAGGCCTAAAAAAATAACTACGTCTCTATTGGTCATTCCATTTCCTAAAAGACTCAAGGAAATTGGGGATAAAGGTGAATCTAATTTATTCCTATAGCTAAGTAATTTAAACATACATATTCCATTGATACAATTCATTAGAGACATCCCAAAACATAACAGAGCCATCAAGGGTCTATACATAAAATCTCCAATTAAAAAAAGATAATATCCCAAGACAATAAAGGTGGATGGAAAAATTGTTGATGTATTGGAAAGAAAAATAATTATACCAAAATATAGAGACCATAAAATCCCTATCATCACTATCATCATAGGTTATAAAGGAATACCCAATGTATTAGTTTAATTAAGAGCCACCATTAATGTGATGATGACAAACACCATACAATCCTTATCACTTACAAGGGTACAACACACTTCTACAGTTATGTAGATGGTAGATCAATCTATTACCAAACCTAAAAGAACCATAAATATATTATTGTGATAGTGGAATATTTGGAATATACCATGGATTTCATTATAATAAAACCTAATATCAATAAACTATGATATCCATTATTCTTAGGGAGGCCTTTGTTAGCCATAGTTGTAGCCTTAATAGATTAAATATTAGGCAACATGACTATCTCAAATAGAATAAAAATAAAAATAATTTATTTTTATACACCTAAAAAACCATCTATATATCTCTCAAATGACCTTTGGTTCAATGAACCTAAACAAGTTAGCCTCTCCTCATTAGCTATGGTAATTATCAAAAATCATGTGGAGGAATTAGAAGATGAATTGATAAGGAGTTTAGGAGAAATTGGGTTAGCTTTAGAGTTTGATATTGAAGATATAGAATTGGTATTAAATCTCCATAGATTAATATTTAATATTTAAAATTGATCTCAATACTCTAAAGTTTGTTAGACTAATTCTCGATCTCAATACTAAAGTTCTTAAAACTATTCGACCAGCTCTATAGTTCAGCAGTGAAGGTCTAGGGTTTGATAGAATAGATCTATAATTAAAATTATCATCATTTAAATACCAACCATCTATATCTAACCCTCTTAATGTTAGATATTATCACATATGCATTCAACAAAGCATTATTACATGGGCATAAAATAATCAAGTCACATTTTTGACATCTTTTCATTGTTTATTGGCAAGAGTAATTTTTCAAGGGGAGAATTTTTTTAAAGGAAATAACCATGTTATACATGTTTTTACCATATATATCCAATTTTAACTCTTTAATGAGTGAATTTATACCAATAAATTTCATCCATATAGAGACCAAGTAAATAGTTATCCAACCAGGCAAAATCCTAACTATAAATAATTGGCTAAATGATGAAGATGAAGCAAAAGTGTTTGACATCCTAAAGAATGAAAAAAAATCCTTTGCATGTGAGTATAGAGACATGAAAAGTATCAAACCAAGTGTGTGTACTCATCACATATATACTAAAAAATACAAGATTAGTCAGACAACCTCAAATAAGGATTAATATAGCACTAAGGGCTATAGTCAAAACTATGATAAAAAATCTCTTAAAGGTGGGATTAATTTATCCAATATTTGATATTTAGTGGGTCTTACTACTTTTCATAGTTCCAAATATGAATGGAAATTGGAGGATATACATAGACTATAGAGAACTCAATAAAGCCACCATGAGAGATATTTACCTTTCCCTCCATAGATCAAGTGTTGGATAACTTAATAAGGAAAAATTAATTTTCCTTCATATATGGGTTTAGAGGTTACAATAATATGAGGATATATCCATAAGATTATGATGATACCACCTTTACATGCCCATGGGGGACATCGACTTATATACTTTTTCCTTTTGGTATTTTTAATACACTTACCACCTTTCAAAGGGTATATTTGGATATATTTGATGATCTAACCAAAGAATGTTTAAAATTGTATATGATTAAATCTAATATACATGGTGTATCTTTTGATGAAACTCTAATCAATTTAGATAAAGTGTTAACAAGGTGTGAACAACGTCAACTATCCTTGAGCCATGATAAATGCATAATGATGGTAGATCAATGAATTGTTTTAGGTAATTATATTTTATCCAAAGGGATACAAGTGGATCATAAAAATATATAATTTATTTCTAAAATTCCTAGGGAGACTTTGGTTAGCCATAGTTTTAGCTTTAATAGACTACATATTAGGAGACATGACTATCTCAAATGAAATAAAAATAAAAATAAATTATTTGTATCTACCTAAAAACCCATCTAAATATATTTTATATCACCTTTGGGTTGATAAACCTAAACAAGTTACCCTCTCATCATAATCCATGTTAACTATCAAAGTCATGTGGAGGAATTAGATGATGAATTGCCAAGGAGTCTAGGAGAAATTGGGTTAACTCTAGAGTTTGATATTAAAGCTTTGGAGTTTGATAGTGAAGATTTGAAGTATGATATTAAAGATCCATATATTAATATTGAATCTTTATAATATATTATAATAACTCCAACATTCATGAGTAACACTTTAAAGTCTATTAGACCAACTCTAGAACTCAACGATGAAGCTTTAGAATCTATTAGACTAGCTCTAGAGTTTAGCAATGAAAGTGTAGAGTTTGATAGAATAGATCTAAAATTTATAATATCCTCCTTTAAAGACCAAAAATATATCTCTAACCCTCTTGATGTTAATTATGAACACATACCCCCTCATCAAAGCATTTTTGCCTAGGCACAAAACAATCAAGGTTCATTTTTGACATCTTTTCATTATCCATTGGTAACAACATTTTTATAAAGGGAGAATTTTTTTAAGGACATCATGTTCCATATGTTTTTACCACATAAATTCCATTTGAAATATAAAATTATTTAATTTATTCCAATAAATTCCATCCATATAGATACTAAGTAAATAGATGTCCAACTAGGCAAAATGTTAACTATAAATAGCTACGTAAGTGATGAAGAGGAAGTAAAAATGTTTGAAATCATAAGGAACCACATAAATTAATTTGTATGGGATTATAGAGACATGAAATTTATGCATTAAAGTGTGTGTACTCATACATATATATTGAAAAAATACTACATTATTTAAATAACCTCAATGAAGGATTAATCTAGCACTAACAGATATAGTCAAAACTAAGATAGAAATGATCTTAGAGGTGGGATTCATTTATCTAATATATAGTAGTTATTAGGTCTCACTACTTGTAATAGTTATAAATAATAATGTCAAGTTAAGGATACACATAGACTATAAATAACTCAATAAAGCCACCATGAGAGACTATTTTACCTTGCCCTCTATAGATCAAGTGTTTTATAACTTAGCAAGGAAAAATTACTTTGCCTTATTATATGGGTTTACATTTTACCATCTACTAAGGGTATCTATTAAATATCAAGACAAGACCACCTTTATATGCCCATGGTGGACATTTTCCTATAGATTTTTACCTTTTTGTATTTATAATTCACCTACCACCTTTCAAAGGGTAATTTTGGCTATCTTTGTTTATCTAATCCATGAATGTGTAGAGGTATGTATGGATGATTTTATTATGCATGGTGGTCCTTTTTATGAATCTCTAATCAATCTAGATAAAGTTTTAATAGGATGTGAACAATATCAAATATCCTTGAGCCATAGAAATGCATAATGATGATAGATCAAGTAATTATTTTAGGTCAACATATTTCAACCCATGGGATACAATTGAATCCTAAAAATATAGAAGTAATTACTAACCTACTTGCTCCTAAAAACTAGACTAACATCAAAATTTTCTTAGTACATAGAAGGTACTATAGGTGTTTCATATAAGTCTTATATAATATAGATGAACCCATGTTATCTCTACTTACTAAGGATAGTGAGATTTTTTGGACATGTCAATGTCAATATGATTTTGAGGCATTTAAAGATAAACTGATCTCTACCCCAATATTAAGAGGACATAACTAAAATTAGCCATTCCAAAACCATACTAATGCTTCCAAAAATGCCATGGGGTTAATTTTGTGTCAAAATATGAAGAGGGATAGATGTATGCAATTTATTTCATCAACAAGAATCTTACCCCCACAAAATGAAACTACAAAACCATTGAAAAAGAATTATTAGCTATCATTTACGCAATGAACAAATTTAGGCATTATATCACTAGTTATAAAATATTTTTCTATACATATCACTCATCCATAAGGTATCTCATGAATAAACCATTGGTAGGAGGTAGAATCATTAGGTGGTTTCTAATTTCATAGGAATTTGATATTACCATTATTTATAAGCTTGGGAAGTATAATATGGTTGATGAATTTATATCTATACTAAATGTTGCGGGGGAAGAATAACCAGTGGAGGATAATTTTCTTGATGAGCATATGTTCACAGTATTAGTAAAATCACCATGGTTTGATAATATGGAAAACTACTTGGCTACATGGATGTTTCCTTATTATTTTACTTCTAAAGAAAGAAAACATATGGTTAGAGATAGTTCATATTTTAAATGTATTAGTGGTATATTGTTTAAATGTGGACTTGACATTGTATTTAATAGGTGTGAAGGGGAATATGAAACTTGTGACATCATAAAAGCTTGTCATGATGAACCAAGAGGAAACCATTATTCAACAAAGAGGATTGTACTAACCAAATTTGACTTTTAGGTTAAATTGGGGCACCGCTAGGTAAATAAATGACTTTTAGGTGTTTTAGGGGTCTAATATAGATGTTACAAGGTCTTTTATAGGTTAATTAATGTCACTTAATGTTGTACTAGCTTTGGTCATTAGTTATTTTAGTCCCTTTAATCATTTTGAGTAATTTAGAGGTTAAAAAAGGGAATTTAATGACTTGTATAGATTTATTGGGAAGTGTGAAGGTTATAAAATATTATTTCATATCTCATGTGTCTTAATATGTATTAATTAATTTAAGCCAATTGAAAAGTGGTAGGTTCCTTAGAAAAAATGTAGTTTCCTTGAGGAAAAGAAGAAGTTTGGCACCTGTATGGCTCCTTGGGAAGTGTCCCACATGGGAAAGTATCATGGTATGTCTATTAAGCTTCCCCAAGTATAGTTCCACATTTTAAGTTCTCTTTAAGTGCCATTTTTGGTCCAAAACTATTCTGATCCTTTTTCAGTCTTCTTGGCAAGTAAAAGTGACCTTCAAGTTTGTGATTAGTATAGATAGCTCAAGAGGTTTCATATAAAATTACTTAGGTAGGTTAAATTAAATTTAGAGACCTTAATTAACATATAATAATTTTAATTAATGGTTTCCTATGCTTCATGAACTATCCTCATGAATTTGATTGTGTATTTCTCCTTACAATTCTATGTAGCCTATAGGTTTTGCCTTGATTTGAGCATTTACACAACTCAGCTACTAATATTGGTTCTATAGGATCTGTAATATCCCATATAATGTTTTACATGCCTAGTTTCTTGTTACAAGGTGTTTTTATTGGTAAATCATCTTGGGTTTTCAGACTTGTCTTATATGGGATGACAGGCCTATTTTCACCATTTTCTAGATCTTCATGCTTTGAAAATTTATTCAGAGGTTTTTGATAGGTCTATTTTCATGTTTTCAATTTAATATTTTTACCTTCCTATTTTCAACATTCATTCTATAACCAATCTTCATATTTGTAGTCATATGCAAGAAAAATCAATCATGCAACCATTAATGTGCATCTACATGAGCATCATGAGATGATTTTATGCTAGAACATGAGTTTTAATGGTGTTTTGAAGTTATTTGATCTATTAGGAATTAATTTGAATATTTTAATATGGATACCCAACCAATTTAAGTCTAATTTACATGCTCACTATGCATAATTACACTTTATTGCCTGCACACTAGAATATGTACCTATAAGAAACCTCAACAGAGAGCAAGGGAATCATTTTAAAATATTGAAATTGATGATCAAACCATTTTTTAGGTTAAAACATGAGGATAAATCATGATTGACCATTTTTAAAGGCTAATATTGGCAAAGAAATTTGAAAACCACCTCTAATTGCAAATGACTAAGTTTTGAGACCAAATCCCTAAAAAAGGAAAATAGAGGTCAAAGATTTTTTGGAGATAGCATAAAACATGGATTTAAAGACTTTGAATGCCTCCCAATGAATTTATCTTGAATTAACTACGTAGGTTTATCAATTTTCAAGAGATAGAAGACATATGACAAAGGGAAAGTGGTTGTTAAGAGGTCTAAAATTTCTTGCAAACCACTAAAACTAGACAATAATGTCTACAGGTTTTGAAGGTATTAGGTAACCTTAACACTTTAAAGTGTTGATGAGGAATACTTATATGGTTTTATTTTTCCTTAGTGAATTAAATTAACACTAGTTAACATAAATATCATTAAGAGAGGGATGATATACTATTTTTTCAACTCTTATGCACTTACAGTCTGTACAACCTTAGCATTCACCTATAACTATAAGTAGATAGTGACCTAAACATGATTCCATAGTGATGTTTGAAGACATTAAAAGGGAATAAAATCATGGGAAAGTGATTTTTTATCTCAATAAAAAAATAAGGGCCTATATTACCATGATTAAATCTCATCTATGGCTCATATGTACCTATAACCAACTATAAGGATAAAGAAAGGTAAAGAGTAAAGAAGAGTGTTTTGGTGAGGTATAGCCTATGAAAGGTGAGTATGATAGACCCAAGAAAACACCAAATGACTATAGGTAAATCTTAATAATTTTATATATTACCCAAGGCCTAATTCATGCATTAAATACCTATAGGGTCCTTCCCAAGCAAGAACACACTTAGTTGAATGGTGGAAGGATAGTAAGGGTTAGTGCTTGTGAAGTTGGAAATTCATGTCAAATCACATGATAAAATGACTAGTATAACATTAAAGGATATAATTAGGACCTTATCCCAATATAATAAACTATATATATGTTAAATGCACCTACAGGAAAGTTTTAAAAAGTAATAAATATAGTCATAGTTGAAGTCTAGTCTTGACTAAGGGTAAGCATAAGGGAGTATGCTTGGTGTTGTAAATAATGAATATATAGGAGAAAAACATAAATTAATTAAAATTATACTAATTGAATAAATTATGGATTTTATACCCTATTCATAATCCCAAACACTTAAATAACACTTATAGGTCCCTTTTTAAGACAAAACCATAGTCAGGTAGAATTCACAAATAGTCATAATCAATCAAAATAGGAGGAGCATGTGGGAAGTTAAAGTGATAAAAAAATTAATACATAATAAACATGATGTTTTTGATCTATATAATATTTTTACTTTTGATATAAAACATGTGGAAGGCACTTTCAAGATAAAAACATAGTCCTCTGAGAGAACCCTACATTGTCTGCTTTTAAGAAGTCTGGTTTGGATTTAGAGGCTTTTAGAGGGTATAGGATTCAAACCAAGAGATATATATATTTGTGAATATAAACTCCATTACTTGAGGAGGCTCATTAAATATTCAATGTTTCTAGGAATACAGGGGTGTGCCCTCTATTTTGTCTTAGATAGAGGGCACTCCCTTGAGAATAAAACTAACAATTTTGGAAAAGGATAGTAAATGGATGATCTTGGAGATGTTTAAACCTTGAGTAAATGTATTTGGAGTTATAATAAATCCATAAAAACATGATAAAACAAACACATAAAGGTGAAACTCAATAGGGTTCTCTATGGTCTTAAAGTTATAGTTAGGCCTGAGCACAGGGTTTTGGCCTAGAGCCCAAACAATAGGTCATTTTCATTTATAACTATGGGAGAGATTTATATACTATGGAAAAATGTTTTTGGGACCACATAATATTTTTTCAAGCTATTGGATTCAGGGAGAACCATCAAAAAACTATGTTGAGCTTCAACAACAACTCAGTCTACTTGAGCATGCTTTGGCCTAAAGCCACTTGGAGAGTCATTCAGATTTTTAGTTTTGGATATGATTTACAATACATTTGGGTATGATTATGGGGTAATTATATATGTTATTTATCTATTATTACACATAATAAGTCATGAAAAGGTTAATTTTAGGCTTTAAAGTCACTTAGGCCAGTTGGAATAGAGAGACAAGCTTGATAAGGCAATTTTAGAAACTCGTATCTTCTTAGAGGATCTGAATGAGAGAAAAAAAAGTTTGGAAGAGTAATATAGGTTCATTAAAATAAATTTTTTTTATCATTGTTTTTATATTTGAGCATCAGACCTTTATGAAACATCACTAAGGGTCAAAACTGCTAGGAAACCCTCTAAAACCCTTGTAAAGACTAGTATAGAGAAATTAATCTAGATATGAATTATAATGGCATAATTTGGCCATTAAAACTATTTTAAGTTTTATAGGAATCCATAAATATACTACCAATGTTTTTTTTCTATATGAACTTGTATAGATGAGGTACAAAACAAGATTTTATTGATAGTTTTATTCATTATGAAGGCTAAAGGAGGATTATGAATATGAAATAAAGTTTGGATGGAATATTTATAATTTTTATAACTACCTATGGTAATTTAATTCCAATAAAAATCTCCTCAATTTCAAAACTAGGTGCTTCATCTCAACCAGTCAAAACTTGCATAGTGGACAAGCTAGTGAGAAGGGTAGAGATCTGCAAGTGAGCTCCTTTTAATGTGTCAATAATGATTATAATGAAATATAGGTTATTTAAAATTATAATTAAATACCTCCTACATATTTTCATGAGAAATTTATACCAATTTTGAGGCCAAGTGTGTAGTGTGTATGAAAGAAGAGTTTTCTTGATAACAGATGATGATGGCTCCTTTCTAGTTGATTCAAGATGACCAGGCTTACAACCAATGAATGGAGAGGAATTAATAATACCCTTTTTATTATTTCCAATCATTTTAACTTGTCCTATTTATTTATAAGGTGTTAAAATAAATTCAATCATGAAAGAAGTTTTCCTAAACTAGAATGAGGAGTTTTATGCCACTTTACAATAGTTTGATGACTTAGATGGACACTTGGACTTCTTAACCTTCCATGGTTCATCATATATAATAGTATAATTCATAATTAATTGATATTATTATCTTTAAAATTTTCCTTATGACTATTATACTTATCTCTTCTCCTCTCTCTCTCTCTCAAGTTCTATAAGAACTAGCCAATTTGGCCATTGTAACTTATGATCCTCTTGAGTATGGCGAAGCCTTACTTATTTGTACACAATTTGATCAATAAAAATAATATTTTTTTACTCTTAAAATACTATTAATAAATTTTTTAATTGTATGATGAATCTTTCTTAGTGAAAACTATGGATTATTTAACATGTTTCATTCTTTCACCTATTTATAGCCTCTTCTTACAGGGCATGCAAAGTGTTTTAGGAGATGTATAGGTTTTAGTGAGTTATTATATTAAATAGTGTCATTAAAGTAATATTTTATAGTAATATTACCCTAATGAATTTATCCATAACCTCATAATGTAACATTGATGTGAAAGACAAGACTAGAGAAGTGTATGTTTAGTTTATCCCTTGATTTCATGTGTAGCATGCAGCTGGTTGGAAGTCATCATATTATTTGGTTTATCACCTCCCTTAGGTTAGTTTGTTTTTTGTTTTTAGTTATCTATATAAATTTTAACCCCCCAAAGTTAATTTTATTTATGATCAAAAGTGGTAGATCAAGGGAATTATCCCTATCTAGAGATTCACCTCACCCTTAGGCTACCCACAAGGCTAGAGGTGTTTCCATTTTGCCACTTGGATGAGGAGAGATTTTACATCTCCTCAAAGGGTGAAAATATAAGTTATAATATTTTTTGTCATGATATGTGGGACTCTTGGTCCAAGAAGTTGAGATATTTTTGGTGTTGTCTCTCAAAAATCATCTTTTAGAGGCATCTATCAAAACATTAATAGAGACTCCAAAGATATGTCAACTAGTCAAGCATCCTAGGTTTACTTTTGAAAATTGTTTGTAATATTTTAATTTTCTTTCTTTCTTTCAATGATGTTTTGTGGCTAATTTTAGTGTTGAGATTTTTCTTACACAAGTTGGTGAAACATTTAAAGCTTATACCATTCCCTATCAACAAGATCAAGTTATTAATAAACCTTAGTGTGATCCTTAATAGTATTTTTATTATACATATCAAATTCCACATTCCATTATCATATTTATCATGATTCTTACCATTCCTATAGTCATATTCCTCAATGTCATGTCCCTTGTAGTCAACCTAGTCACCTCTCAATTCCATCCATTTCCACTTTCAAACAAACACTTTTGGGCTATAAGAGGTACATTTTAGAGCTTGATAATTTAAGGGAATGTGGTAAAGAGGTTTGTATTAATATTATTTATAAGGTGAGATATGCATTAAATTTGGTCAAAATATAGTGGGTACCTATTGAGAGAGTCAATTGGCAAAGGCTCACAAGTGATATGCTTGATTTGAGTGGCCTAATTTCTTCCTTAGAGGATAGGCTAGGAGTTCATGAAAGGTAACCTCACTAAAACTATCAACATTTATATCCACTTCCCCAAGTTACCTATTAGTGATAATTTATCCCTACTCATGATCGTAATCAAGGACATCAAGGTCATCCTTCTCCCAATCAGTTGGAAGGGAGAATCAAAAGAAGAAACTTTATTTTTGAAGCTAATATTGATAGGTAGATTGAATTGGATAATATTCATATACAATAGTACATGTTGGAAGAAAATGAAGTTTATTTAAATCCCTCATTACCCTCTCATACTACATTCCCACTACCTCAAAAAGATACTTCTAATCCCAACATTCTAATATAGAATAAGATAATGGAGTCATGGGTAAAGAGAGAGGAGAAAAGTCTTGATAAAGAGCATAGATTTGAGAAGGAGATTGATACAGAAACCCCTCCTATCCTTCCTCAAGAAAAGAGTTATAATCTTAACATCCTAATCTGGAGTAAAATAGTGGAATCATGGGGAAAAAAGAAGATAGAAGTTTGGTTGTTAAGGGGTGTGAATTTGAGCATGAAGTTGATCCTTTACAAGTCCCTCCCACCCTTATTAAAGAATATTATTGTGTTCCATGTTAGCCCTCATGTTTTATTTATACTCATGATGATTCCTATAAACTTTAATAAATACTTTTATAAGATAACCTAGCCAAGAAAATTGAATAATTAGAGTCAAAGATGAAATTGTTGAGTCAAGGTGTGATGGAAGGTTTAGACCCAAAAGAAGAACCAATGCCTAAACACACCCCATCCACCATTTCTCAAGAGATTCCTCAAGATAAATCAAATGTGAATGAATTTATTGTCAATTAAAAGTAAGAAAATCAGGTTGTTTTATCCTAAGGTCTGCCTCCTCTTCCTCAAGAGCTTAGAAAATAGCCCCTTACATTCACTCTCAATCTAATTTTGAGTTTTATGTGCCTCCTCCACCAAATAGTTCATTTTATCCTCAACCCATCACCCTTTCCTTAATGGACCTATGGTATGGGAACCTAAATAGGATCATTTGGTTGATAAGGAAATATAAATCTTGCTTGAAGAAAACACACCTCCTTGGTAGCCTCATTAGGCTAGATCACATAATTTCAAGATGCCTAGTCTTGGTTTCACAATGAAGGAGAAAGAGATGGAATATATTGTAGCCCTTGAATAAGACTCTAAATCTGATAAAAAAATTGTGGATAATCATCTCAATTATGAAGATGAATGTGATATCATGGATGGAGAACAATTTCAAGTCTTTCCCAAAGAGGTTGCAGCCTTAGAAAATTCTCTTGAGACTAATATTTCAGAGGCTATTCTTAAAGATGACTCAATACCCCAGCCTACTATTAAAACACCATCATATGCATTATATCTTGAATAAACCCATCTTTATGACATCATACATCAATAAGAGAATATTTAAGAGGTAGTGGTTTAGATGATAAAGAGGACAAGAATGATTGGTACTTGCAAATGGAGTTATTTCAAGGGTTTGAAGAGTTTTGCCAAGTTGAGAATAAAGTACATGGTAAGGTAAAGAAGGAGGCTTCCATGGAGGAAAATGACCAAGATTGGTAATATTGTGAAAATATCCTTGATGGTATATAATAACTTGTAGCTGAGAGGAAGCCCAATCTTATTGAGAGCACTATGGAAGTAAAGGAGGAAACCTTCATTAGTTCTTCCATCACCTTACAAGATGTCATAAATGGTCAAGGATAATTTATTAATAAACCTTTTGATTAATTATTTGAAATAATTAGAGTGGGATATACTCCTCTTCAAGGAGGCTATGATCTGGTCAAAGATGAAGAAGGCAACTTTGTCCCTAAAGTAAGTATCCAAAAAAAAAGTAATCTTTCAAATATTTCCTTTCAAGAAGCATATACATTTCATGATGACAATTCTGAAGTAATAAAGATGGGATATCATCCTCTCAATTAGCTGGGAGAAACACATAAGCTCTTGAAGGATAGAACAAGCTCCTATTGGCCTCAATATTCTAAGGAAGAAGAAACCAATCCTCTTGAAGCCATGCCTACAAAGAAGATCCAAGTTGACCATGTGATGAAGAGTGGGAAGCACTATGAAGTATTTGAACATGTTCAAGAGGAATATATATATATATATATATATATATATATATATATATATATTAGAGACCTATTTAAATATGATCTACTTGAGATCATATCAAGTGAAGTGATAAGAAATAGGTCTGATCCACAAAGCATTTAATCTAATGATAAACATGCTTGGTACTATGTTTCATCTCACTATGAAGATGATTCAAGAAGATTTCATTTTGATCTTATAAAAGAGGTATTATTATTTTATAGTTGTGCATAATAGTTTATTTTCTAATTCCCCTAAGTGATTTGATCATGTGTGTGTGTGTGTGTGTGTGTGTGTGTGTGTGTGTGTGTGTGTGTGTGTGTGTGTGTGTGTGTGTGTGTGTCTTGTTAGTTTTGTTTCCTTATTTTGAGTGTCCTTTGCTTTATGGCATTGAGGTAATTAGTTGTCTTATATTTATAGTAAATGGTCAAAGGTTTTATTATTTGTCTCATACTTCAAATGAATCCCTAAGCCCAATGGACTAATAAGGCTACTGGTCTAGTTAGCATAACAGACATGCTACCCCTGTGAGTCACCAATTTATTGACTAAATTTAAATTTTAAGTTAAATTAGGGAACTCCTATGTAAAAATTTAATTTTAGATTTTTTAGGGGTATAATATAGATGTCACAAGTTGTTTTATAGGTTAATTAATGTCAATTAATGTTTTACTAGCCGTGGTCATTAGTCATTTTAGTCCCTTTAGTCATTTTGAGCTCAAAAAAGGGGCATTTAATGAATTGTATGGGTTTATTGGGAAGTGTGAATATTTAAAAATATTATGTCACATCCCACATTCCCAAGAGGTCTTACATAATTGAAACCAACTTAAAAGTGGTAGGTTCCTTAAAAAATAGGCAATTTCCTTGAGGAAAGAAAGAAGTTTGGCACTTATATAGCCTGTTGGTAAGTGTGACACATGGTAAATTATCATGGTATGTATCTTAAGATTTTAAAATCTTAGTTACATGTTTTAAGTGCTTTGGAAGTTCCATTTTTGGCCCAAAACCATTTTTCTCCTTTTTCAATCTTCTTTGCAAGCAAAAGTGACCTTCAAGTTTGTGCTTAGTATAGACATCTCATGAGGTTTCAGCTAAAACACCTTGGGGAGATTAAATTGAACTCAGATACCTTAATTTAAATATAAGTATTTTAAATAATGGTGGCATGTGCTTCATGAACCATCCTCATGAAGTTGACTTTGTCATTCTCCTTACAAATCTATGTACCCTATAGGTTTTTCCTTGGTTTGAGAATTTGTATACAACTTGGCTACTAATATTAGTTCAAGATGATGTTGAATCTCACATATAATTTTTTCCATGCCTATGTTCATGTTCTGAGTTGTTTTTATGGGAAAATCATCTTGGGTTTACATACTTATCTTATGTGGGATGACA
Source organism: Torreya grandis (assembly GCA_037957365.1). Lineage (NCBI taxonomy): Eukaryota > Viridiplantae > Streptophyta > Pinopsida > Cupressales > Taxaceae > Torreya > Torreya grandis. The sequence continues at coordinate 1,105,446 of JARHVA010005186.1, read as the reverse complement.
TGCTTATTTTCACCATTTCCAAATCTTCATGCTTTAAAAATGCCTTTAGAGGGTTGTGATAGGTCTATTTTCATGTTTTCAATTTTATCTTTTTACATTCCTCTTTTCAAAATTAATTCTCCAATAAATCTTCATAGTTTCAGACATATCTAAGAAAAAATAATCAGGCAACCATTAATGTGCATCTATAAGAGCTTTTTGAGATGATTTTATGTTGAAACATGAGTTTTAATGGTGTCATAAAGTACTTATATGTGTTATTAATGAATTTTAATGTTTTAATATGGATACCCAACCCATTGAAGGATAATTTCCATGATCACTATGCATAATTGTACTTTGTTGCCTGCACACTAGAATATGCACCTATAGAAAACCTTGATAGAAAGAAAAGTAACCATTTAAAAGTATTATAATTGATGATAAAACCATTTTTGAGGTCCTAATATGAGGATAAATCATGATTGACCCTTTTTAAGGGATAATGTTTGGAAAATAATTTGAAAACCACCTCTAATGGCAAATGACTAAGTTTTGAGACCAAATCCCTAAAAAGGGAAAATAGAGGTCTAGTGGTTTTTGAAGATTACATTAAAAATGCTTTCAAATATTTTTAATGCCTCCCAATGGATTTATATTTCATTCTCTACATAGGTATATCACTTTTTAAGAGATAGAAGATCGATGACAAAGGGAAAGTGGTTATTAAGAGGTCCAAAATTGCTTGCAAATTACTGAAACTAGACAGTAATGTCTATAGGTTTTGAAGGTATTAGGTGACCTTAACACTTCAGAGTGTTGATGAGGAATAATTAAATGGTTTTAATGGCATTAGTGAATGAAATTAATAATAATTAATATAAATAACATTAAGAGATAGATGATATACTATTTTTCAACTCCCATGCACCTACAATCCATATAACAACTTTAGCATTCACGTATAGCTACTCGCAGATAATGACCTAAACATGATGTCATAGTGTTGTTTAAAGAAATTAAAAGGGAATAAAATAATGGGAATGTTATTTTTTATCTAAATAATCAAATAAGGGCCTATAGTAACATGATTAAATATCATCTACAACTCATATGTACTTAGAGTCAACTATAAGGATAGAGAAAGGCAGAGCGCAAGGAAGACTATTTTGGTGAGGTCTAGGCTATCCAAGGTGATAAAGACAAACCCAAGAAAACAACAACTAAATAAATGGAAACATTAAGAATTTTAGATATTTAATAAGGCATAATTTATGCATTAAATACCTACAAGGGTCCTTCCCAAGCAAGAACACAATCAATTAAATGGTGGGAGGATAGTGAGTAAGGGTTGGTACTTGTGAAGCTATAAATGCATGTCAAATCACATGATAAAATGGATGGGATATCATTAAAATATATAATTATGACATTTTTAAAATTTAATCAACTATATATATGTAAAATTCACCTTTAGGTAGGTTCTAAAAAATGAGAAATACAGTCACAGTTGAAGTCCAGTCTTGACTAAGGGTAAGCATAAGGGATTATGCTTGGTGTTGTAAAGCATGAAGATGGAGGAGATAAACATAAAGAAATTTAAATGATAATAAGGTAAGAAATGAGGGTTTTTATACCTTGTTATCAATCCCAAAAAATCAAATAACACCTATAGGTCCCTTTCTAAGACAAAAACATAATCAAGTAGAATTCACAAATAGTCCTAATCAGACAAAAAATGAGGGGTATGTGGGAAGGTAAAGTGACAAAAAAAAATGATAAATAATAATGATTAGTTTAATGATATATATAGGATTTTTATATTGGATATATAATATGGGGAAGGCACTTTCAAGATAAAAATGTAGTCTTCTTAAAGAACCCTACACAATCTATTTTCAAGAAGTCTATTTTGGAATTAGAGGCTTTTGGAGGGTCTAGGTTTAAGACCAAGAGATAAATATTTGCGTAGATAACCTCCATGACTTGAGTATTCTCATAAAATATTCAATTTTTTTTGGGAATAGATGGTAGCGCCCTCTATTTTGTCTTATACAGAGGGCACTCCCTTGAGGATAAAACTGGTAGTTTTGGTAAAGGATAGTAAATGGATGATCTTGGAGTTGTTTGAAAATTGAGGAGAGGCATGTGTATTTTTAATAAATACATAAAAACATGATAAATAAAACACATAAAATTTAAACTCAATAGGGTGATCCATGCGCTTAAAGTTGCAGTCAAGCCTGAGGGTAGGGTTTTGTCCTAGAGCCCAAAAAATAGGTCATTTTAATTTATAATTATGGGAGAAATTTATATAATATTTAAAAATGTTTTTTTGACCATATAATATGTTTTAAATCTATTATATATAGGGATAACCATCATAAAAACATTTTGAGCATTAAGAACAACTCAAGTCGACTTGAGCATGCTTAGGCCTAAAGCCACCTAGAGAGTCATTCACATTAATAGATTTATATATGATTTAAAATACATTTTTGAATGTTTATTTTGGCATGATAGATGTTTTTTATATATTGGTATATATAATAAGTAATGAAAAGGTCAATTTAGGGCTTTAAGGTCACTCAGGCTAGTTGGAATAGAGAGACAAGCTCAACAAGGAAATTTTAGAAACTCATATCTTCTTGGAGGATTTTTATGGGAGAAAAATAAATTTTGAGGAGTTATATAGGGTCATAAAAATAAATTTTGTGTCATTATTTTTCTATTTGGATGTCAGACCTTTATGAAACATCACTAAGGGTCAAAACTACTCAAAAACCCTCCAAAACCCTTGCAAGGACCAGTCTAGAGAAATGAAGATAGAGATGAATTATAATGGAATATTTTGACCATGAAATATATTTTAATGTTTATAGGGATACCTAAATATACTCCCAATGATTTTTGGCTATACGAACTTGTATGGACAAGGTACAAAAAAAGATTTTATTGATAGTTTTATGTATTATGCAAGCTACATGAGGATTCTAAAGATGAAATAAATTTTGAAGGAAATATTTAGGATTTTTATAACTCCATATTTTCATTTAATTCCATGAAAAAACTAATAATTTTCCAAACCAAGTGCTTCATCTTAGCCACTCAAAACTGGCATAATGGACAAACTAGTGAGAAGGGTGGAGATCTTTAAATGATCTCATTTTAAGGTGTCCTTGATGATTATAATGACATGGAGGGTATTTAAAATTTTAATTAAATCCACCCACTATATTTTAATTATTAAATTATACCAATTTTGAGACCAAGTGTGCAGGGTGCATGAAATAAGAGTTTTCTTAACAATAGATGATGATAGCTCCTTTCTACTTTATTCTAGATGACTAGGCCTACAAAAAATGCATTAAAAGGAATGAATAATAACCTTACCATTATTTATAATTATTATGCCTATTCTTAGTTAGTTATGAGGCATTCAAATATGGCCAATCATGAAGGTAGTTTTCTTGAACCAGAATGAGGAGCTTTATGCCACATTACAGGGGTTTGATGACTTAGATGGACACTTGGACTTATTGACATTGCATTTTTCATTATATATACTCTTATAATCCATAATTGACTTATATTCTCATATTTATAATTTTACGTATGACTCTTAGACTTCTCTCTCTCTCTCTCTCTCTCTCTCTCTCTCTCTCTCTCTCTCTCTCTCTCTCTCTCTCTCTCTCTCTCTCTCTCTCTCTCTCTCTCTCTCTCTCTCTCTCTCTCTCTCTCTCTCTCTCTCTCATTGTCATACCATTTGATTAATAAGACTATTTATTTTTACCTCTTACATGACTTTTCATAGTGTTTTCAATTGGATCTTGATTAGTGAAAAATATAGATTCCTTAGAATTTGGTTTCATTCTTTCACCTATTTACATCCTCTTCTTGTAGGGCATGTGAAGTGTCCTAGGAGATGTCCAATTTTGACTGAGTTATCATATTCACTAGTTCCATTCAAGGCCTCTTGTATAGTACTCCTATCCTAAGGAATTCATCCATAACCTCATAATGTAACATTGATGTGAGAAGACATATATTGGAGAAGTTTATGTTCAATTTGTCCTTTGATTTCATGTGTAACATGTAGTTGGTTGAAAGTCATCATCTTATTTGGTGTATCACCTCCCTTAGGTTATTTTGATTTTAGTTATCTATTTTACTTTTCACCCCTCAAATTTAAGTGTAATTGTGATCTAAAGTGGTACATCAAGGGATTTATGTCTATATATAGATTCACATCACCCTTAGGCTACCCATAAGCCTAGAGGTGTTTTGATTGTGCCACTTAGATGAGGAGAAATTTTATATCTCCTCAAAGGGTGAAAATCTAAGTGAAAATATATTTCCAATAAGATCATTAGGGCTAAATAATATTGGCCCTTACTTCATAATAATGTGAAGAAATATATATGGATATATTATCCTTTCCATACAATGGGAAAACCTACATTATCCAATGAGATGCCTCTCCATCCTTAGGTAGTTTTGTATCCATTTTAGAAATGGGGACTAGATTTTCATGTCCCTATTTATTCATCATCTAAAGGAAAGGATTGATTACTTATATGTATAGACTATGTCACCAAATGGGCTGAGGTTCATGTTCTTACTTTGTAAGAGAAGAAGTAGTTACTCATTTATTTTACTATAAGATTATGTAGAGGTTTGGATCACCAAGGGAAATAGTATCTAATTAAAAAACTTGGTTAATTTCAAACATGATAAATGACTTCATATAACATTAGTATATTAGCCATAAGAAACTATCACCCATAAGTAAATGGACATGTTGAGATCACCAATAGAGAATTGGTTAACATTCCTTCCAAGATAGTAAGTAGTAGCAGGAAAGATTGGGTAGACAAACTACCTGAAATAGTATGGGCCTACAACACCACTTAGAAAACCATCACTATATTCTCACCATATGAGTTGGTGTTTGGTAATAATCCTATCATTCTTGTTGAGTTTAAATTATAAACTTTGATGAGAACATTAGAGATAGGCATAAAAGGAAATAATATTGTTTCTCATTAGTTAGATGAGATGAGTATGGAATCCTTGTAACATATAGAGATTCTATAACACCAAAGGAAACAATGTCATGATACTCACATTAAATTTAAAATATTTGAATAAGGAGATGTGGCACTATTGTTTGACTCTAAGTTTCAACACTTCAAAGGGAAACTAAGAACTAAATGGTTGAAACATTTTCAAATAGAAAAAATATTTTATAATGGGGTAGTATAGTTTCTACCCATAGATAAAAAATAGAAAACTCTTCTGGCCAATGGACATAAGCTGAGACTTTACCAAAATTATCCAAGCAAGGAGGATTTCTTCAGGCAAATTCAATCCCAAGATGAATATGGATTTAGGGAATAACTTTGTTCTTCCCCCATATCCAAAGGATGAGGTTTGAAAGAAATAAGGGGGAAGATTAAGAACTATAAATGGTGGTCTTTCACCCAATAAAGGATAAGGATTTAAAACTAGAAATGGTGGTCCTCCCAAAATAAATAAATAAATAAATAAAAGAGAGAAGTTGAAAACTAGTAATGACTAATTCTCAAGGAAACAAAGAAATAAAATAATGGTGTATGTCCTTTCTATGTATATGTTTTTCACTAAATGATGCTATTTAAATATGTTAGAATAAGTGGTAGTCTAAATCAAGGGAACCACCATAATAATTAAGGTATTTTATATTCTATTTTTCTATCTAGGATTAGAGTTAGGTTATAAATGCGTGTTTATTCATCTTTGAAAATATGGTTACCAAAAAAGGTAAGGTTCCCTATAAATGATATGAAAAATAGGATAAATTTTAAAAAGGGAAAGTATCCTTTCGACATAAGATTCCATGAAGTCAAAAAGGTAAAAATATGAAATGAAAAGATGTGACAAGTGGAAAGTCTTGATTGGTAGTCATTATTGCAACTATCAAACTTAGTATATTTAGGGAATAATATTAGAAATTTATGATGCATAATAATATAAAAAAGTGCACTCCAAATCATAAAATTAGACATCTCACACTTGGTAATGATTATTTCCACCTAATAAAGGTCATGTCCTACATGCTTGGTGAGCTCTGATCAAATTGTGAAGATTAATAATGTGTCAAGGTAAATATTGAATGTGCCAACATTAATTCACTATATTTATTTATAATTTGAATCCCCCATTGTGATTTTAATTCTATATTTGTCACTCATCATACTCTATTCTTGCATCCAAAACATCTCTACAATTTTTTTCATAAGTCAAAAGAATAAATATGATATTAAGTTTATGGATTCATTGCTTGATGATAGATTAGTATCTATGGTATTTTAAGAGGCTAGGTAGATCAAATTCTTCAATAAATTTCAAGGCTATGATGGAAGGGTGGTGAATAAATTCATTACTACTCTTGAAGGCAACTCCACCATAGTGAAAGGGGTGAAAATTGTAGTAACCAATCAAGTTATCAGTGAATTATAAGGCATCCTCGATGAAGAAATGAAAATTATAGGTAGGTCTACTTTTAATGAACTTATCAAAAATATTTCATGAATATGGAAAAATAAATCCCAAGATATTTTTCATCCCTCAAATGGTGGATAAAATCATCAAAAATGAAATCTTATTATATCCATGGAAAATAAGTGTTTTTTGGGTAATTAAATATCTTACCTATGATGGGGAAAATGGATCATTAGGTTGTGATTCTATGAAACTTGTTATCCATTTAAGGTAGGGATTATACACACTTGAGCATAGAGTGAATTTACTCCTGTATTTGTTGGGATCCATCTAGGTTATGGACTTAAAACATAATAAATGATCAACCTCTATCAACCACCTTGGGCTCATACATCTTATTTTAAACACTACTTCATCAAAAAACCAAATGGGTAAGATGTTTAGGTAGCCATTTTGAATAAAAAATTGAAAATATAGACCAAGATGAAAAAAAGAGACTTATATGTGTTTAGAATACCAAGTTTTAGTTAAAAAGAAGGGACCTCTTTTGTATAACCATCTCTATAACCAAGACAAGCAAAGAAAGTGAGACCACAATTCTACCAGAGAAGCTCTGAGGTCACTTCAGAGTTATCCAAATAAATATTAAAAATAAGCTAGCTATGACCTACGGTTCCATAAGTAAGCTATGTAGTTACCCAAATACCATATATTCCTTAAGTAACTATAATCATTTTATAGGAGGAAATACATAGTCCCAAAATGCCTTCAACCAAAATCTTGAGAAGTTATTCTTGAAGAAAAAGAGGGCCTATACTAAAAGAACCTAGCATTGTTGATCCTTCATAACAAATGAGAAGAAAATTTATTTTGAAATAAGATGTATATTTATAAAGATATGATGGAGAAACACTAACAACCCTCTATCAATAAACCCCTATGGAAATTCCAAGTGTGAGGGAAGAACCTAAAATAGGAAGGATTAGAGTAGAAGAAAGAAATCATGCACAAGTTGAAGAGGAACATCAAGTAAGAATTAAATAATTTGATAATATGTCAAAAGATTTGGAATAATTTTTAGTCAAATTTCCTCCACCTTCATCACCTTCACCTTCTTCATCTAAGACACCTATTGACAAAGGTAAAGCCCCAATGAATGAAGAAGAATAAGAAGAAGAAGTCCATTCTTCTAGATCAGATGAGGAAATGGAGCAACATGAAGCACTTATTATTTATAAATTAGAATCTAAAATCAAATAGTAGTTAGATGAGATTGTTTTCCTTTGACTATAAATCCAAGGTAAAGACAGTATTATCTCCTCTTTGTAAAAATAACTTGAAAACATTAACAGTCAATCTATATAAAAGGACAAGGAGGTAAGGGTACTCCAAGAAAATGTGGTTGAACTAAAATTAATATTGGACCAACATACTAAAACACATCCAAAAAAATAAGTGGACATATAAGTCCAAACCTTTTGGTGTTCTCATTATTTTATGTCCATATGGGATAAGACTTGTACTGAGTTTAAGGAGATCAAGATAGAGAATAAGAGACTTAAAGAGGAGAATAATAAATTAAAAGAAGAATGTGAGGAGGCATTATAAAAAATAAAAAAATATAAAGCCACCCTTAAAATCACTTGTGAGATGGGTGAAAATATTTTAGCATGCAAGAACCCCTCCTCTACCAACAACTTGTTTCTTCAAGAACAATTTTTAAGGTGGAAGTTGTTGAGAATGTTTTGTGATCAAAACCATTAAATAATAAATGATAAATAATTCCTATAAATATTTTCATATAGCACTCTAGACCATAAATATTTGTTATGTGAATTTTATTTCCATGATTATCTTCTAAATAATAGGTCTAGATTCTTGATTAATCTTTTCTTAGGTAAAATTCAGATCAAATCTCTCATTTCTACTTTTAAAAACTAGTTTGCATGGGAATAAAGGACTTATGATTACTTTAAAAAATCAAGGATAATAAGAATTTATATGAGACCTCAATGTGATAATGCACCTAAAATTTTACAAGAATTCAAAGGTCAATACTTATGATACATGCAAGATCATTACTACTTACCTTGCAAAAAACATTGATGATTTTGGGATATTTGCTCGACATCATTTTGAAGAAATAGTAGTGACAAGTATGAAGAGATGGGAAATAATGATAATCCCTTTGATGAGAAGAGAACTAATATCTCCCACTAATATTTGATGGTGTATTTTAAGGTCCAAATATTTTATAAAGATAATCTCATAAGTCATTAGTCAAGTAGGAAATAAACCTTGGGCTGGTATGAGATTTAGGACACCACTCCTTCTCAGTCCCATGTCACCATGGAAAAATGCATCACCCCAATCCACTGAATAATTTTAGATATGTATAACCATTGTTCTTCTGGATATGGGATTCATACCTATATCTAAGGTAAAATTAGGCACTAACTATTATGCTTATAATCTTAGCCAGAAAGTGGAACAAAGAATCTTCAACTATGTGGAAAGAGGGGTGTAGTTTGTAAGAGGACTTGCAAAATGTAAAGCATGGTAAAAAATATGATTCAATTTTATGAATCATTATATACACCTATTGGATATATTACACCTATTAACCTACTTTATTATATTAGACTTTGGATGAATTTTATGACTTATAACTAGTCTAAAGTAGAAGATATGTGCTTATTTCTTTTTTTATATGTGAGTCTATGTTTCTTACTTTACCATTTTGTTTTAAATTTTGGCATGGTTATTTATTTATTTTTTTATGGATAAAAAAGGTAGTATACTATAATCAAATGATAAAAAGGTTTAAAAAAACAAATTAATCCTTAAATACAAGCCTAATGTATGTTAAATATTTCTATAACAGATCCAGAGTTCATCACCAAAGCTCCAGAGTTAGATACTAAAGCTACAGAGTTTGACAGTAAGATCTGGAGTTTGATAATGAAGCTTTAGAGTACTATAGGTAGGTAATAAAATTTCCCATGAAGTTATGGAGTACATTAGTAAATATTATGAGTCACTCTAGCCATCATTAAAATCTTTTCAAAAGAATTTTTGATGAATTTTCAACATTCCAAAAATGTTTATGGGTCATTTATCTAAGTCATGGATACACTTAATTTTTATAGAATTTTATTCATAGTCTTTCCTCTTATAGACATGATTGTAAAAAATCCTTGCATTTTTAAAGGAGTTTTGAGTAATATATCTAAAACAAAGAAAAAATGGTGTAACCAACTCATAACTAAGCATGTAGTTACACCTCCCTTCCTTTCTAATGTTTCTCTTTGGAATGTAGGGAGTTGTAATGCCTTTTTTATTTTGTGAATGAGTTGGATAGAAATTGTGATCTTGTTATGTTTTTTGTTTGTTCTGGTATTTTAGGATAGTAGTTAGAAGTTTGTGAGGATAAAATAACATATTCATATTGTTCTTATGGAGAGAATATTTTTAAAATTAGTGAATGCTAATACTATAAGTATTGTAGTCAACATATATATGTTTTTTAATATTTTCATCAATTAATGAAGCTTTGTAATTTCGTTAAAGATTGAGTCAATTCGAATATTGTCCAAGGGAGAGAAAGGGCACACTCACCCAAGGATCCAAGATTCTTATTGGTATTAATTTGTTTTTATGTCATTTGTTATTTAATTCTATTAATAATATTTAGATTTCAAAGTGTGGTGTGTTTTAACTTAGAAGTATCTTCACAGTGTGCATGTTTATATTCCATTTACAAAATTGTTATCACTTTCATTTCATTACAATTAAATTTTATTATGCAAGTTGATTAAAATCTAATTGAATTATTTAATCTCATTACAAGTAAACTCAATTCTATAATCATATTAAAGTGTGTTTCTTTTAGCATCTTGATTTTTCATGTGTGTTTCTTTCAATTATTTAGATAGATTCAATTCCAATTGAGTATTTTATAAACTTAGGATTAATTTTTACATACAAAATCCCTAAAACACAAATTGTTAGCAACCAACTGTGGACCTTATTATAGATAATAATTGAAAACCAACCCTAGTTTTAATGGCATCAACCAAAGAGTTGATTAAATGAAGTGATAACAACACCCATAAATATTTAAAATATTTATGAAAATCATGACTTGTGATGAACACAAAAAGGAAACAACACTCAGTTGTTACAAAATAATAAATGTAAACAATATCATGTTATCTAACAACTAGGTGTGGTGTGTGCATGTTTGGTGGAATCTCTCAACCCTTAATGTTGGCATATTAATTCCCCTCTATAATTATACTCCCACTCTATAATTATTATGAGGGTGGGATAGTCTTGAAACCATCTCAATCAAATGAATGGGTAGTTAGTCCAAAATCATAATAATCAACAATGTATAACCATAAATTAAATAATAAATGAAAATAATATGCAAATGAAATCATTCATCATGAATACAAAGCATAATATGACATAGGTAACAAATTATCAAACCATAATTTTAATAAAAATAATAATAATGTATTTTTCAACCATACAACATGTATATATCTAACTCAGACAAAAATTAGAACTACAAATCATTAATCTCATAATCCATTATTAATGATAGAGTAGAAATGGATGTGTTATCCTTCCTCCCTAAAATAGGTCATCACACCAATGAAATTTATTTCATACAATACTTATGGAAATAAAATAATATTAGGAACATGTGTCTTACCCTTCTCTTTACATTATTAGTGTATAGTCACTATGGACACATATGCTTTCTAAGTCATCCCTTTAGCTTATTGAATTATCCCACATGCATGGGAAGTATTATTTGATAGAATAAAATTAGTGTTTAAGTGAGTTTTGAGACCCAATGAAGGCATCCAAAAATATTATTTTGTTGAGCTTGCTCAAAGGAGGTTTCCCCCTCGAAGTGGCTTGTGATCAATATAAAATATTTGAATTATTTTGAGTTATTTTTTGAATTTTATTTTATGTTTCCATTATTTTTTATAGTTTTTAAATATATGAATAAGGTTATTTTCATCTAGTATTAGAGCACTTTCCTCAACTTGTGGGTAAATTTTAGAGTTTTTCTTTTCTTTTAAATAGTGGCTTTCTAAGAGCTATGTCATTTTATAAAATATTTTTCATTATCTTTATTTTTAAATATTTATTTTTAGGTTCAAATAATTTTAAATAACCTTTTTCATAATTTTGGGAAATATTTGGGCATACATCCATAAAACTCATTGTGAGGAGTACCATAGGAACCCCAATGTAGTTGGCCCATTGAGAGGAACTAAAAATGAAAAGGGAAATACTCATGAGGTAAAAAAAGAGCTATTTTTTAAAGGTAAATCCATGGCCATTAAATTTTTTTAGAGTATTACTCATTCAAAAAACATTGGTGGCTAGAGATATCTCTTAAAACCCTTAGGCAACCAATCAAACTTGGGGCACATATCTAATATCTCAGTTTTAGTAGAGTGATTACAATTGAAAATAGCTAGTAACTACACACTTTTTAATATAATTTTGATAGGATGAACCAATAAAAATGAGTTTAAAAAAAAATAGGAGAAAAAATCTAAATCCATTTGAAAAAAAGGATCAATGAAGCTAAACCAATTTCAAAAAAAAATTATATATATATATATATATATTTGCCATATATCTCCATTGATCCTAAAACTTTACCAAGACACCTGAAACTTCATTTTTTAGCCCTTCTTCCTTGAGGTACCATATCCCAATTCCATTTTCATTAGCCATAAATCTTATTTTTTGATTTTTTTAGGTTTTGCCATAACTTCAGTGTTGAAAATTTTCCACAATCTTCCTTTCCATTTTCAACTCATTTTTCCCTCTTGTATAAATTTTCTAGTTTTTCCATTTCAATTCTAAAATTTCCCTTGCCATCATCAATCATACTGAGATGGTGCAAAAAAAATGTAAACATACATTTACCCCTTCTACTTTAGTCAAAATTTAAAAAGTTCTTTACTATCGTATAACTTATTTTTCTATCCCTTGTAAAAAAAATCACACTAGTTATGGTAGTCACACATATAGGCACAAAAATCATGGAGGAATAACTCACTACATTGAAATCCTAAGTCACTGAGTTAACTAAAAGAATACATGGACTAAATCAGAAGAATAGCCTTTTCCTCAACAAGTTGTAGGAGTCATACTCAAAGAATAATTTCCCTTCTCACCATACATCACATGATCCTAATCTAGACTTTCCATAGCTCAATGGTACATATCCTAATGGATGGATATATCAATCTTAGTGATTCTTCAAATTTCACAATACTTATTATATCAACAAATTTCTAATTACTTCTTTTCACTTAGAATAAGAAGCCCTTCAATGGTTCCATTATTATCTCAAGTCAAATGATGATTCCAAATGAAAAACCTTTGCATCCTTACTTTTGGGTAGGTTTGGTCCTTTAAAATTTGATGACTTTAAAGGAGATCTCACCAAACTCTACCAGATAGGACCATTCATGATTATCAGATTAAATTTGTAAAATTGGCTAATCACACTAAAGGGTTATCAGATGACTTCTTTAAGATTTGTTTTATTAGTGGCCTCAAAGAGCCAACCTTCTTGAAGATGACAATGTTTCATCCCACTAAATTTATGGCCACCTTAGGTCCAGCTAAATTATCAAAATATAAACTCTCAATACAACATCGAATTCTCACTTTTCTACCCATAAAGAACACAATGAACCAACAACCAACCATAACCACACTGGTTAAGTGCCTTCTTGAGGCAGAGATATGGGCTCATAAATAGAAATGATTATACTATAATTGTGATGAAAATTGGGGTAAGGGTCACTAGTGCATCACACAAAATCTTAATTTCTATATGTGGAATATCTACTAGATTAGGAAAATAACCCTAATATCTAAGAATTGAAGGATGCTCAAGCAAAATAAATCCCCTCCAATGAATCCATGGATCAATAGACCCATCTTGAGATCTTTCTCCATGCATTAAAAAGTGTTACCACCCCTCAAACCATGAAATTCATGGGTTTATTTAAAAATATCCCTCTCGTAATCCTTATTGACTCTGGTAGCACACACAATTTCATCAATCCCTACATTGTTAAGCATGCAAACTACTTTGTACACCCTTGTTCTACATTTTAATTTGTTATTGCTAATTGGGGAGCATTTACATATAAAGGGAAATATAAAAATGTGCATATCATGATAGTTTATTATGCTCTTTTCTCATATATGTTTACCCTACCTTTTAAGGGATCTGATGTGGTCCTAGGGGCATAGTGGCTCCACACATTAGGACTTATTTTATAGGACTTATCTAAGATTTTGATGTAATTCACCAATATTGGATATAATAACACCTTAAAAGGGATGTTGACTTGATTTGATATCATAATTAGTTTCCATATCATGTAAAATCTTATGAATAAAGGCTCATATGGGGTCATTGTCTAGCTGCACTCTATCCAACTCCAACTCCCTATTTATACTAACTACCTTAATCATTTTAAAGACATCCTTGATAATAATGAAACCATTTTTATAGAGCCATTGGGTTTTCTCCCTTCACATATTAAATATCATCACATCCCACTCCTTTCAAGAATCATTCCACCCAACATCTAGCCATACCACTATCCCCATCTACAAAAACTTGAGATTGAATAGCCAGTATAAGAACTCCTCAAGTCTAGAATTATTCACCAAACAACCAACCCATTCCTCCATAGTGATTATTATCCATAAAAAGGATGGATTGTGTCACCTTTGTATTAAATTTTGTGCCCTTAACCACCTCACTATGAAAGACAATTTTCCAATTCTGGTCATCGATGAGATTCTTGATGAGCTCCATGGGGCAAAAAAATTCTCCAAATTTGATCTTCATTCTAGATATTATTAGATCTACATGCATGCTGATGACATTACAAATAATTTTACACTCATGAGGATCACTATGAATTATTTTTCATTCCATTTGGACTTACAAATGTCCCTTCAACATTAGGCCCTAATTAATACAATCTTTCAACCTTTCCTTCATCAATTTTATTTGGTTTTATTTGATGATATTTTGATCTATAGTCACATATAAGCTGAGCATCTCCAACATCTTAATAGGGAATTAAAAGTTTTGGTAGATAATCAATTATGTTCCAAGTAGTCTAAGTTTTCCTTCAATCAAGAATAAGTTAAATATCTAGGGCACATTATTTCATTTGATGGGGTCTGTATGGATATAGATAAAATTAGTGCCATGTAACATTAGCCTTGACCAACAACCCTCAAAATCCTTTGTGGTTTCTTCAAAATTACATGATACTACCACAAGTTTTTCAAGGATTATGTAAATATCATGAATATTTTTACTTCCTTATTAAAGGATGCATTCACATGGGATGTTATAGCTAACAAGCCATTTTTGGCACTCAAACAGGCTATGCGTAACACACTAGTTTTGGCCACGGTAGATTTCACCAAAATTTTCACCATTGAAAGTGATGCATGTGGTAATGGCCTAGGTGTTTTTATTTTCCAAGAAGTTCATCTCATTGATTTCACTATAAAATCCCTTTTATGGATTAAATTTGGATTTGTCTACGTACAAAAATGAAATGATGGAAATTATGCACACTATATAAAAATGGTGGCCATACTTAATTGGGAATCATTTTTACATTAAGATTGATCACCAAGGTTTTCAATACTTGTTGAAATAATTGGTCTCATCCTTGACACAACAAAAATAGGTCAGCAAACTCATGGCCTATGATTATTTTTATCAACCCAAGTTGCATCTTCTTGAAGGAATTTTAATTCAAACTTAGACTAGCATAGAATTGGCCTAAAAGTTGTGGGTTACCTATAATCTAGGCCAAACCTATAGATTATGGGACTATATCCCCTAATATGTCAACTTGAACTCTTATTCTAAGACCTATTTCTATTGGGATGAAAAGGGTTGAGATGAAAACATGGAAGGAAAACCTATACTAGGAGGGGTGATGCACCAATGATTAATTATCCTCTCTTGACTGTTCCTTAAACACACATATGAATCCAATGAAAAAAAGTAACTAAAAAGACTTATCAACACAATCCTAGGAATTAATATTTCATATGAAGGTTTGGTAGAGAGTCTACAACTTGAATGCCAATAATATAGGTATACATAAGATACTACAAGCTAATTCACTCTTCAATGCTTCTACTACCTATCAACACTTCATACAACCTGCATAAAATGATAGAATGACATTAGATGAAAGAGAGGACCTAAAAAGAATATAAACCTCATACATTCTACAAATCAACAATCATACACACACTAACATTCATATATAAATTTTTAATTAGTCTTTCTCTATTTATTCAAGGTATATGTTACTATTGGTGTGGGTTTTATGCATGCTACAGCTGTAACAATGTAGCCTCTAACATTTTAGGATATTAATAGAGATAAAATCCACTCCAAGGCAAAATTTATAAGTATGATTATTATTTTAAAATTTTGATGAAATAGCAATAGGGAATACAAGTTATTGACATGTTTTTTTGGATGGAGGTTTGGTTTTTGAAGATAATGGATTTCTAAGTGAGTGGGATGGATGGTTGGTTGTTAATAGAAAGTGGGTATATATTTATTAAAAAACTCAAAAAGGAAGTTATTTTAAGGCATAAAACAATACTCCATGGTTCTCAAAATCACTTCCCTAGTTGGTTTCTAAATAGACCTATGCTTTTAAAACCTATACACATTGCTAGTAGCAATTTCACACATACAATTAGATATGGCTACAAAGTCTAGGGAAATAAATATGTAGTAAATTCAAAATCCTTAGAAAAAGGTTGATCATTTTATGGTAGCTATTACACACCCTTAATAAAGAGATTATGGCTCAATCTAATCAATTATCTGAGGTAGCTAACATGCACACATAAAAAACTACACCAAAAAAATCACTAATACATATTCAAAAATATGACTCAATTCAAACTTAAATATTCTAATCAATATATTGACTAATCCTTCATTAGCTATTTCACATCTACATATCAATATATTAATTAAAAAATCAAGAATCCAATCATAGCTTTTGTACACTTTATAAATTTATTGAAACATATAACCAATGAAATAACAACTAATTGCAGAGAATTTGGAAATAAAATACTCAAACACTTTGCTGAAAATAAAAATTGCTTCACTATTATATATTCAAAATTCTCTCACAAAAGACTAAGTTGGGTTACAACTGTATATATAGATTTGTGGAAGGGGTCTCTTCATCCTCCAAGTCCATGAAAGGTCATTACATGTGGTAGTTATAACATGTAGTTCTAACTATAGTCTAAAACTATATAAGAGAAAACTTATAGTTATTAGTTAAATAAGTTGACTTTTCCAAAACTATGTAATGTATGAATGTGTATAAAATATAGTGTCAATTTTTAAAATGAAAAGATCAAACTTTAAATAAATTCTAAATACATCTAAAATTACAAAACTATACATGCATAAAATATTAACCTATCAAGGCTTAGTTATATGAAGAGCTACATGCACCTTGGTTAGCATGAATATTAAGGTGTAACCTATAAAATTTGATACACCACCAGAAGTCCACTTTTTATTCACTTCATTCTCTTTGTTAACATTGTGTGCCACATCATGTTGTTACTATATAATATTCAAATTTAATAGTGGTGGTTGATGAATTATTTTAATCTACCCAAGGAGCTTTGCATGCTCATCCTTGGTTATCTAAAAACCAATCTTGAAAATTTTGACCTTAGTTACCTTCTTCTAGGCCTTACTTAGTTCTAACTCTATCTCTTCAAGTGTTAAGCCTTCTAAATTTTTCTTGAAATATTCTACCATTTTTTTAATAAGTTTGTCAAAATTGATTCTACTAATCAGTTTACTAGTGGCATATTTCAATTTGGATAATTCTAAATCATGTAAAATTTGGAGGATTTGGGCCTCATTTGCCTAATACTTTGGGATTAAAGCCCCAACTAATTTCAACCATTCTTTTGCATCTTCTTTCTTGATGATAATCAAATTAAAGTCATTAGATGCCTCTAGTTTTGTCATGAGGTTGAGATGACTATATAAGGAGTTACTAATATATATAACTAACATATTAAATTTATCACTATCATCTCTTAAGTAATTAAAAAATTGGTTGGCATTGCTCACATGAGGGGCCATCTTGGCCTTCATAAACTCCATTGCCTCCAAAGAATTATAACACCTATAAGCAGCTTCCTTCACCTTAGCTTATATACCCACAACAATGTTTACTATCTTTGTCTGCTCCTTTAGTTTCTCCATGTCAGCCTCTAGTGCCTACACTTCAGCCTCAAGCTCCTGTTGAGCCAATTCTATGCCTTTTTAAATAGTAACTATTTCATCCTTGTGTGCACGTTATAGGTCTACAATATTTTTAATATATGGAGACTATCCTGGCTTCCTATTCTTCCTCTTTGTGAGGTAGAATACTTCTTGTCTTTCCTAAAGGATGATTTTAATGCCTTTTTCATTCTCTATCTTCCTCTTTCTCACTCTCTATATTCTACTAGATTGGGGATTGAATAGAGTGTAAAGTGAGGGAAGCTTGGTGATTTTAAAGCTTTGCATTTGGGAAGCCTTACTTTTCAAGTAAAATACCCATGGAGGAATGTCTAATTGAGATGCATCAGAGGTTATGATAACAACCTCTTTCTCAGCCTCTCCTTGAACATGTTATTTCTTTTAGGGCCTGAAAAGGACATTGGGTAGGGAAGGCCATCTAATTTTAAACCAATCCA
The DNA here is from genome assembly GCA_037957365.1 of Torreya grandis. Classification (NCBI taxonomy): domain Eukaryota; kingdom Viridiplantae; phylum Streptophyta; class Pinopsida; order Cupressales; family Taxaceae; genus Torreya; species Torreya grandis. The sequence continues at coordinate 1,087,143 of JARHVA010005186.1, read as the reverse complement.
CTCCTCCAAATTAAAGGAGTGGGTAGAACATGATCACTTGGGGCTTGGATTTATTTTTCTTTATATTACTTTCCATTATGGTTTTTTTTTATGGAAGAGGTGGATGGAATAAGAAGGGAAATTTAGGTGGAATGGACATGAAGTTTTAGGGTGGATAAAGTAGTTTGTACCTTCTTCGACACCTTATTTTCAAGGTATTTTATAGTAGAAGTGTTAGTAGGGATAGAGTAAGTTGGTAAGGGGAGTGTGATGGAAGTATAAATAGAGGGAACAATGGTAGTGGTGATAATGGGTGGGTTAATTGAGGTAGAGTTATTCACTTCTACTTGAGGTGATCTTAGTACAGAAGAAATTGAAGCTCATCTAAAGATTAGTATAGAAGATAAATGAAAACTTACAAGAGGTTGGGTGCTCAGAGAATTTGGTGCCATAGGACCTAATTAAAGGCTCATGGCATTAGATAAATCCAAATTTACTTCCTCATTAGAGTCATCCTCAATGTCTTTGATTATCACAACCTCTCCCTCTTGAGATGTAGTAGGCAAGCCTTGTGTTGGTTCTACTATAGGGAAGTCTTGGGATGTTAATGTTGCTACTTATGATGTTTTTATCCTCATATATGTATTAATATATACCTAGGGCATAACACTAGATTCTTGAATGGTGCTCATAACTATTTTTTCTGGTGTTCTTCCTTCCTCATCAGAATATAATATGATGGGATCCCCTACTTGTGCTCCTCTACTAAAACTAGGCTCAGACAGGCTCGAATCTTTCTTCACAATCCTTAGCTTTAATGGGAGGGCTCGAGATGAGGGACCTACATGGTCCTTGGATTTCTCCTCAAATTATCTGATCTTAAAATTAGAGTGATCACATCCTTTGTATAGAGCCTTCCTACTATCTAATTTTTTAGTGGTGATAGAGGGGTCATCTTGGATCATCCACAAATGATCTTCCTTCAACCCAATGATCTTGTCTCTCTCTAATATCCTCATAAAAATTTTCATTAAGAAATATGAAATCATATGGATATGGGACATGGATGTAAGGGATGTTAAATCCTTATATGTGATTTTGAACCTACCCATGAAGATCCCAATCTCTATGTGTAAGCACAGGGAATGGATAACTTTTGCACTTGCCTGCCACTTTTGTGAAATACTACTTCATTGTATAAACCATTCTTCCAATTCTTACATGGTGGATAAAGAATAAGTTTTTATTCTATTTGGATAAATCTTCCTTAAAGATCCACCATAGTTGTAAGCAATTTATCGCTCTATTAGCTTATTTGAGATGTACTTTGGAAGACATAAAGGATTAACCTTGTTCCCCTAAATCATGATTAATATTAGATTTAGGTAGAAGAAATAATATTGTTTTTCATCCAAGTTATTTACAATATTTATCCCTATTCTAGGCATAGGATAGCCACAAATGGCTTACCAAACCTATGGATAGACATCCTATGATATCTTGACCATGTTTTTGGTATGTGCATATATGTACATAAATTTATAATGGTCACAAATTTTGTTCTTTTCATAATCTATGGCTAGAGTCTACAATTCCCCAAGATATATAATAGGAACACATGACTACATCTATAAATTAGGACATCATGTATTAATTGCCTAAAGTCATGGGATGCTTGTCCTTATGGATTATATATTCTCTCAAGTGAAAGCTAATTATTTCACCTAGGGCATATGCAACATCATTGGTGAGCATCATATACAATAATGGCACCCAATCTAAATTGAGAAAATGAATACTTGGCATACCATATATTTGATTGAGGAGAGTCATGCCAATACAAATCCTCATTTTTAATTTGTCGATTAAAATTGCTCTTTTCAGCTTATTACCTTTCCATGTAATAGTCTGGTCTGAGAGTAGCCATGAAGATAATACCTTCTCAATTGAAAACTCTTCATCAAACTATTCCACTATATGCTTTTCAAAATAAGCATCAGGTATGTTCAAAGATAAATAAATTTAGAAGTTGATTCTTGATATACATGAAACCACTATGTTATTGCTTGAATAATGTAGGAAAGCATCTTCTGATATCTTTCTTGAGAAAAACAAATCTTGTAGAGGGTCAATAAATGGCATTAATACTATCTTGGTGGAGGTAAAATGTAATCTTTGATGTTTGAAAACCATAATTTACTTAATTAATAGTCTATTTATAAGTTTCATCCCATCTTTTAATGAAAATACATCCACATAATCGATGACCTCCCATAATTCTGAATATTTATGGTACCTATCTCTAAATATTATAACATCCAAGATTGTATCTATGAACTCTATGGATTCCCTGATTAAATATGGAAAAATAATATTTACCCCTCAAAACACCTTGGATGAAGATGCCATTTATGTGTATATATGCTTTTTGTTACCTACAGTCTTCTTTTATATGCTATGTATTTTGTGCAAATAATTCAACTCAAGCTTAGTCATTATTTTACTTGTAGTATTCTTGAGATAGTAGTTGGGGATATTTATAACTATAAAAATTTAGGATAATTTGAATGCAAGTTAGTTTTAAATCAATGACAACTTTAATAGCTGTGAATTGCCTATATAGGATTTTGAATTGAATAGTAGTTCATGTGACATAAATGTGCAATGTTCACTTTGCTTCTACTTCCTGTTTAATTCAAACTTTGTTATCTCAAGTTGGTGGGGGTATTTAATGGATTTATGGGAATTATTTTCACCTTTATTTCAGATAAGTATGGTGAGGCTAATAGTACTCTTGGTAATAGGGTGTTAGGGTGTATATAAAAAAATGTGATTTTGGCAAAATGTTTGTTGACTAATTCCTTTAAGGGAATTTTTTTGGACAAAATTTCCAAAAAAATATCTTGAAAGGGATATTTCATAAATCAAAATTTTTAAGACAATTATCCCAAAGGATCACTTTCAAAATGCCAAAGGGTGCTTTCTCAATTGGGCAACAATCCAAAGGGTCTACTTCATAGGGCATTTTTTACATGATAAAAGTCTCAAAAGATCTACTTCATAAAGGACAAAGGACACTTTCAATTTACCTAAAGGGCACTTTCATATGACTAAAGGTCATTCCAAACATCTTGAAGGGCATGTTACATAAATCCCAAAGGGTATGTGTCTTAGGTTTGAAGGGTCTACTTCATGGTAAAATGCCCAAAGGGTCTACTTTGAAGGGTATTTTTTGATGGGGGAAGGTTTGTGATAATTATCCCAAAGGGTAAGTAGTCACTTCAAAAAGTACTAAAGGCTTGGAAATAGTAAATCTTGAAGGGCATGTCTATGATAAAGGGTCCATTGCAAAAATGTTTAAGGGTACTTTTCATAAGGCAAAGAGGTTGATACAAATATTTCAAAGGGTAGGCTTGGTATGGAAAATGAATCAAGATAAAGTTATGAAGGATAAGTCCCATAGGGTAAAGGGTCTAAGACAAAAGAATTGAAGGGTAGTTTACATAAAGTCCAAAGGGTATGTGCTTTCAAAGGGCTAGTCTGAAATGGTAAAGTTAGTCTATGAAAAATGGGGCCAAAGGGTTAGTGCATAGGGTAAAAGACACTTTCAAAATGTTGAAGGGCTAGTTCAAAGGTCCTGAAGGGTAAGTGGAAAATATATAAAGGATTTAATTCATAGGAAAAGCATGGTATGGGACAAATATCCTGAAGGGTAGGTTTAGAAGGGTCAAAGGGTTAGTTCATTGGGAAATTTGTTTCATAAAAATGTCTATAGACTGATATTTTGTTAGGAAATTTTTTTGTAGACCTAATTCCTTTAGGGGAATTATTATAGATAGAATGTGCACAACAATTTCCTCGATAAAATAGCTTTGCAAAAAAGAAAAGGTCCATAAAAATAAAGTTAGAAAGAGTAAAGTTTAAAAGTCTAAAAAAGGCACTAAACCCAAAAACCTAGAACATAAAACCCAAAAGGGATTAACTACATAAGTGCCAAAAGAATAAATTTAAAAATACAAACCCAATATAACAAACCTGATAAAATAAGATAGTCTTATGAAAACAAAAATTGCCAATATCATCCTACCAAAGTATAAAACCTCAAATCAATATTTTCCTAAGATTCACAAAAATACATAAGATAATAACTCAAATCCAAGACCAAAACATGAAAAAAAAATTGGGTCCCCATATCCCCTTAAAGAAAATATGGGATGTTGGGTACAAAAAGTGGTGACTTAAAGGGGAATAATTCTAATTATTCTAGAACCCAGAACTCTAATTGACAATCTTTAAATCAATTTTGAAGTGTGTCACAAAAAATACTTTGATCCAAAAAATGAAACAGACTCCTAAGTTAATTCACGCAACATACTTGCCTTCTAATTTATTGGATCTATGTATGTTTAAACATGTAGTTTATTTAACCCCTACTGTGATGATTTTTTCAAATGTTTTGATGAAGCTAAAGGTTTCATTCTAACATCTATTAAAGTTTATTAAATCAAGGGAAGATCTAGCATTACTCTTCTTCTAGTTAGGCATCCATAGCCCCAATAGGGATACCTTAGGCTCCTTATCTTCTCCTTTCATTATTCTTTATTTTTTATCATGATGCGTGGTGTGTTGACCTTATTTCATCATGTGATCCTTTTGTTTTTCTTTAAATTTATTTTTCTCTTTCTAACTCATTGGTTATTTTATATTTTGATTGATGCAAAATAGATGAGATATAACCCTAGTTATTTAGTGTAATTATAAAATAAATCATAAATAGAATGTCCCTATCAGCCACATCTTATACCTAGAATTGTCATTTCCAATAGTTATTTAGTATGATAAGTGCATTTAATCCAATAACATAATAAAAATTTATACATTTGTATGAAGTACCCCAAAATAAAATTCCACATTCTTGGTAAAATTATTCAATTGTGACACCATCTTGAATAATCCTTGATTACCTACCTTCATCCTAAATACTCAAAAATACACCTAATCTGTAAACTAGTCCCTAACTATAAATTTTTTAATTTTCCCCTTTTCTAAAATTCATAATTTTAGTTGTTTTTTGATCTTTAGTTTGGTTATAGTTAGATAAAATTCCATTTTAATCATCAAAGAAAACATTAAAAGATTAATCTAGAAAGTAAGAAACTAACTAAGAAAGCATTGAAATCTAATCTAGAAAGCATTGAAATCTAATCTATTCCTATTTCTAAATTCATATGTTCCTCATAAATCAATAATATTTATAGATATAACAACCCTAAAATATTGCTTTAGAAACTAACCATTGACTAGATATGTAAGCTCATTACCTTGGAGGTCCTTCAGACAAAATGTGTTACTACCCATGATCTCTGAAATCTAATAGGGTATGATCCATAAAGGGGAAAACTTGTCATGTTGTCATTTATTTTGATGGGATTTATCCCAAAGTAGCACTAGATTTAAAATCCTAAATTTTTTAACTCTTACTCTCCTATCAAACCACCTTTTGATCACATCTTGGTGTTTGAGAATGTTTGTAAGGCTTCTATCCTTAAATCTGCCATCTTTATTATATCTAGTAGTCTTGATTTAACTTGATAGTTTGGCTCCATGTAGTCTTTCATAAATTGGTAAGTGGGTAGCTTCAATGTGATGGGGAAAAATAGTCTACATATATATACTAACAGGTAGGGTGAATCTTTAAGGGCTTGTGTGTATCTCATTTGGTCTACCCAAAAGGCATATTTTAGTAAATTATGTCAGTTCCTAGGCTTGTACCCTCTTAATTTCTTGATTGAATTGATCAAATATTTGTTTGTTGATTTTAAAAATCCATTTATTTAAAGGTAATGGTAGAATCTAACCTAATTATGATCTAGGTGTCATGAGCCCACTCAATAACTTATTTTGATATGAAAGTTAGTCCATTATCACAAACTAGATAAATAGGCATGCCAAATCTAGTTGTTATGAGTTCCTCCAAAAAGTGAATCACATCTTTTACTCTATAATTCTTCATGGATATATCTTCAATCCATATATTATATTAGTTATTAGTAGGTAAGTACAAATTTATGACCTACTAAGGAATTTGGGTTGATGATACCAATGTATTATAAACCCCACTAGGCAAATGGCCTTCCTTCCACAACTAGATATAAAGGCATTGTTGCATGTACTTCTCTCTTGTCTAAATATTGACATTCATGGCATGTTTTGACATGAGTACAAGAATAATAAAATATGGTTAGCCAATAATAACCCAACCCCAAGATTTTAAGGGTTGTGGTATTCCTAAAAGGATGACCACTACCTATTTTCTGACATAAGTTCTCTAATATTTATTTAGTTTCCTCTACAGATACACATATGAGATAAATACCTTCATAATTCATTCTATATAGGACTCCATTATTGATCATATAATGAAAAATTTCTAGTCTTAAAGCTCTCTATATTTCTCTATTGAGCTTTGGGGAACAAGATATTATAAGTAAATACTATATTATATTAGTATACCACTCTCTTTTAGAGAGTTTAGATTCACATGCCTCTTCAATGGTGATGTATGGATTTAGATCAATCATGAGTTGAAAAATTCCTTGACATTTGGTTATCTTCATATGATTAATCTCTATGTTTAATTCTTTGAGCTTTTCCATCCATTTGCCTCTGCATTATCATAGTTCATCCTATGATAGAGTGAACTTGACAACAAGATTAGGCACAATGGAAATGAATTTATTCTTCAAAATGTAATGATGAAACTTCTTCACTAATTTGATAAGGGAAAAGATCCATTTTTCAATCATAGAGTCCCTAAGTTATGATATTTTAGTTTCATACTCATAAATGTAATTGGATGATTAGTTTCATCCTTTTTTGTGTGATCACATAAAAAATTGAATGATCTAAAGCAAATGAGTATATATAAAAATATTTGTTGAAATTAGGAATGATCAGTACTAAAGCCTTTAATATTGTGTCTTTAATGTCCTAGAAGGAATTTTAGGCTTAAACTATCCATTCTATTTTAGCATCTTACTTGAGCATGGCATTCAAGGATTTGACAATCTCTACAAATACTGAGATGAACTTCCTCACAAATTTAATATTTCTAAAAACAATTTGAGCTCCTTCTTGCTATTTGGTGGTTGAATCTTTGAAATTGATTGAATTCTATCTATATCAATGGTAATCCCATCCTTGGTAATGATATGCCCCAAAATCTTTCCTTAAGTCATTTCAAATATGATTTTATTTGGTCTTCATATGTCTAGGTGATGACATCCCTATATTGAGAAATAAAATCCTTCACTCGCTACCTTTCTTATAGAGTGTGCTAAGTTTAATATTCACATAATGTGGGTTGTACTCATCTCCTATATTTTCCCTCTTAAAGTTTGATACATTGACCTTGGGTTGTCTGAGTTGATGTGCCCAAGGGTCCAAGTCAAATAACCTTTTCAAGGAGACTAAGTCATTTATAATTTTATTCTCTTTTAGTTGGAGAATGCCCTCTTTATCTATTTATTATTGATAGAGATGATTAATGCCTTTGTCATCAGTGATTTGGGACTTGAAATCCCATGAATTAGTTAAAAACTAAATAATCTACTAGTCGTCATCAAAGACCTAAAATTTTTCTATGTTATATAAAGCAGTTATATAAAACAGAGGGACAAGGAATCAATTTAATAGAAAATATGTTTACCTTAGGCTCCTACAGTGGCTCCAAATTATCAATGGTAATAAATAATGAATAAGATATCTATTTTTTTAAATCTCTAGTTAGTGTTATGATGTCGAAAGCTTCAAAGCTTTAAATCAAGTCCCACATTTTATACTTGTATCTCTTTAAACAAGACAATTTGCATTGATATTTATTTTTAATTTTTTTCACCACCAACTTTGGATTGTCAAATACTTTTATTTTCCTTACATTATTTTTTAGTGAAAACTATAATCCCAAAATTAGAACCTCATACTCATCTCTATTTTTAGTGCATAGAAATTGCAGTCTATATGCTACCAAGAATTTCTTACCTTGTGGATCAATTAGTTCCATTCCTATGCTTGATCCTTACTTAGATCTAACACCATCAAAGTATATATTCCATATTTGATTGGAACCTTTAGGTTAAGGCTTCTACATTTGATTCTGAATAGTAAAAGTATAGATACCAAATATGGTAAAGTCATATTTTACCTCTTCATTCTTGATGTTATATTTTGTAATGGGATATTTCATTTTAGACTCTCTATCAATTTTGATCTGATTCACAACTCCTCTCCATGGAAGCCATATATGAGAAATCTATAGATAGATATCCATTAAGTGTTTTGGACCAATCTCTAGCCAGAAGTATACCATAGCCTTCCGGTATGTCTATCACTAGAATATCAATGGTCATCTAGACTTTTGGTTCAGATGTTACTTGAATGCACATGTTTAATTCTCCAACTAATTAGACCAATATCTTATCTAATTTTGAAAATATCCTCTTGGATATTCTTGGTGTTAAACTAAGATTTTGACATATGGAAGTAGGAATTATAGTTATAGATGCTCCAACATCAACTAAATAGTTATCAACGTTCTCACTGAATGCCCTGATAGTCAACAAAAATGGTGGCATTTCAGGGTTACTCTTATAGATGACATTAGTGTTAGATGCCTTTACTTTGTCTATAAATGTCTTCACCTTTTCCATATGTGACTTTCTAGTTATGCGCTTATGGAGAAACTCCTTTTATTTAATTTTGTAAGCTAAATCATGGAGATTTATATTTTCCTTGATCTTATTTATATCCTCAATAATATTGTATCTTCATTTGCTTGGTTCTTCCTTACTCAATGATTGATCATTCCCCTTCAGAGGGGGTGGTCTATTATCTACTTTGGGATTATGAGGAATCACCATGGTATTTGGAGGGGTCAATGTTGTAAGTGATTACTTGTTCTTCAAGTTGTAAACACCTCTTTGGAATTGATGGAAAGCATAAACTTTGTCCATGTTATCTTCCATATTGTCATCATCTTCACCTAAAAAATGAAATTTATGAGTCTTAAAAAACAAGGTAGTGTTGGAAGACCTAATATCTAGATGATGCTCAGGTGGTTATTCATTTGATATTATCTAACCACCTCTCTTTAAAAGATTTTGAATGTTGTGCATAGTTAAACATAATTGAGTTCACCATACTTGAAAGTGTTTTGAATTTTACACCAATTAGGACGAGTCATCTCTACTATGTTGATATTTGGAAGTTTGTTAGGTTATTCAGGAATGTTGAATAGTTTATTATATCTCTATAATGTAGTATTATAATTTCCATTTGGGACATTTACATTTCCCATCTTCCTTTGCATATTCAGGAAATCATTGCTCAACTTTTGAACCATCTTTTGAATAGAGTCTAGTTTTAATTTTGTGAAATCTATAACTTTTAGAATATTAGTATGAAGTACAAATACTTTTTGGTTTTGATAATATCCATTTCCCATTGCATGATTATTTAGGTAGCCAAAATTCTATTGTGTTGTCTAAAATAATGGAGGCAATGCATATAATTAGTTTTGATTGAATACTAAGATGTTTTGCCTTACATGTGAAATTAGATTTAGTGATGGAAAAGTGGTGTTAACACTAGGTGATCCAAGCATATATGGATTCATCTACCCATCTATTTGATGGCCTCTTTGAATGCTAGCACCAAAGTGTTATCTATAATTTCTCTTCTAAATAACATAGTAGTGATAGGGTCCAAGTCATTCTTTTACATCTCTAAGAACCCATAACTCTAGTTGGTAATCTTTATATCAATTCTTAAGTGTGTCATAGAAAAATAATTTAATCAAAAACATGAAAGAGACTCCTAATTTAATTCACACAACATACTTTTCTTCTAATTTCTTGGATCTATGTGTGTTTAAATGTGTAGTTTATTTAACCCCTATTGTGATGAGTTTTTTAAAGGTTTTGATGAAGCTATAGGTTTCATTCAAACATATATTAAATCTTATTAAATCAAGGGAAGCTCTAGAATTACTCTACTTACATATAAGAATACATAGCCTCGATATAGATACCTTGGAATAATTCTCTTCTCCTTTCATTATTCTTTTTTTTTTATCATGATGCTTGGTGCATTGACCTTATTTCCTCATGTGAGCCTTTTGTATTATTTAAATTTATTTTTCTCTTTTGAACTCATTGGTTATTTTATATTATAACTAATGGAAAAGAGAGGAGATGGAACCTTAGTGAGCTGGTATAATTATAAAACAAATCATTACTAGAACATCCCTGCCAACCACATCTTAAACCCAAAATTGCCATTTCTAATAAGTATTTAGTATTATAAGTGCATTTGATCCAATAACATAAGATTTTTTTTTTAAATTTGTATGAATAAACCTAAGATAAATTTCCACATGCTTTATAAAAGTATTCAATTTTGACACTATCTTGAATAATCCATGATTACCTACCTTCATCTTAAAGACTCAAAAACATAGAAATACACCGTCCCCAACTATCAAAATTTTAATTTTCCCCTTTTCTATAAGTCATAAGTTTAGTTGTTTTTAGATCTTTCATTTGGTTATATTTAGATAAAATTCCATTCTTATCATCAAAGAAAAAAAAAGATTAATCTAAAAACTAAGAAACTAAGAAAGCATTGAAATATAATCTAGAAAGCATTAAAATCTAATCTAGTCCTGTGTCTAAACTCATATATTCCTCACAAAGTTAATCTTTCTAAAAACTATTTGAGATACTTCTTGCTATTTGGTGGTTGAATATTTTAAATTTCTTGAATTATATCTAGATCAATGGTGATACCATTATTAGTAATGATATGCCCCAAAATCTTCCCTTCAGTCATTTTAAATACATTTTTATTTGGGTTCCAATCAACTCTATTATTAGTGTATCGAAATTTAAGTCTATATTCTTGCAATAATTTATTTCCTTATGGATCAATTAGTTTAATTATTATTCATATTCCTTTCTTGGATCTAGTGCCATCAAAGCATAGAGTCCATAGCTGATTGGAACCTTTAAGTTCTAGCTTCTGCATTTGATTTTAAATAGTAAAAGTATAGATACCAAGGATGGGTGAGTCACACTTTACATCTTCATTATTGATGTTATATTTTGTAATGGGATATTTCATTCTAGGCTATTTTTTAATTCTTATATGATTCAAAACTCCTCTCCATGGCAACCATAAATGGGAAAAGTCTATAGAGAGATATCTATTAAGCATTTTTTACCAATCTCTCCTTAGTAGCATACCATGGCCTTCTTGTATGTCTACCACCAGAATATTAATGGTCATTTGGAATCTTGGTTAAAATGATAATTTAATCATAATTTTATTTGGAGGCATCAATTTTATAAGTGGATGCTTTTTCCTCAAGTTGTACACACCTCTCTAAAACTAATGGAAAATATGAACTTCATCCATTTTTTCTTCTAGATCATTGTCATCTTCTCCTAGAAAAGGAAACTCATGAGTCTCAAGGAACATGGTAGTGCTAAAAGATCCAAGATATAGATGATGCTTGAATGCATTATTCATATAATCTTGTCTAACCACCTCTCTTTGAAAGCTTTTGAATGATGCATAGAATTCAACTCAATTGAGTTCACCATGCTCAAAAGTGTTATGAGTTCTACACTAATTAAGAAGAGCCATATCTAATATGTTTATATTTGGAAGTTTTTAAGGTTGTTTAGGCATGTTTAATGGTTTATTATATCTCTAAAATATAGTATTTTGATTTCAAATTAGGCCATTTGCATTGCCCATCTTCTTTTGCATATTCAGGAAGTCATTGCTGAATTTTTTAACCATCTTCTAAATAAAGTCTAGTTCTACTTTTGTGGAATCCATAACTTATATAATAGTAGTAAGAAGTACAACCACTTTTTAGTTCTAATTATATCCATTACATGTTTCATGATTTTTTAGGTATCTAAAATTTTGTTGTGTTATATGCATCAATTGAGGCAACGTATATTACTAGTTTTGATTGAATACCAGGACATTCTACCTTGCATGTGGAATTGGATTTAGTACTCAAAAATAACTATTGAAACTAGGCACTATATGCATCTATGTATTGAGATATTTATCTATAATTATGGCCTCTTTGAATGCTAGTACCAAATTGTTAGCTATAATTGCTCTTTTCAAGAACATAATAGTAATAGAGTCCAAGGCATTCTTGTACATTTCCAATGTTAGTGTTGCCTCTAGTTTATATCTTAGGGTCAACCAATTGTATATCTTCTACCATCTTACATTTAAAACATGGATAGGCTCATTAGGTTCTCTCTTCATGCTAGTGAAGTGCTAGTATACCAAACCAAGATTGGTGACCTATCCAAACTATGCAAGAAAATCTACTTGACATTCATCATAAAAAGTTATTGAATTTTATATTAGATTTAAATACCAATCATAAGTAACATCCATCAAATTAAAATGGAATAATCTAAATGTAACATCTTCATCTAAGACATTCATCAATATTAAAGCATCTTTAACTGATTTGATATGTTCTATTACCATCCTTGCTCCTAAAGGAGAAAAGGATGGAAGATACTTTTTGGGATTCTAAGGAAAATTATGCATGTCTCCTAAGATGAAAATGGTAGATCCAAATAATCATGGCTATTTTTGATCCATTAGTTGGTTAATAGGTAAAGATTTTCTTAAAAGTAAGGGGTTACTTACTAGTGGGTGATTGTTTTGGACTGGGGATTTTGGCACAACTCTAAGTCTCTTATTACTTGTTAAGGGTTACACTAATAAACCAGCCTAAAAATTAGATTTGGTCACTCTATTGGGTGAATCTAGTATAACTCTATGCAAATAATAACCTTTATTATTAGGGGTTTAATCCCTCCTTCTAGTTCCAATTTAATTATTGGTATGGGTTTTATGCACACTATAGTCATAACAAGGTAGCATCTAATGTTATAGGATCTCAACAGAGATAAAATCCACTCTAGTTCATGAGTTGTAGGTATGTAGTGTATTTCAACCTATTGATGGAATAGTATCAAGGCATATAGGTTGTTGACAAGGTTTTTTGGATGGAGGTGTGGTTTTTGAAAATATTTAATTTATAAGCGAGTTAGATGGATGGATGGATGGTTGCTAATCTAAATTGGGTAGATATTAAAAACAAACTCAAAAAGGAGGGTAGGGTAAGGTTGAAATGAAGACACTATGGTTATCAAAAATCACTTCCCTAGTTGGTTTCTAAATAGACCTATACTTTCAAAATATATACCTATTACTAGCATCAACTGCACACATACAATCAAACATGGCTAAGAAGTCTAGGGAAATAAAGATGTAAGAAATTCACAAGCCTCAAATCAAAGTATCTCCTTTTATGGAAACTATTACACACCCTTAATCAAGAGATTATGGCTCGATTTAATGAATTAATTGAGGTATATAACATGTACACATAGAAAACTACAATAAATAAAGTACTAATACATATTCAAAAATATGATTCAATTTAAACTTAATTATTATAATCAATATACTAACTAATCTTTTAATAACTATTGCACATCTATATATCAGTATATCAATCAAAACAATCAAGAATCTATTCATAGCTTTTGCACACTTTATAGATTTATTGAAACATATAACCAAGGAAATAACAACTAATTGCATAGAATTTGGAATGAAAATACTCAAACACTTTGTTGATGATCAAAATTACTTTTCTACTTTGTATTCAAAATTATCTCATAAAAAACTAAAATGGGTTATAACTATATATATAAATTTGGGGAAGGGGTCACCTCATCCTCCAAGTCCATGCAAGGTCATTACATGTGGTAGTTAGAACATTTAGTTATAACTACCATCCAAAACTATATAAGATAAAACTTATAGTTATTAATTAAATAAGTTGACCTTTCTAAAACTATTCAATGTGGTCATGTGTACAAAATATAAAGTCAACTTTTACAAAGAAAGTCTCTAACTATATATAATTTTTAAATACATTCATCATTACAAAATTGTACATTCATAAAATCTTAGCCTATCAAATATTAGTCATATGAAGTGTTATATTCACCTTGGTCAGTGTGGTTGTTAAGGTATTAGTTTTAGAAGTTAATGCACCACCAGAAGTCTAGTTTTTATTTACTTTATTCTCCTCATAAAATTAATGTGATTCATAATTTTGATGCCATACAATATTTAAATTTAGTAGTGGTGGTCAATGAATTATTTTAACTAGCCCAAGGATATTTGCATGCTCATCCTTGGTTATCTAAAATTTACTCTTTAAAATTTCAACGTCAATTACATTATTTTGGGCCTTACTTAGTGTCAAATCTATCTCTTCATGTGCTAAGCCTTGTAAAATTTTATTGAAATCTTCCACCATTTTTTGAATAAGTTTGTCAAAATTGATCCAACTAATCATTTTACTTGAAGTGTTCTTCACTTTGGATAATTTCAACTCATTCAAAATTTGGAGGAGATGGGCCTCATGCACTTGATACTTGGGGATTAAAGCCCCAACTAATTATAGCTATTATTTTGCCTCTTCTTACCTAATGACAACCAAATTCAAGGAATTATATTCTTCTAGTGTTGTCATGAGGTTGAGATGATTGTATAGGGAGTTTCTAGTGTATACAACTAACATATTTAATTTGGCATTGTCATCTCTCAAGGAATTAAGTAATTGGTTGGAATTTCTAACACGAGGGGCCATCTTGGCCTTCATGAACTCCATTGCCTCCAAATAATTATAACACCTAGAAGTGGCTTCCTATACCTTAGTTTCTATACCTAAAATAATGTGTACCATATTTTTCTGCTCCTTTAGTTACTCCACCTCAACCTTTAGTGTCTGCTCTTCAGCCTCAAGCTCTCATCAAGCTAATTTTGTGCCTTAGTGGATAGAAACTATTGCATCCTTGTGTACCTATGCTAGGTCTACAAGATTTTCAATACATGGAGACTGTCCTAACTACCTATTTTACTTCTTTGTGAAGGAGAATACTTCTTGTCTTTCTTCAAGGATGATTTTAGTGCCTTTGTCATCCTCCAAATTCTTATATCTCACTCTCTAAATGCTACCAAATGAGGGATTGAATAGAGTGGAAATTGAGGGAATCTCAATAATTTTGAAGCTTGGCATTTGGGAAGCCTTGCTTATTAATTCAACTACCCATAGAGGAAATTCTAATTGAGATGTATTAGAGGTTGTGATGATAATCTCTTTCTCAACCTCTTCTTGAACCTGCTAGTTCTTTTGGGGCTTGACAAGGACATCAAGTATAGAAGGCCATATAATTTTGGACCAATCCACTCCAAATTAAGGGTGTGGGTGAAATTTATCACTTGGAGATTAGCCTTCCTTCCCCTACCAATAATTACCACTATGGTTTATTTTGTATAAGAGGTGGATGGCATTATAAGGGAAATTTGGGTGAAATGGAGATGAAGTTGTGGGGTGGCTAAAGTAGTGTGTACCTTCTTAAACACCTTATTATATTTTAGGTATTTGATAGTAAAATTACCAATAGGGATAGAGGAGGTAGGTAGGGGGAGTGTGATGGAAGTATAAATAGAGGGATCAATGGTAGTGGTGATAATGGAGGGGTTAATGGAGGTGGAAGTAGGCACTTTCACCTGGGGTGATCTTAGCACAAAATAAATTGAAACTCATCCAAATATTGGTATATAAGATAAATGAAAACATATACTAGGATGGTTACCCAAAGAACTTGGTGATATGTGACCTAATTAAAGGCTCATGGCCTTAGATGCCTCCATCTCTGCTTCTTCATCAGAGTCATCCTTAGTGTCTTTGATTATCACAACTTCTCCCTCTTGAGATGCACTAGGAAAGCCTTGTGTTGGTTCCACTATAAGACTACCTATAGGAGTCATAGACTTCCTATTATAAATTAGAAGGGTCTTCAGTTATGTGGGGAAGTCTTGGGATGTTGACGTTTTTGCTTTTGATGTTGCTATCCCCACATATGTAGTAATCAATACCTAGGGCATAGTAGTAGATGCTTAAATTTTTATCATATGTTCTTATCTTTTTATTCCTCCTTCCTCGTTAGAATCCAAGCTGATGGTATTCCCCACTTGTGTTCCTCTACTAGAACTAGTCGTAGGTAGCTAAGGATCTTTCTTTATAGTCCTTAGATTTAATGGGAGGGCTAGAGATAAGGGACCTATTTGTTCCTAAAATTTCTCTTCAGACTATCCTCTCCATGAATTAGAGTGCTCCCATCCTTTGTATATATCCTTCTTACTATCCAATTCTTTAGCAGTGATAGAGAGGTCATCTTGGATCATCCACAACTAAACTTCCTTCATCCCAATGATCTTGGATAGCCATAACACATACTCATCAAAATTTTCATTAATAAAAAGGAAATCATATGGATATGGGACATGATAGTAAGAGATGTTAAATCCCTATATGTGATTTTGAACCTACCCATGAGGATCCCAATCTCTATGTGTAAGCACGGGGAATGGATAACCTTTATGCTTGACACCAAATTCCAAAAAATGTTT
Organism: Torreya grandis; assembly: GCA_037957365.1. Lineage (NCBI taxonomy): Eukaryota > Viridiplantae > Streptophyta > Pinopsida > Cupressales > Taxaceae > Torreya > Torreya grandis. Next base: position 1,070,568 of record JARHVA010005186.1, on the reverse strand, counting down.
CCTCATTATATAAATAATTCTTCTATTTATTATGTGGTGGATAAAGAATAATATTTTCTTTTATCTGGATAAATCCTCCTCGATTCTCCACCATAGTTGGAAAGAAATTTCTTGCTTCACCAACTTGTTTGGGACATACTTGGTAAGATACAAAGGATTAACCTTATTCCCCCAAATCATGATTACTGTAAAGGTTGGGTAGAGGAAATAATCTACTTTTCCATCCAAGTTATTTATGATATTTGGACCTATTATGGGTATAAGCGAGCTATGAATGTCTTGCCAAACTTGTGGATAGATATCCTCTGATATCTTGACCATGTTTTTGGTATATGCATATATGTGCATAAATTGATAATGCTCTCAAATTCTATTCTTTTCATAATTTATGGTTAGAGTCCACAATTCTTAAAGATCTCTATAATAAGTACCCATGACAACATCTATAAAATAGGACATCATGTAGAAATTACCTAAAGGCATGGGATGCTTGTCCTTATAGATTATTTTTCCTCTCAATTGAAAGCTAATTATTTCACCTAGTTCATATGCAACATAATGGGTGAGCATAATATACAATAATGACACCCAATCTAAATTGATAAAATGAATACCTGACATAATAAATAGTTAATTGATTAGAGCCATGCCAATATGAATCCCCATTATATTTTTATCGATCGAAATTGCCCTTTTTGGCTTCTTCCCCTTCCATGTAATGGTATGGTCTAGGAGTAGCCATGAAGATAGTTTCTTCTCAATTTAACTCTCTTCATTGAACTACACCACTATGTGCTCGTTAAAATAAGCATCAGGTATGATCAAAGATAAATACCTTTAGAAGTTGGATCTTGATAGACACAAAACCATTATGTTATTTCTTAAATGATATACTAAAGCATCTTGTGATATCTTTCATAAAAAATAAATCCTGTATAAGGTCAATACATGACATTACTTCTAGTTTGGAGATAACAAAATATAATCTTTGATGTTTAAAAGCCATTAGTTCCTTGATGAATAGTCTATCTGCAAGTGTCATCTCATTTTTTAATGAAAATACATCCAAAAAATTGATGGCATCCCATAATTTTAAATAGTTATGGTACCTATCTCCAAATATTTTAGCACCAAAGACTATATCTATGAAATCCATGGAGTCCTTGATTGAATATGGGGATGGCATATTTTCCCCTTGAAATTCCCTATATGAATGTGTCATTGATGCATATATATTCTCTGTGCTACCTAAAATCTTATTCTATATGCTATGTATGATGTGCAAATAATTAGGCTCTAGCTTAGTAATTATTTTACTCATAGTATTCTTGAGATAGTAACTAGGGATATTTGAATCTATAGTAAAGTAGGAGACTTTGAATTTAAGTTAATTTTAAGGAAATGACAATTTCAGTAATTATAAATTGCTTATATAGGATTTTGCATTGAAGATCAATTCATGCAACATAAATGTGCATGTTCACTTTTCTTCTACTTCTAGTATAATTCAAAATTTGTTAATTCAAGCTGGTAGGGGTTTTTAATGGAATGATGGGAAGTATTTTCACCATTTGGCTAAGTATGGTGAGACTAGTATTACTCTTGGTAATAGGGTGCTAGGGTGTACATCATAAAAAATGTGCTTTTGGCAAAGTGTTTGATGACTAATTCCTTCAAGGGAATTATTTTGAATAAAATGTTCATAAATTTTTTACCAAAGTGTTATTTCAATGGTCAAATTTTTTGAGATAATTATCCTAAAGGATCACTTTCAAAATACTGAAGGATACTTTCTTAATTAGGCAAAAATATGAAGGGTCCACTTCATAGGGCATTTTATCCATGACAAAAATCCCAAAGGATCTACTTCGTAAAGGCCAAAGGGGACTTTCAATTTCCCAAAAGGGTAATTTTGTACAACTAAGGGTCATTCCAAAACTCCCAAAGGGCATGTTACACATAGCCCAAAGGGTATTTGTCTTAGGTCTAAAGGGTCTACTTCATGGTAAAATTCCTAAAGGGTTTACTCCATAGGGTATTTTTTGGTGGGGGAAGGGTTGTGATAATTATCTTGAAGGGTAAGTAGTCACTTTGAAAAATTTCAAAGGCTTGGAAAAAGGAAATCTTGAAGGTTATGTCTATGATAAAGGGTCCATTTCAAAAATGTTGAAGGGAACTTTTCATAGGGCAAAGAGGCTAAGATAAATATCCTGAAGGGCAAGCTTGGTATGACAAAGGAGTCATGACAAAGTTATGAAGGATAAGTCCCATAGGGTAAAGGGTCAAAGACAAAAGTCTTAAAGGGTAGTTTATACAAAGCCCGAAGGGTATGTGCTTTCAAAAGGTTTGTCTTAACTAGTAAAGTTAGTCGATGAAATAGGGGGATAAAGGGCTAGTTCATAAAGTAAAGGACACTTTCAAAAGGCTAAAGGGATAATTCAAAAGTCCTGAAGGGTAAGTGGAAAATATTTGAAGGGTCAACTTCATAGGAAAAACATGGTATAAGACACATATATTGAAGGGTAGGTTTGAAAGGGTTCATTAGGATTTTTTTTGGATAAAATATTCATAGATTGATATTCCATCAGGAAAAAATCTCAAAGACCTAATTCTTTTGGGGGAATTATTTCAAACAAAATATCTGCAATAATTTCCCTGATAATATAAGTCCATGAAAAAGAAAAGGTCTACAACAATAAAGTTTGAAAGAATAAATTATGAAAGTCTAAAAAAATGCACTGAACTAGAATACCCAAAACATAAAACCCAAAAGGGATAAATTGCATAAGTGATAAGAGAATAAGCTTGAAAATAAAAACCTGATATAAAAAACCTAATAGAATAAGAGAGTTAGTCTTATGAAAACACAATTTCCAATATCATCTTCCCAAAGTATAAAACCTGAAATAAATATTTGCCCAAGATTCATAAAAACATATAGAAAAGGGGCTCAAATCAAAGACCAAAAAAAAATTAGGTCCCCATTTCTCCTTAAATAAAAGGGGGATTTTTGGTACAACAAATGGTGACTTACAGGGTGAATACTCCTGAGTATTCAAGAACCCAAAACTCTAGTAGGCAATATTTAAATCAATTATAAAGTGTGTCATATAAAAATAATTAATTAGAAACATGAAAGAGACTCTTCAATTTATTCACACAACATACTTGCCTTCTGATTTCTTGGATCTATGTGTGTTTAAATGTGTTGTTTATTTAACCCCTACTATGATGAGTTTTTCAAAGGTTTTGATGAAGCTATATATTTAATTCTAGTATCTATTAAATATTATTAAATCAAGGGAAGATCTATCATTACTCTACTAATATTAAAGCATCCATAACCCTAATAAAGATACCTTGGGATCCTTCTCTTCTCCTTTCATTATTATTTCTTTTTTTATCATGACGCGTGGTGCACTAAATTTATTTCATTATGTGAGCCTTCTGTTTTTCTTTAAATTTATTTTTCTCTTTTGAACTCATTGGATATTTTATATTTTTATTGATAGAAAAGAGAGGAGATGGAACCCCACAAATCTGGTATATTTATAAAACAAATCATTACTAGAACGTCCTGTCAATCATATCTTATACCCAAAATTGTCATTTCCAACAAGTATTTAGTATGGTAAGTGTATTTAATCCAATAAAATAATAAAACTTTCTAAATTTATATGAAGTACCCTAATAAAAACTTCCACATACTTGGTAAAATTATTCAATTATGACACCATCCCAAAAAATCCATGATTACCTACCTTTATCTTAAAGATTCAAAAACACAAAAATACACCTAATCTGTAAACTTGTCCCCAACTGTCAAAATTTTAATTTTCCCATTTTATATAAGGCATAAGTTTAATTTTTTTTTGGATCTTTAGTTTGGTTATATTCAGATCAAATTCCATTCTAATCATCAAATAAAATAATAAAACATTAATCTAGAAAGCAAGAAACTAACTAAGAAATCATTGAAATCTAATCTAGTGATATGTCTAAACTCATATGTTACTCATCAATTAGTAATATATGTGGATGGAAAAACCATAAAGTAGTAATTTAAGAACTATCTATTGATTATATATGTAATCTCATTACCTTAGAGGTCTTTTAGATGAAATGCATTACTACTCATGATCTCTAAAAACTAATAATGTTTGATCCATAGTGGGGCAAACATATCATGTTGTCCTTTCTTTTCATGGGATTTATCCCAAAGTAGCACTAGATATGAAATATTAAATGCTTTGTATTTTTATCTCTTATCAAACCACCTTTTAAACACATCCTAACATTTAATGAATGCCTACAAGACTTTAGTCCTTGAATCCTCCATCTCTATTATATCTAATAGTCTTGATTCATGTTTATCATTTAGCTCCATGTAGTCTTGCATAAACTACTAAATGGGTAGCTTCAATGTGATGGGGAAAAATGGTCTATGTTCATGTACTAGTAGGTAGGGTGAAGCTTTAAAGGCTTTCTTTTATCTCATCCAGTCTACCCAAAGAGCATACTTTAGTAAATTATGCTAGTTACTAGGCTTGTCCCCTCTTAATTTCTTGAATGCATTTATTATATTTTTGTTCATTGATTTTGTTAGTATATTTCCCTAAGTGTAATGGTTAGAATATAACCTGATGATGATCTAGTTATCAAGATCCCACTTAGTAAAATGTGATGATATGAAAGCTAGTCCATTATCATAAACCAAAAAAATATCATGCCAAATCTAGTTGTTATGTGTTCTTGAAAAAAGTGAATCACATATTGTGATCTATAATTCTTTGTGGTGATGAATTTAGTCCATCTATTATAGTAAGTGCATTATATCGGTATATCACTCTCCTTTAGATACTTATTCAATGATGATGTATGGATCTAGATTAGTCATGTGTTGAATAATTCCTTGAACTTTGACAATATTTTTAGGATTAATCTCTATGTCAAATTCTTGGAGCTTGGCCATCCACTTACCTTAGCATTCTCCTAGATCATTCTATGATAGAGCGAGCTTGACAATAGGATCAGGCATGATGTCATTGAATTTATTCCTCAGGATGTAATCCCAAAACTTTTTCACTACTTTGACAAGGGAAAAAATATATTTGTCAATCATAGAGTACCTGGGTTATGCATCTTTTAGGTTCGTGATCATAAATGAAATTAGATTCTTAGTTTCATCCTTTTTTGTGTGATCATATTAGTAATCTAATTTTTTGAAGTAAATGAGTATAGATAAAAATATTTTCTGAAATCAAGATTGATCACCACTAGAGCCTATGATATTGCATATTTAATGTCCTAAAAGGGATTTCAAGATTTATCCATCCATTCTATTTTTGAATCTTGCTTGAGCATGACATCTAGGGGATTGACAATCTCTACAAATCTTGAGATGAACTTCTTCATGAAGTTAATCATTCTAAAAAAAGATTTGAGCTCTTTCTTACTATTTGGTGGCTAAATCTTTGAAATCACCTAAATTATGTTTAGATCAATGATGATACCATCCTTGGTAATGATATGCCATAAATCTTGTCTTTAGTCACTCTAAATATGCTTTTCTTTGGGTTCAATGAAATACCTAACCTTTTACATCTTTTGAATATGGACTGTAGGTGACTTAAGTGGTCATTTTGATTCTTTGAGAATACTATAAGATTATCCATGTAGATGATTATGCATTTTCTTGTCAATCCCTTGAAGTCATGATCCATGACACATTAAAAGGTATCTCCTATGCTTATTAGGCTAAACAACATCCTTTTATATGCATAAGTTCCCCACTTCATGGTAAATTTCATCTTCATTCTATCCTTAGATTGTACTAGTACCTGAATGTAGCCTAAAAAACCATCCAAAAAGTACATCATTTTAGAACCATTCAATATCTATATGACCTCATATAGAGAAGATAGAGGATAATTGTCCTTTTATATAAGATTTTTTCACATTTTTGAAGTCCACACATAATCTGATCTAACCACTCCTTTATTACCAGGACTAGATCAACCACCTAAGTAGAATGTCAGATTGAGAAGATGATTTTTAAACTCAATAGATTCTCTACTTCTCTCTGAATTAGAGGTTCCAAGATAGGATTTATTGGTCACTATCTCTATTTGAATGGTTTATGATTTGTCCTAAGGGGAATCATATGAGTGATGAACTATGGTTCATACACATTTAGGTATTCATATGTCTAGGAAATAACATCCCTGTATTGAACAATTAATTCCTTCACTCACTACCTCTGCTTTGGAGTGTAGCTGAGACCAATATTCACATAACGTAGGTTATGCTCATCTCTTATATTTTCCCTTTTCAAGTTTGATTCATTGACCTTGGGCTATCTAAGTTTTTATGCCTAAGGGTCCAAGTCAAATGGCCTTTCCAAGGAGACTAAGCTAGCTGGAATTCAATTCTCTTTAAGCTAGAGAATGCCCTCTTTGTCTATTTATTCTTGACATAGGTGATTAGTGTCCTTGTCATCTATGATTTGGGACTTGAAATCCCTTGAATTAGTTAAGAACTGAATAATCTATTGGTCATCATCAAAGACGTATAAATTTTATATGTTATTTAGAATAGATTGATAATGAATCAGTTCAATAGAAAACCCTTTTACCTTAGACTCATACAACAACTCTAGATTATCAATGGTAGCAGCTAATGAATCAACAGTCTAATTTTTATCTCTAGGGAGTGTTATGATGTTGAAAATTTTAAAAATTTCAATCAAGTCCCATGCTCTATGCTTGTATCTCTTTAGATAAGATAACTTGCATTGATATTTATTTTTGATGTGTTTGACCACTAGCTCTGAATCACTAAATACTTTTATTTGCCTTACATTGTTTTTTAGTGTAAACTATAATATAAAACATAGAGCCTCATACTCAAATCTATTGTTAGTGCATGTAAATTGTAGTATATATGCTACCAAGAATTTATTACCTTATGGATCAATTAATTTGATTCCTACACTTGATCCTTACTTGGATCTAGCACATCAAAGTGTAGAGTTCATAGTTGATTAGAACCTTCATGTTCTAGCTTCTACATTTGATTTTGAATAGTAAAAGTATAGATACCAAGGCTAGGTGAGTCATACTTTACCTCTTCATTCTTGACATTATATTACACAATGGGATATTTCATTTTGGGTTCTCTATCAATTTTGATCTAATTCACAACTTCTCTCCATAGTAGCCATATATGGGAAAAGACTGTAGAGAGATATTCATTAAGTGTTTTAGACCAATATCTACTCAGTAGCAGACTATATCCTTTTGATATGTCTACCACCAAAATATTTATGGTCATTTAGACTCTTAGTGTAGATGCTACTTGAATGCATATATTATTTAATTTTCCAACTACTAGGACCACTATTTTAACTAATTTTCAAATTGTCCTCTTTGAAGGGTTTGGCATTAAACCAAGCTTTTGACATATGGATGTAGGCATGATAGTTATAGATGTTACAAAATTAACTAAATAGTTATGCATGTTCTTATCGAATGCTCTGATAGTCATAAAAAATGGTCGCACTTTGGGCTTGCTCTTGTAAATGACATTGGTGTTATATGATTTCATTTTGTCTGTAGATGCCTTCACCTTTTCCATAGGTGCATTTTAAGTTATATACTTATAGAGCATCTCATTTATTTCATTGATATGACCTAACTCATGGAGAGTTATATTTTCCTTGATCTTCTTCATATCCTCAACAATATTATATCTTCCTTTGCTTGGTTCTTCCTTACTTCGAGGTTGATCATTCCCCTTAAGAAGGGGTGGGTTGGTGTTTGCTTTGGGATTAAGAAATATCATCATGGTATTTTGAAGGATTGATGTTTTAAGTGGATTATTATTCCTTTAGTTGTATCACCTCTCTATAACTGATGGAAAACATGCTCTTCATCCATGTTGTCTTCCAGCTCATTGTCATCTTCACCTAAAAAAGGAAACTCATGAGTCTCAAAGAATATGGAAGTGATAGAAGAGCTAGGATCTAGATGATGCTTGGGCAAACTATGCATCTGATCTTGTGTAAGCACCTCTTTCTTAAATATTTTGAATGCTATGTAGAATTTAATTCAATTAATTTAACCATACTCAAAAGTGTCATGAATTCTACACCAATTATGAAGAATTGTCTCTACTATATTAATCTCTAGAATTTTGTTAGGTTGTTTAGGCCTATTAAATGGTCTATTATATCTCTAGAATCTAGTATTCTGATTTCCAATTGGGTCATTTGTATTGCCCATCTTCCTTTATATATTCAACAAATCATTGCTCAACTTTTGAACCATATTTTGAATAGATTCTAGTTCCACTTTTATGGAATCCATACCTTGTAGAACAATAGTAGGAAGTGCAGGTGTTTTCTAGTTTTGTCGATATCCATTTCCCATTATATTTTTGTTTAGGTATCCAAAATTTTACTATATTGTCTGCATCAATGGAGGTAACATATATAACTAGTTCTAATTGGATTTTGAGATGTTATGCCTTGCATGTGGAATTGGATTTAGTGATATAAAAGAATTGTTAACACTAGACACTCTATGAATCTATGGATTGAGAATTCTATCTATAGTGATGGCCTCTTCGAATTCTAGTGCCAAAGTGTTAGCTACAATTTCTCTTCTCAAGAACATAATAGTGATAGGTCCTAAGGTGTTCTTATACATCTCCAATGCTACTAATGCATCTAGTTTATATCTTGGGGTCAACTATTTATACATCTTCTACCATCTTGCATTCAAAACATGAATGGGATAATTAGGTTCTCTATTCATGTTAGTGAAGTACTGGTATACCAAACTAGGATTAGTGACCTATCTAAAATGTGTAAGAAAAGTTACTTGACATTCATCCCAAGAAGTTATGGAATTTATTTTTATATTTAAATACCAATCATAAGAAACATCCATCAAAGTAAAAGGGAATATTCTACATGAAACATATTCATTTATGAAATTGATCAATCTTAAATTAGCTTTAAATGATTTGATATGTTCCTTTGCCATCCTTGTTCCTAAAGGAGAAAAGGATGGCAAATATTTTTTGGGTAAATACCAATCATAAGAAACATCCATCAAAGTAAAAGGGAATATTCTACATGAAACATATTCATTTATGAAATTGATCAATCTTAAATTAGCTTTAAATGATTTGATATGTTCCTTTGCCATCCTTGTTCCTAAAGGAGAAAAGGATGGCAAATATTTTTTGGGATTCCAAGGTAAATCATGAACATCTTCTAGGATGGCATCCTTACTCCTAAAGGTGAAAAGGATGGAAAATACTTTTTGGGATTCCAAGGAAAATCATGAACATCTTCTAGGATGGAAATGGTAGATCTAACTAATTAAGGCTATTGTTAAGCCATTGGTTGGTTAACAATTAAAGGGTTCCTTACAAGTAAGGGGTTACCTAATGGTGGGGTATTGTTTTTTACTAAGGTTATTGGCATAGATCTAAGTCTCCTATGAATTATCAAGGGTGACACTAATAAACCAACCTAAGAATTAAATCTGATCACTCTCCTAGGTGAATCTAGTACAACTCTATGTAATGAATAACCTCAATTATAGGGGTTTCAATCCCTCCTAGCACCAATTTTACTATTAGTGTGGGTTTTATACACACTATAACCATAATGAGGTAGCCTTTAAAATTTTTGGATCTCAATGGAGATTAACTCTACTCTAGGGAACGAGTTCTAGGTATATAATTTTATTTCAACATGTTGATGGAATAATGTTAGGGCATACAAGTTGTTGACAAGGTTTTTTGGATGGAGGTGCGGTTATTAAATATAGTGGATTTCTAATTTAGTTGTATTGATGGCTATTTGCTTATCTAAACTGGGTAGATATTTAAAACAAACTCAAAAATGAGGGTAGGGTAAGGCAAAAAATAAGACTTTATGGTTCTTAGAAATCACTTCCCTTGTTGATTTCTGAATATACTTGTGCTTTAAAAACCTATGCCTATTTCTAGGAGTAATTACACACAAAGATGACATGCAAAGATGGCTAATAATTCTAGGGAAATAAAGATGTAGGAAATTCACAAGCCTTAGACAAAGGTTGCTCCTTTTATGGCATCTATTACACACCCTTAATCAGGAGATTATGGCTCAAGCTAATGAATTATTTGAGGTAGATAATTTGTGCACACATAAAACTACACCAAAGAAAGAATTAGTACATATTTATAAATATGATTCAATTCAAACCTAAATATTCTAATCAATATATTAATGAATCCTTCAATAGGTGTTGCATATCTATAGATCAGTATATCAATCAAAACAATCAAGAATCTATTTGTGTATTTTTCACACTTTACATATTTATTGAAACATACAACCAAAGAAATAAAAACTAATTACATGAAATTTGGAAATAAAATGCTTAAACACTTTGCTAATAATCAAAATAATTCACTACTATGTATTCAAAATTCTCTCACACAACACTAAGTTGGGTTACAACTGTATATATAGATTAGGGGAAGGGGTTAACTCATCCTCAAAGTACATGAAAGATCATTGTATGTGGTAGTTAGAACATATAGTTATAACTATGGTTTAAAACCATACAAGAGAAAACTTATAGTTTTTAATTAAATACAGTAACATTTCCAAAACTATGCAATGTGTGCATGTGTATAAAATATAAATTCAACTTTTATAATGAAAGGATCAAACTATAAATAGATTCTAAAGAAATCCACCATAAAAAAATTTTACATGCATAAAATCTTATCCTATAAAGGCTTAGTTGTATGAAGTAATACATGCACCTTGGTTGGCATGGTTGTTGAGGTGGTAGTTATAAAAGCTGACACACTCCTAAAATTTTGCTTTTTCTTCACTTCATTCTCCTCATAAACTTTATGTATCATGTCATGTTATTGCCATATAATATTAAAATTTAATAGTAGTAGTTACGAAATTATTTTAACCTACCTAAGGATATTTTCATGCTCATCCTTGGTTATCTAAAATTTACTCTTGAAAATTCTGACCTTGGTTACCTTCTTCCAAGCCTTACTTAGTTCCAACTCTATCTCTTCAAGTGTTAATCCTTGTAAAATTTGATTGAAATCCTTCAATAATTTTTGAATAAGTTTTTCAAAATTGATCCTACTGATCAATATATCAATGGCATCCTTCACTTTATATAATTTAAACTCATGAAAAATTTGGAGGAGTTGGGCCTCATGCACCTAATACTTTAGGATTAAGTCCCCAACTGATTGTAGTCATTCTTTTGCCTCTTATTTCCTGATGACAACCAAATTAAAGGCATTAGATGCCTCTAGTGTTGTCATAAGGTCAAAATGACTTTATAGGGAGTTGTTAGTGTATACAACTAACATAATTAATTTGGGACTATCATCTCTCAAGGAATTAAACAATTGGTTGGAATTTCTCACATGAGGGTCCATCTTGGCCTTTATGAACTCTATTTCCTCCAAAGAATAATAACACCTAGAAGTAACTTCATGTATCTTAGCTTCTATACCTATAGGAATGTCTACCATTTTTTCCTACTCCTTTAGTTACTCCACCTTAGCATCTAGTGTCTACACTTCAACCTTAAGTTCCTATCAAGATAAATATATGAATTTGTGGATAACAACTAATGCATCCTTATGTGCCTATGCTAAGTCTATAATATTTTCAATATATGGAGACTATCCTAGCTACTTGTTTTGCATCTTTGTGAGGGAGAATAATTTATTTATTTATTTAAAGATAATTTCAATGCCTTTATCATCCTCCAACTTCCTCTTTCTCACTCTCTAAATGTTACTAGATAGGGGATTGAATAGATTGGAAACTAAGGGAATCTCAGTGATTTTGAAGCTTGGAATTTGGGAAGCCTTGATTCTCAAGTCAACTACCTATGGAAGAATGTCCAATTAAGATGAATCAGAGGTTGTGACAATAACCTCTTTCTCAGCCTCTTCTTGAAATTATTATTTCTTTTAGGGCCTAACATGGACATTAAGTAGGGAATGACATATAATTTTGGACCAATCCACTCCTCCAAATTGAGGGAGTGGGTGGATCATGATTACTTGGGACTTGGCCTTCCTTTCCCTATCAGTACTTGCCATTATTGTTTATTATATGGAAGAGGTGGTTTTCATTAGAAGAGAAATTTGGGTAGAATGGACATGAATTTGTGGGGTGGCTAAATAAATCTATACCTTCATGGTCACCTTCTTATTTTTGAGGGATATGATAATATAAGTGCCAATAGGGATAAAAGAGGTAGGAATTGGGAGAGTGATGGAAGTAGAAACAAAGGGATCAATGGTAGTGGTGATAATGGTGGTAGAAATAGGCACTTTCACTTGGGGTGATCATATCATAGAATAAATTAAAACTTGTCCAAAGATTGGTATAGAAGATAAAATAAAAATTACAAGAAGTTGGGTGCTCAGAGAAGTTGGTGCTATGAAACCTACTTGAAGGCTCATGGTCTTATCAACCTCTAGTTCTACTTCTTCATCAGAGTCATCCTAAATGTCTTTGATTATCACAACCTCTCCCTCTTGAGATGTAATAGGCAAGCCTTATGTTGGTTCCATTATAGGACTACCTGTAGGAGTCTTAAGCTTGCTCTTATAAACTAGAGGGGTCTTCAATTGTGCAGGGAAGTCTTGGGATGTTGATGCCACTACTTTTAATGTGTCTATCCCCATAGATGTATAAATCAATACCTAAGGCATATTAGTAGATAATTGAATGGTGATCATAATTGGTTGTTTTGGTGTTTCTCCTTCCTCATTAGAATCTAATTTGATGGGATCCCTCACTTATTCTCCTCTAGTGGAACTAGGCTCAAGAAGCTTGGGATCTTTCTTTAGAGTACATAGATTTAATGAGAAGGCTTGAAATGAGGGACATTCTTAGTCCTTGGATTGCTCTTCAGACTATCCTCAAAATAAATCAAATGCTTCCATCATTTTTATAGAGCATTCTTATTGTCTAATTCACTAGCAACAATAAAGGGGTCATCTTAGGTTATCCATAAATGATCTTACTTCAGCCCAATGATCCTGGATCTCTCTAAAACATCCTCATTATACTTTTCATTAAGAAATAAGAAATCATATTGATATGGGACATATTTTTAAGGGATATTAAATCCATGTATGTTTTTTTGAACCTATCCATGAGGATCCCAATCTCTATGTGTAAGCATGAGGAATGGATAAATTTTGTGTTTTCTTTCCACTTATATGAAATGATTCCTCATTATATAAGCCATTCTTCAATTTGTTACATGGTGGACAAAGAATAAGGTTTTATTCTATTTAGATAAATCATCCTCGATACTCCACCATAGTTGGAAAGAAATTTCTTACTCCACTTTGTTCTCGTAAATGATGATTAATGTGAAGTTTGGGTAGAGGAAATAATATCCTTTTCCATCCAAGTTATTTATGATATTTTCCCCTATTTTGGGCATAAGTAATCTATGAATGCCTTTCTAAACCTATGGATATACAACCTATTATATCCTAACCATGTTTTTGGTGTGCATAAATTGATAATGGTCACAAATTCTATTCTTTTCACAATCTGTGGTCTGGGTCCATAATTCCTCAAGATATATATAACAGGTACCCATGACTACATCCAATAAATAAGACATCGTGTATAAATTTCTTGAATATGTGGGACTCTTATCCTTATGGATTATCTATTATCTCAAGTAAAAGATAATTATTTTTCCTACGGTATATGTAAAATTATAGGTGAGCATCATATATAATAATGGAACCCAGTCTAAATTGATAAATTAAATACTTAAAATACCATACAGTTGATTGAGGAGAGCCATGCCAATACAAATCCCCATTCTAAATTTTTTGAATGAAATTGATCCTTTTTTATTCTTTCCCTTCCATCTAATGGTCTAGTTTGGGAGTAGCCATGAATACAATGCCTTCTCAATTGAACTCTCTTTGCTAAACTACATCACTATGTGCTTGTCAAAATAAGCATTGGGTATGTTCAAATATAGATACCTTTGGAGGTTAGATCCTGATATGCATGCAACCACTGTGTTATTTCTCAAATGATGTAGTAAATCATCTTGTGATATCTTTCTTGATAAAAAAAAATCCTATAGAAGGTCAATACATGGCATTACCTCCAGGTTGGTGGTAGAAAAATGTAATATTTGATGTTTAAAACCTAATAGTTCCCTGATGAACATTCTATCTATAAGTGTCATATCATATTTTAATGAAAATACATCTACATAATTGATGATGCCCCATAATTATGAATAGTTATGGTACCTATCTCCAAATATTGTAGCATCAAAGACTATATCTGTGAACTTTGTAGAGTCCTTAATTGAATATGGGGATGGTGTATTTTCCCCTCAAAATTCCCTAGATGAACATTCCATTCATGTATATTCCTCTTTGTTTCCTCTAATCTTCTTCTATATGATATGTATGTTATGTAAATAATTTAGCTATAGCTTAGTCATTATTTTACTCATAGTATTATTGATATAGTAGCTAGGGTTATTTTTCATTGTATGAAAGTAGGAAACTTTGAATGTAAGTTAGTTTTAAAGTAATGATGTCTTCAATAGATGTGAATTTCCTATATAGTATTATGCATTGAATAGTAGTTCATGCAACATAAATGTGCAAAATTCACTCTACTTATACTCCTTATATAATTCAAACTTTGTTAGTTCAAGTTAGAGGGGGTCTTTAATGGATTGATGGGAAGTATTTTTTTTATTTTTACTAAGTATGGTGAGGTAAGAAATGTTCTTGGTAATAGGGTGCTAAGGTATACATAAAAAAATGTGCTTTTGGAAAAATGTCTGATGACTAATTCTTTTGAGGGAATTGTTTCAGATAAAATGTTAGAAAATTTTTATTTGAAGGGATATTTCATTAGTCAAAAATTTTGAGACAATTGTCTTGAAGTATCACTTTCAAAATGATGAAGGGAACTTTCTCAATTGGGCAACAATACAAAGGGTCCACTTCATAGGGTATTTTGTCCATGACAAAAGTCTTGAAGTATCTACTTTGTAAAGGCCAAAGGGCACTTTAAATTTCCCCAAAGGGCACTTTTGTATGACTAAGGGTCATTCCAAAATTCCTAAAGGTAATTTTAGATAAATCCATAAGGGCATGTGTCTTAGGTTTGAAGGGTCTAATTTGTAGGGTATTTTTCATTGGGGGAAGGGATGTGATAATTATCCTGAAGGGTAAGTAGTCACTTTGAAAAGGGCCAAAGGCTTTGAAAAAGGAAATCCTAAAGGGCATATCTATGACAAAGGTTCCATTACAAAAATGCTGGAGGGCACTTCTCATAAGGAAAATAGTCTAGGATAAATATCCTGAAGTGTAGGCTTGATATAACAAAGGAGTCAGGATAAAGTTTTGAAGGATAAGTCTCATAAGGTAAAGGGTCCAACACAAAAGTCCCTAAGGGTATTTTAAACATATCTTGAAGTGTATGTACTTTTAAAGGGTTGGTTTGAACTAGTAAAGTTAGTTGATGAAAAAGGGGGTTGAAGGGATAGTCCATAGGGAAAAGAACACTTTGAAAAGGCTAAAGGGATAGTTTAAAAGTCCCTAAAGATAAGTGGAAAATATATGAAAGGTATACTTGATAAGGAAAATAATGTTATAGAAAAAATATCCCAAAGGGTAGGTTTGAAAGGGTAAAAGGGATAGTTTGTCAGGAAACTTATTTTGGTTAAAATAACCATAGACCAATATTATATCATGTAAAACTCTTTCAAACCTTATTCCTTTAGGGGAATTATTTTGGACAAAATGTCCAAAACAATTTCCCTAATAAAATAAGTACACAAAAAATAAAAGGTCCATAGTAATAAAGTCTAAAAGTTCAAAAAAAGGCACTAAACCAAAACACCTAAAACATAAAACCCAAAAGTGAAAAATTACATAAGTGCTAAAAGAATAACATTGAAAATACAAACCTAATATAACAAACCTGATAGAATAAGAGAGTTCATCTTATGAAAACATAATTTCCAATATCATCCTACCATAGTATAAAACCTCAAATTGGTATTTTCCTAGGATTCACAAAAACACATAGGAAAGGGGTATAAAGACAAGACCAAAAAATGAAAAAAGTGGGTTCCCATTTCTCCTTAAAGAAAAGGGGGATGTTGGTTACAACATTTACAATTTTGGTAGATCTTTACTACACCCAACTGAGGGATGATATCAAAGAGAT
This sequence comes from Torreya grandis, assembly GCA_037957365.1. Taxonomy (NCBI): domain Eukaryota; kingdom Viridiplantae; phylum Streptophyta; class Pinopsida; order Cupressales; family Taxaceae; genus Torreya; species Torreya grandis. Next base: position 1,054,274 of record JARHVA010005186.1, on the reverse strand, counting down.
CAATTTACAAATATAAAGAGTTATTCCTAAGAGAGGGATGAGAATATAGTCATAGAAGAGGAAATTAATAGGCTAAGGTGGCCATGTATTAATTATATCAATCTCTAGTACTCTCCCCATGTATTGCTTGAGTGAATAAGTGCCTTGAATGGGCCATTTTAAGACATTGGTGCCTAATTTTAGAAAATTTTAACTTATGTAGAGCACATGTAAACCACCTTTAGATAAATATCTCTCTTCCTATTATTTACCAACATTAAAAGTGTCTTAATGGATCCATTTTCCATGAATCACTAAGTGGTTGCCCATACCTATAGATTGACTTTGATGGAAAAACTACCCAAATCCTCCATGATGATCATAAAAATGGAATTTAATTGAATCAATGGGTAGTTACATATGTCCTAAGGTGGTTCATTAACTCCATGATTCCTTTCTACATGCATTAACACCTTATTGATGTTGATTTAGTAGGCTTCATCAGCTAGTCACTCATTCTTCTATCTATCCACTATTTGGATGAATAAGATAGTTGAACTAGACATTAAATATATGTTATAAGGATTGAATTAGTCTTAAATTAAACCTATTCACCAATACATATAACCTTCAAATATCTCTCACCTGTAAATTCATTTTCCTTGCATGAGTAGGCCATCTAGACTAGTTTTATAAATTGGTTGATTAGAGGAGGTTAGCAGAGGTACTTAAAGGTAGGTAAGTGAACATTTATAGTTTTGGAAGGGTGAAATAAGTATTATTATAAAAATTAATATTATTTATAACTTAAAAATAAGTCCTACACCCAATTTCTGACATAAAACCTTGAAAACTTATAGTTTTTAGAGGTGTTCATACAACATCCATACAACTAAGTACCATGAGCATGGCCTACTCTAAGTGGAAATTTTTTTATTGGTTTTTATCAAGTGGTTCCCATATATTTGTATCCAATTTTATTCAAATATCTCTAGTTGGTTTCTTATTAGGGTTTTACCGGGGTTTAAGAGTGTCTAGGACTATTAACAATGGTTCATAGAGGTTAGGGCCTAAACATATAAATAAATTACACTAAATACATGTAGACAAACAAAATCACCTATATTTAATTTCTAATCCTCCCATGCAAAGGCTCCATATAGTTATGAGCATGTGAAAATGTCTCTCGAGTGAGAAGCATGCTTTCTATATAACCTTTGAGTGTTTGTAAGCCAAAATGGCTAACTATAGAAAATGTTTGCAACCTAAAGTGATAAAATGGTTTCAAAAAAACATTATTACCTCTTTTATGAAGGTTTTAAGTACCCCTTAAATATTATTTGTCCCTTTTTTCCACCTTGATTGGCATTACCTTAATATAGGTGTTAGACCAACATGTCTAAACACATGGTCCCTAAGTCTTGGCCCTAACCTAGGGGTATCAAGGTACCTTTAAAATGTTTTCAATGTGAATATCATATCTCATGTTTCCTATAGTAACAATTTTTGATTTATTAAGCCATTTTCCTTCTTTATCATACATATAGTCTTTCATCTAAACACCTAGGTCTATATGCTTGAACAACTAGTCATGGATGATCCTATAGATGATTATTACAAGATTATTTGGAGATTTTAGGACCCATTATCTCTCTTAAATCTCATGATACATACAAATACTTTTTATTTCCTTAATTTTAGACCCATATTATTATTTTTAGGACTCTTTCATACAACTTGATCCCTGCACATGGTAACCAATGGCTTATTTTGATTCTCAAAGGACTTGAGGAGACCTTAATGACCATTTCATAACCAAACAAATCTATATGGATGCATTTTAGGGGAAAATATTACATCAGGTACTAGTTGGGGCTTAGGAAGGGTTTAATATGTCCACCATATTAGTGATGGTTCATATAGTATAGATGTCCCCAAAAAAATAATTGCCATGAATTATTAGTGAATTTACCCCTACATCTTCTCTCAATAAGTTAGGATCTCATGCATAACATGTGTAGAGATAGGAGTGTTGAAATATGAATCTATAAATTTTTATCAACCAATTCTAGCAAATTAACTTCTTAGGAATCTTTCATAAAACTAAACCCCTTAATGTATTTCATTATTTCATGTATGTTTATTCCATATGGGTACTTGAATTTCCCTAAGATCCTGAATACTAGGTTTCTTTATGGTGAAGGGTGTGAGCATTTTAAAATGCACCTCGAGTTGGATGCCTGTAGCTTTGTGACTTGAACAAGGTATTAATAAAAAAATAACCTTATTTATATTTCCCTTTTATTGAATCTAATTTTTTAGGACATAAAAAATTCTTCCATAATTATCATATTAATTAATCTTTCTATAAAGACTTGGATATGCCCCAAAATGGAAATAGGATTTAAGACTAGGTTTGAGGTCTATCTCCTTTTTCTATACCTAAAGATATATGGCTAAAATACTAAAAAAAAATTACCATAGAGGGTGTATAAATACATTCACTATCACCTTTTATTGCCTTAGAACTCCTTGTGAAGTCTATCCTGCTTGTGAGTTCTTCAAACCATCAAATCAACTAAATAGTCTTATAATTGACTACCAATAGATTGGATTAGGTATAAGATAAAATAATGGGTATATCCACTAATTTAATAACCTATAATAGAGCATTAACACATTAATCTACTCATAGTGACCATTTTTACCAAACTTTAAATCTTGGTCACAGCTAAAGAGGCTTCATATAATAACTTTCCCATGACTCACTGCAGATCTACCTAAAACTTTATGTACTTGTAGTATGAGGGATATAAATAGACCTTTATCCCTCTTTGTTATAATTCCCACAAAATAATAATGTTTATAATGTTCCCTAGGGTTATTGATACCCTTAAGTATCATTCTTTCACCATACCTTTCATTTATATAGTTTCTCCTCTTTAGGTTAGGTTTGATGCCTAGTTAGGCTTGTGTAACCCTCAGATATATGTTTAATGTGATTTTATCTTTGTATGGGGTGATATTACCATATTATTCATAGATTATATCTCTTACTCTATGAAATATGTATATCTCTAGATATGTCAATAGTATTTTAGGTGTCACATTGTACATACTAACTATCTACATGGGGTCTGAGTAGACTTCTAAGGGAGGAGAGCGTTTTACATATATTTTGAAAATTATGAGACTATTTTTAATTATTATCCACTTCCTTGGAATGCCCACCCACTCATTCTCATCACTTCATATTATTGGAGATGGTTTATCCATAATGATCATGAAGACTTTTGCACAATAATTCCAAATGATTTCTTGTAGGTGGTCACTTGATTTCTTAGCAGGGTATATGGCCACATAGGTCTATCTCTTCATGGCCTTATGTTTATTGAGAGTTTAATGGGTATATAGGTATATTTCTTATTATTTAGGCTTGGTAAGAGGGGTGGATGGATTGTGGGGAATGACAGTGGGGTAGTATTGGATTTGAACATGTAGTGTAGGGTCTTAACTATAGTGTAATGGTAGAAAAAGAATCATGAAATGGTAGAGGTCACTCCATGGCTTGAAATGAAGTGTGGGGACATACTCAAGACAACCTACAAGGATCTCAAATACCTTAATATATATAACTATCAATACATAACACTTTGGAGGCTAAAAAAAGGTATATGCAATCAAAATATGAAACCTAATACCTTCTAAAGAACCTTAATATTTGATAAGAAACCTTAACTTCTATTAAAGTGACTATGAATAGGGTTGGAGGAAAAAAGTTGGTTTTTAGGCCTATGAGGCTATCATAAAGCTTATGAATCTGTATAAAAGGATACATTGGTGACTTTAGCAAGAATATAACATTCTATTTAGTGTTATACTGTGTTTGAGAACCTTAAGTCCACTATTGAACAGTACATTATCTTCCCATTTAATGAACCTTAGATATGTATGAATTTATCTCTTTGAAAACACCATGAGAGAATAATATATCTATGTAAATATCAACTTGAATCAAAGATACATATGCAAGATTGAAAACACCCTATTGATCATTGAACATTGTTAGTCCTCAAGTGAATGTACCAAATACTCCACTTTACCATTTCGCTCTACTTGTAGACTATAAGTTTTGTCAGTTTATATGTTTATCAAATATATAGGCTCACACATGTGGGACAAAATATTATGAAGTCATGAAAATTACCTTCAATACCTAAGGAATAAAGAATAACCATTAGTTTAGTTAAATAGACAAAAAACTCAACAAAATTGTTGAGATCCTTTTACCCTATGTAGATGTGAGTGGTAAGCAGACCCCTTAAGTTATTAATGAATGCTTATAAAGATAAGGGAACCAATCCTAAAACCAATTCCCATTAATGAAATTTAATAATTTTTACTTTAGTTGGTCCATAGCTTGGATCTTCTTTATCTCTCCATACAATTTGAAGATGAACCTAAATTTCTCTCTAAACCTACCATTGAACTCAATGGGAAGATGGATAAATTTTGGGTCATCAAGCACTAAAACACTTTGATTTATTCCACACATTCTAGTATTGAATTCCTCTTGTAGATCTCTAACTCTACCTAAGTTAGTCAATACTATACAAATCTATAACACTTAGAAAACTCCTAAAACCTACAAATTCCCTACATTTTCTCATGTTTCAAACCACAATCCACTATTAATGGGAAAGAGGAGGGAAAATAGTAGTTAGGTGATGTATTAAAGTCCATTATATAAATTGATTAAGATGAAAGGGAATATTTTGGCATGTGTGGGGACCATTAGTGGTAATTATGCATTGAACTTTATGGGAATGGGGATAAATAGTGCATGAAATGCATTAGTTATGTACTAATGGAGTCCATTAAAGTTCTTGAAGGCATAGATAGTTTTTTATTTGTTTATTAGGGTCAAATAGGGTCTCATTATGCTCAAAATTCTCACTTTAGATCACATGCATGACCTTAAGGAGGTATAATAATTGAAATCATATCAACACATATGAAGAGACTTTAGAAGCTATTAAAGACTTTAATTGTCCCCAATGCACTTTCATAATGTTATCCAAAGCTTGGAAATGAACTGTACCTCACATGGTTTGATTACATTAGAGATGTTCATGATGACTCATCAACTACACTATCAACTCACCTCCACCATGACACATTTTGATGTTGAGGCCTCTTGAAAAATTACAAAGGACCTTAATACATGTTCCAACATTTTAAAATCACTTAAATTAAGATGGAACATGAGCTGAGGGAAATCATTATGTATCTCATGACCTGAAAGATAGTGAACTTGTTGCATATGGAAAGATAACTAATGACTTGCTTTGAACTACCCTACTTTACAAAGATGTATGAAAATCATGAGAGATAGTGATGGATTAGGGTTATAAGGATTTAGGTTGAATTATTTCTATTCCTACAACTATAAAGTGGTCAAAATTTCTAGTGAGTCAGCTGGCTTGACCAACTTATTGGTTAATGGAACTAAAACCTCTTAGTTTACCCCTCATGATTAGCTAGTGAACCTTTGATTGTGTATAAAATATACCTAATACCTTTTATACCTTAAGACTTAATGAGACATAACAAGACAAAAAATAAAAGACAAAAAAATACAAACACACATAGTAATAATAAACTAGGACAAAACAACTACTACCAAGCATGTGTAACAACACTTAGAGGAAAGAGACTAATACTAACTATGATGTATAAGAGGACTTAATTTTATTAATAATAGTATTTGAAGAACATCACATTGAAAGGGATGGTTAGTTACTCACCATTTAATCTATATATTTGGAAATCATTACTCTCCTTGAAAATGGTAATGATGTATGGTCCACTGCAAAGACTATCAAAATTTGAGCGTTTACCTAACTTGGCATGGTCTTTATCCCATTTAAGCATAATATCTCCTTATTAAAATGTCTTGAATGAATATATATTATAAAATTATATTTTAAATTAGTTTTTTTTGGACCATAGAGCATGAATATCACTACCCCTTATCTCTTTCAACTCTCATCTCATTCATCCTTACTCCCATTGTGTCATCCTCTATGAGCTCAAGTTGGTGTGCAAGCTCTAATCCTGGCATATCAAGTGATATGAGAAGATTTTCCTCTCTACCATAAATAAGGAAATACATACATACATATATATATATATATTATTATTATTATTATACCTATTAAGAGTGATTATATCTACCCATAAGGTAGTCTTCAACTTTGTGTGCCATTCTCTTTGACTATCCTCCATTATCCTCTTAATGATCATAATCAAGTTTTTATTGGTGGAATATGCTATCCCATTGTCCTATGGGTAATATTTGTATGAATACTTGAGATATATTCCATTATGAATTTCCCACTCATACACTTTATCACTATTTAATTTCAAGGTATTAGATGATATAATGGTAGAGGGGACCCCAAACCTAGTCACAAGGTTGTCATAGAACTCCAAAATTGAGTTTTAATTTGCTTCTTTGAGTACAACCACATCCACCCACATAGTAAAGTAATTATTGGATATTATAAACCAATTATTCCCAATACTATATTAGAGATGTATATTTCATATTTAATGTAAGCCCCATTACATAAAGGGTTGTTAAACTTACATGGGTTTTAGAGGCAAGGTAGCTAATCTTTACTTATCGGCAAACATAACACACTTAGAGAATAATATGAACCAAGAATGTGAATAATTTAATGAGGTGGGAAAAAATTACCCTTATCTTATGATCTTGGATGTTATGGTATTAGATACAAAGTTTCTACCTAGAGGCCCATCATGAAACTACTCTAACAACTTGTCAAGCTGACTAGTCTCAACACACCGTAGGATCATGCCACCAATGTCCTTATTGAAGATTAATCCATACATAAAGATGTAAGGGATGGAATTTAGTATAAATTTACTTATTTTTATCTATCCAATCCCATATGACATTTTACCATTTTAAGGAATTTCACCACATCTTGGGTCTAGCTGAGAAAAGTCATGTTTACAACTATTTGTTAACTATATTAGACTGCCAAGACCATCTCCTTATATTCTTTAAAATTTTATCCAAGATGTTCATTGACTCCCCTACCTATTATTAGTTTGATAAAATTTCCTTTTATATCATATTACATGCACTTAGTCACCCAACTAACCCTCTTCTCACTTAAGTCCCTATTAAGTATTAAACCCTCTATACTAGGGTGAACTACCATCACATAGACCTTGTTATTAGACACCATGTGTCTAAAAATTTTTATCCCTCTCATTATAGAAAGGAATTATTTTTAAAAAAAAGTGTATCTCTCCTCATACCCTTCTAATGCTTGACTAAAGAAATAAATGCAATTTTCTAGTCCATCATTTTATTGCATGAGCATAATAAAAATAATATCAGCTGTGGAGAAGGCATACATGAAGAAGTCTTTGGTAAAATCAGGGTTGAGGAGGGTGGGAGATTGGAATATGGCCTACTTTATTCCCTTAAAACTTCTCTTTCCTTATTTTCTCCATGAGAACTCCTTGTGCTTCTTGAGCATGTGAGTGAGTGGTCTCACCAACTTTGCAAATCCTAGAACAAATCTCCTAATGAAGTTAATTTTGCCAAAGAATATTTAGAATCCTTTCTTATTATTTGGTATGGGAAAGTAAAGGATTGCTTATATCCTCTTAGATTCAATTGAGAGGCTATATTTTGATACAATATACCCTATAAGTCTACCTTCATGGACTGCAAATATGTTTTTTTAGGGGTTCAAGGAGACTGCAAACTACCTACACCTATCAAAAAATAACCTCAAATGTGTAATGTGATGTTTATTATCCTTTGAAAATACAATGATGTCATCATGTTAGATGCGCACCATCTCATTAATTATCCCTTGGAAACATACATCCTTTACCCTTTGAAAGGTAGCCCCTACATTATTTAGTCCAAAGGGCATCTTCATGTAAGCATAGGTACCCCACTTGGTTGTGAATGGAATTTTGTTTCTATCCTCTTATTTCACCAATATCTGATTATATATATAATATCCACTAAGAAAAGAGAACCTCTAGAAACCTATAACTCTATGAAGAATCTGATCCATATATGGTAGGGGATAGTGATCTCTTAAAGAGATTTTGTTGAGATATCTAAAGTCCACACACAAATTTATCTCCCCATTATTATTCCTCATAGGAACAATATTTTACACCCATGAGGAATGTTTAATGGGTAAGATGATCTTGAATTCAATGAGTTTTGTCGACTCTTCTCTCATGAGTACCTCAACTTTTGGGTTGATTGGTCTTTATTTTTGCCTCACCATTTTAGAATTATACTCTAAATGTATGGTATTTTGGTCTAACCTAAGGTAAAACCTTTTAAATTCATAGTATTCCGATGTAAATACATTTGAAAAATATTGACATAATGTTATGTAGTCATCTCTCTCTTCTTTGGTATTTAACTTCCCTAATTTGAGCAACTTATCCTTGAATATAATAAACTTATCATAAGTTTCCTCTTTGGTGGAGATAATTACCTTGTATTTCCTTAACTTTCAATCCTCATTGAAGATAATCCCTAATGTCACTAAGCCCTTAGTCAACCTATTTATCCTTAGTTAGACAATATGATCTCCAAACAAATGTTGTAGTCTACTTTGGTTCTTTGAGCAAAATTCTACTTCATGTTGTAGAAAGAAAGTAATATGTCACTCTAAAAATTTATTAATGTTATATAAAGTAAGTAATATGACTTACCTCATTATTAGGGATTGAGGGATTGCACACTACATTTATTTGTGACTACCCTTTGGTGTTGTTAACCCCATCAAATATGTCATATTATGCACTAATGGTAGCTAACCAATCTACATGATGATTGGATTCCCTAGGAATGGAACAAATTTCAAAGGCTTGGAATTCCTCCAATAGGTCCCAAACTATGTGCTTTTAGGATTTCAAAAGTGGGTTCTTGAATACACTTAGGCCTCTTACCTAAAACACTATCCTACAAATAAAATTATGACCAATAGGTCCTAAAAATAGTCCTAAATTTGATATACTCTTCAACTTATCCATAGGGAACTCTATCTCTCATTCACTACATAATCCACACACATGCCTCTCTCAAATCTTTCCCAAGTCTCTTGCTCACTATATATATAAATCACCATCTTTCATTTCACTATTTATAAAACACTTAAGATCAACACCATCTTGGTTAGACATTATGCATGCTTTAACCCTTAAATAATATATCTTATTGAGTTACAGATTAAAATGATATTTATAGGTCATCCATAGCATCTATGGGTCACCCTTAAGCAGATACACCTTTTAATAAGGCCCTTGTAGCTCTCATAGGTCTCATGGATACCTATTCACCCATTTATAACTACATAAATCAAAAAAAGAACACATAACCACTTTAAAATACATTATTTCACTCCTTATGTCCCCTCTGACATCCTCAAATGAGCATAGTCATCTTTGGTCATCTGCATATGCTCAAAAACTAACCTAGTGCACAAGAACATTATGAACAAAAACACATAACCTTTTAATCATTGTTCATACTCAAGATATATCTATAACACCTCCAAAAACCATACATATCATAATAATGTAGTATAAAACACTCCCAAATAGACAATTCATCATGGGACATCGAAATAACATCAACACAAGCTTAAACATCCTTCTCAGGTCACTTGCAGAACAAGAACGGACACATAGTCAACTTTAAACCTTAATGTATTTGACATTAAACACTTAAATATATTAAAATTAAGTTAATTAGATGAACCATGGAGTCCTCTTGATATTTTATTTTTATATCATGAGCAAATGCTATCTCGATCAAAATATGTGGCCCAAAAACCAAAAAATAGTTTTTCCCTTGTTAAATTTGAATATTTATTGACAAAAATCATAGTTAAACCTCAAAAAATAAGCTCAAATCTCATGTAATTTATACTTATATCAACTATGCACCATATATCTTGTCCAAACTTTAATTCATAGGTGCCAATGCTCAAACACTTAACTTCAACCACTCTATTTTCATATCATGTCTTCACTCAGCTTGGCTAATCATGCTTCGTCAATCTTATTGTAAGGAGATTAAAATTTAATGATGTTAAACATAAAATAGGTTGACCACTTTTACTTATTATACACCATAAATCTTCAATTGTATGATCATGCACTCATTGTTGATCTCTATCCTTTACCTTTGCCCATTCATTAAACATTATGCACTTTTTGTCGTATCACTTCTTCCTAACATATTGGAGAAAATGAACTCCATAGGTATATTTGAGAATTTTTTGATATTTATCTCTTGAAAAAATGAATAATTATGGGGACCCTTTCTTATATTCCTAAGTAGCCATTTTTGAACCTTAATAATTTCTTCTACACTCACTCACATATCTAAAATTTGGACCATATGATCTCCTTACATAGAAGAATCCAACCATATGAAAAATTTATCTTAGAAAACTCACACATGTGAGATATATTTACATTAAAATTCCTTCTCAAAATATTTTCATAGAGCTAACAATGTTTAGAACTTGTCAGGGAGGCCAACTTTGCTCTTGCATAGCTTTTGTCATGCTTTGGTGTATGATTTGAAATTTAATGCAAATCAACTATGCACAAACTTAAACAAACCCATATGATCACATTATAATTAAATATACACATTTATGAGATATTATACCATTAAAATACTTACTTGGATCTTTATTTCTTTACATAAATTTGGCTAAGTATGGGAAAACACTATCAAAATACCTGGGATCCCAAATTTGCACTTGCATATCTTTTGATATGCTTAGGTGCATGACCTAAGATTTAGAGCATATCAAATAGGAAAAAAAAATATGATAATTTTGTCCTAAAACCTTCACACATGTGAATTTTTACCTCATCAACATGCTTACTTGGCTTTGCTTGAGCCTTTTTTCAAATTTGGCTAAGTATGGGAATATTGTGAATTTTGTCTGAGTAGCCAACTTTGTATCCTCATATCTTTGAAAAAACATCATAAAATGACTTTAAATATATTTAATAATAATTATTAACTAATTTTATCACAAAAATATGACCAACTCCCCTTGACTCATTACCATGTGGCAATAGTGATGTCATGAAACTGCCTACTCAGATTTTTTGCCATAGGGCCCACAGTATATAGATGAAAACTATGGACAACCAAATGAATTAAAATTATAAAAATAATCACTAAAATCATATAAGACATCTTAGGGACCTATTTCACGTCCTCCATACTCCATACTCATCCTTGAACATATATATCCATGTCAACACTGAATATCAACAACATATAGTACAAGCATACTAAGACAAGCACATTACACACTTTGTCATTATCACTTAGGCTTTCAAATCACTTCATCCAGTCACCATGAAAAATCCATGACATCATAATGAAAAATATCCAACAATCTCCCCCTTTGTCATTTATGTTGACAAATATCATATATAGCAATATACAACTCACCTTCTCTCTCTTCAAACACTCCCACAACAAGAACTTTCTCCCCCTTTGAAAATATGAAAAAGTGTGAAACAAATGATCCTTATGAATTTATAATACCATAAATAGTAAATTAAAATCTTATAAATATTATATAAACTCCCCCTTACCTTGAGCCTACTTCTGCTTGCCTTGATAATATAATTTTACTCCATGCCAATACTCGCTTTAACCAAACATTGAAAAAAATGAATAAATAAAAAATAATAATAAAAACTAATGTAACTTACCAATAAAATATAATAGGGACTCCCCATAATATTTTCTATCCATTTCACATCTTGAGAGTCTTCAGATCTCTATACACCATGAAGAACCAACACACATGCTTACTACCCTTCTCTCTCAAGCTACCATAAGGACCATCAAAAAAAATTCATGCCACTCAAAAAATAGGAAACATGATCTAAACCAACTTGATAACTCTCCTTGAAACAAAGATAATTTTATATTTTAGATAAACTGAGCAAAAAGCACTCTTCTTTAAACTAGGCATGTCTAGCCTCCTTAAAGCCCTACCTAGAACTTACAGATCCCAAAAATTTTTGTAGACACAAATTCAAGACCTAAAAATTCATATATGGAGCACTATAATATTAAAACTCGATAAAATAAATTTGAAACAACTATCTAATCCTCTAAAATATACTTCTTGCACAAACTAACTACCCAACTAGGTGTCTAATTTGACAAAAACTTGAATAACTTGAGAACCACAAACCTTAAATTATTTATGAATCTTAATTTGACCACCCATTTGTCCAATTAAACCTTTTAATAATCCTCATATATAAATTAATAAATCAAAACACTTTTCTATCATAGCCCAAATCCCTAGAATCTCAAAACAAATAGGGTCAACAAACCTCTTTCTAGTTAACACACACTTATAAAACTTCTTTCACACCTAGAGACACCAATCAAAAACTTATGGACCAAAAATTAAGCCTTTAAAATTTTGGGAAAATATAATTCCTATAACCCATTTTAGGCATGCTTGCCCTTAAGACAAAAATTGAGAAAATTGAAAGCACTCAAAAATCTTCAATTGGCACAAACATACATTCAAACAACAAAAATATTTGGATCACATCACAAATGAGTGTATAGACATTTATAAACATCAAAATCTTCTTGAAATTTGCATCAATCTCATTAATCCACCTAGAACCACCCATTTTAACTCTATACTACATCTCCTTCACAAAAACTCTGGAACATGATCATGAACTTGTTGCTCCACATTAACCAAAGACCTTATATTTATTCATAGAGAAATAAATGACACCTAGGTTTTGTATTTGATAATCAAAATTAACTTTTGATAATGGTTTAGTCATAATATGTGCAAGCTAATCTTTTGTAGGCACATGCTTTAACTTGACACATTGATTAATCACTTGTTCTCTCAAAAAATGATATCTAATAGGAATGTGTTTAGTTTTTTAGTGTATAAAAAGATTCTTTGAGATACTAATTGCACTATTATTATCACAATAAATAGAAAAAGGTCCATTTTGTCTTGCCTTGTAATCCTCTAAAGTTTGTTTCATCCACATGAATTATATGCAACAAGAGGTAGCTATTATATACTTAGCTTCTGAAGTTGATAGAGACACTAAATCTTGCTTCTTAATAAGACAATACACATATAATTCTCCCATGAATAATACGCCACCACTGGTACTCCTCCTATCATCCACACATCCTTCCCAATCAGTATCAATATATGATTTCAAAGAAAATCATTTACTCCTAGGATACTATAAATTATAGTCTATGGTGCCTTTGAGATATCTTAGGATATTTTTTATTTATTTTAAGTGATATTCTCTAGGATCATCTTGAAACCTTCCTACAAGAGCTACTTCTTATAGGATGTTAGGCCTATGTATAGTAGAGTACAAAAGAGTTCCAATCATGGATCTATACAAAGTTTGAGCAACTTTTGGTGAGTCATCCAATTTACTTAACTTGTATCCTATGATCATTGGATTACCCATTGGATTAAAATACATAATGTTAAACCTCCTTAGTATATCTTTAATGTATTTAGCTTGTGAAATGAATATCCTTTCATCAAGCTGATTAATCTATAATCCTAATAAGAAAATAGTTCTCACAGCATTGACATTTCAAACTTAGTCTTCATAGTATCAACAAATTCTCTACTCATTTTATCATTTTTAGATCCAAAAACTATGTCATCAACATACACAACAACTATAAATTGATGATTACCTTATATCCTAATATAGAAATTACTATCATCTACCCCCTTTTAAAACCTTGACTCAAAAGATACTTATCTAGCCTATCATATCAAGCTCTAGGAGATTTTTTAAGACCATATAGAGCCTTCTTCAATTTACACACAAAATATTGATTACTTGACATGAAGTATCCTTTAGGTAACTTAATGTACACTTATTCTTCTAATTTTCCATTCAATAATGAAAATTTCATGTCCATTTGATATAACTTATAACCTTTGAAACATGAATATGCCAAAAAGAGTCTAATTGCTTCCATCCATGCCATAGGAGAAAAAGTCTCATCAAAATCTATTCCTTCAACTTGAGCATATCCCTTACACACTAGTCTAGCCTTGTTCTTTGTGACTTCTAATTTTTCATTCATCTTATTTTTAAAAACTCATTTGGTACCTATCACATTTTTTTCTTTTGGTCTAGGAACTAAGTCCCATGTTTCATTCCTTTTTATTTGATTAATTTCTTCATCCATTACATCATTCCAGATTTCATCTTTTATATCTTTCATAAATGTTTTGCGTTCAATAATGGATAAAATAGTTGAGTCTTGTTAATTTTGATTGATCAACATTATCCTTATAGTCTTTAATCTTGCATAAACATTTCCAATAATCTAAGAGATTGGATATTCTTTTTGAATTATTTTAGATGGATATTTAGTTTTTTGTCTTTCTTCCTCTTCTTCATCTTCATCATATGTTTGAATAGATAACTCATCATTTTTTACAACAGTATTCTAAATTTACTTACCTATAATTTTGGTTTCTTGACTCTACTTGTCTCATCTACTGTTACATTTGAGCTTCCAACAATCTTTTGAAGTCTTTTTTTGAAGAACTAATAGGTAGTACTGATAGAAGAATAGCCTAATAAGATTCCCTTATCAGATCTTGAATCAAAATTACCAAGATTATCTTCATCTCTTTTGATGAATAACTTACTCCTAAGCACTTTTAAATGTTTGGCATTATCAACTCTCTTCTTCCATAACTCATAAGGAGTCGTATTACCATTTACGCTTATTTGACCCCTATGTAGGATGTACATAGAAGTGTTGGTTACCTCTTCCCAATAGCCATCTGATAATTTTACATCTTGGATAATGGTTCTACCCATATCAACAATAGTCCTATTATTTTTTTCAACCACACCATTCTATTATGGTGTTCTAGTAGCAAAATATTATCTTATTATCCCATGTTCTTCACAAAAACCATCGAACTTATGAGACTAAAACTCACCTCCTCTATCTGATCTCACACACTCGATCTTTTAACCTTTATCATTTTCCAAAAGATCTTTAAATGCCAAAAAAATTTCAAAATCTTCTAATTTTTATTTAATAAAAAATATCCAAGTCATCCTATTAAAATCATTAATGAGAAGCATGAAGTAGATATTACCTTAAATACTTTGATTTCTCATAGGTCCACATAGATTAGTGTGGATTAACTCTAATGTCTCTATAGTGGATAATTCCTTGGTTTTGTATCTTCTCTTAGTTTACTTCCCATAAAGCAATGCCTTGTAAAGATAATGAGGAATATTATATATCTTAGGCATATGCCTTACCAACCCCTTTGAACTAATTTTTGTCATATTATCAAAATTTATTTATCCAAGCCTTTTATTCCAAAGCAATCTTTCTTCTAATTGACTTATGAAGCACTCTTCCTTCTTGGATTCATGGAATACATACATGTTATCTATTTTATGAAAATTTGCAATTAATATGGTTGATTTTGCCTTTATTATTTCACATACATCATCATGAAAAGTTACAACATTTCCTTGCTTACAAATTCAGCTCACACTTAAAAGATTGTGTTTCAAACCTTCTACATATAAGACATTCTCAGTCTGAGTATGACCATTGTCCAAAATAATAGTACTATTTTCTACTATGTTAGAAGATTTATTATCACCAAATATAATTGCACTTATATTGATCTTTTTGAGAGAGATAAACTTGTTCTTGTCTCCTATCATATGATTTGATCATCCAATATTTATGAACCATCTCTTATTCTCATCTTATTGAGTATGCAAATCTTATTTAACAAGAAATGACTCTTCCTTTTGTGAACTACTTGGATTTTACTTCTTTTCTTATTTATGCTTAGTCTCCTTGAACCATATTATAGTGTTAATGACTTGTATATCCTTTTTATAAAAGGTTATGTTTTAGTTCTTAGATATCTCACCTTCTTGGTTATAGTTGTAACATATGAGATCCTTTTTTATCTCTAGAGAGAGAGAAAAATCCTTATACCTATGACCAAATTAATAAAAAGATAATCAATACCCATTAAAGACATTGTTCATGTTTGACCCTCTTTTATATTGACCATTAGCTCTAAATGAATTTTCATTCTTGTTCCTTTTGGTGGAGCTAAAATCCTTTTTTTCCTTGGATAAGAGTACATATGAGTAATTCAAGACTTTATTTTCACATTTTTCCATCCTTTGATTGATACCTTTATTCACCATGACTTGAAAATTCTTGACTATTGATTCTATATTTTGTACTTATGTCTTCACATTATTAACTTTTGATAAATCAAAAACTAGATTATCTTGAAGACAATCGATAACCTCTTTGTCAACCATTGTACCTTTAATCACCTTCAAATGGTTAAACTATACATGAATTACCTGCTCTGATACCAATTTTTATAGGTACAATAATTAGGGGATGAATTTGTGAGCCCAAATATTTCAACTTTAGTTCTAATACTTTGAAACTCTTAATAAATTAATAAATACATTTATAAGTCATACACATATCATTCACAGAAATGAATAAGAAAGACAATGCAAGATCAATCACATAACACATGGCATATGTGAGAAAACCTCTTGGGGAATAAAAACCTCTAGAACATGTAATTTGATTACTATCCTATAATAACAAGAACTAATTTAGACTATTTGTAATTGATCAAGGAACTACAATCCCTATTTAGTGAGATTAAAATCCCACAGGGTACTACCACACCTATCTAGTTGAGTTATAATAACAACCAGACTTTTAGAAGGTTTTACATTTCAAAGAGGCTATAACCACCTTATATTTTTGAACTACCACAACAAAACCTATGAATACATCCACCTTTGTAATAATGTCTTCAACACCTAATGATGGACCTCTAATTATCACTCCACCTTTTCTCATACTCAAATAGCAAGATCACTATTATACCAAAAAACTTATGACCAATAGGTCATAAAAACAATCTTAAATTTGTTCTACTCTTTAAATTATCCACATGGAAATCTACCCCTTTTTGCTCCATAGTCCACACACACACACCTCTCAAATCTCTCCCAAGTCTCTTGCCCACTATATATATAAATCACCATCTTTGATTTCATAATTTATAGAGCATTTATGATCAACACCATCTTGGTCAGCCATTAGGCATGCCTTAACCCTTAATTCATCCATCTCATCAATACATATCTCAAAATAATCTTCATAAGTTTTCCATAGCATATATGGGCCACCCTTAAGTAGTTACACCTTTTATTAAGGCCCTTGTAGCTCTTATAGGTCTCATGGAGACCTATTCACCCATTTAGCACTTCATCAATAAAAATAAGAACACAAAACCAATTTAAAATACATGGGTCCATTAATTATGTCCCCTTTGACATCCTCAAATTATCATAATAATCTTTTCTGACATTTATGTATGCTCAAACAACTCAAACACTGACCTAGTGTACAGGAACATTATAAACAAAAACATAGTCAACTTCTTAAGCATTGTTCATATTCAATATAAATTGATAACACCTTCAAAAAACATACAAATCATCCTTACAGAGTCTACAATACTCCCAAATAGATAAGTCATCATGAGAAATTGAAACAACATTAACACAAGAACAAACATCCCTCTCGGGCCACTTGAAAAATAAGCATGAACATGTATTCAACTTTGAACCATAATGTATTTGACTATACACATTTATAGATCTTAAAATCAGTTCATTATGTTCACCATGGATTACTATTCATATTTTATTTTTATAGCATGAGAAAATTCTATCTAGATCAAAAGATATGGCCCAGAAACCAAACACTAGTTTTCCCTTGTTAAATTTGAATATTTAAATGACAACAGTCACAATAAAACCTTGAACACTAAGCTCAAATCTCATGTCCTCACTACTCAAATCATTTATGCAGAATTTATATTGTCTTAAATTTAATGCATAGGTACTAATGCTCAAATGTTAACCTTTAACCACTTTTCTATCATCTCGTGTCCTCGCTTAGCTTGTCTAATCATGCTCTATCAATCCTAATGTAAGGAGATCAAACTTTAAAAATGTTAAACATGAAATAAGTTGACTACTTTGCCATAATATTCACCATAGATATTACACTATATGATCATGTATTCACCATTAATCTTTATCCTTTACCTTTGACCAGTAATTAAACATCATGAACTTCTTATCATCTCGTTGCTTATTGACATCTTGGAGCAAACACACTTCATCGATCTCCTTGAGAATTTTTAAATATTTACCTATTGAAAAATTGAAAATGGTGATCCTTAATTATCTTCCTAAGTAGCCATTTTTTAAATTTAATAACTTCTTATGCATTCACTTGCATGATCTAAAATTTGAACCATATGATATCCTTACATAGAATAATCTAACCATGTGACAAACTACTCCTAAAACCGTCACATGTTTGAGATACATCACCATTAAAATTCCTTATCAAAATATTCTATCACAAAGCCAACTATGATTAGACCTTGTCTAGGAGTCCAAATTTTTTCTTGCATAACTTTTGTCATGCTTTGATGCATTATCTAAAATTTAGTACAAATCAACTATGCACAAAACTAAAAAAACCCATATGATCACCTTATATTGAAACATCCACATGTGTGAGATGCACTACCATCAAAATTCTTACTCTAACCTTTCTTATCTTATGTGAATTTGGATATGTATGGGAAAATATATCAAAACTCTAGGGAGCCCAACTTTACACTTGCATATATTTTGATGTGCTTAGGTGCATGACCTGAGATTTAGTACAAAGTAACTAGGCACTAAAATTAATAAACCCATATTATCATTTTATCCTCACACCTCCACTCATGTGAATTATGACCTCATCAACATTCTTACTTAGATCTTCTTGAGCCCTTTTGTAAATTTGGATAAATATGGGAAAATAGTGAATTTTGTCTAAGTAGCCAACTTTACATCCTCATATATTTGACTTTACTCAATTGCATGACTTAAAATTTGGTACATAATAAGTAGGTACTAATATTATCGCAACCATATGACCAACTCCCCTCTACTTATTCCCACTTGGTAATGGTGATGTCATTAAGCTACATACTTAGATTTTTTGCCACTGTACCCAAAGTGTCTAGATGAAAACTCTGGACAACCAAATTAATTCTACTTATGCACACAAGAAATCAAAGCATATAATACATCTTAACTACCTCTTTCAAATCATCAATACTCCATACTCATCCCTAAACATCTTTATCAATGTCAACACTAAATATCAACCAAGAATACTAAAATCATACTAAGACAAGAACATTACACACTTTGTCATTGTCACTTAAGCTATCAAAGCACTTCATCCACTCACTAGGACACCTCTATGACATCATCATGATAACTCTCCAATACCATCAAATAAAAAAATTATATACACCTTCATGATCTTGACTTATGAAAGTGAGACTAGGCATAACAACCCCTTCTTTATGCATGAAATACACACATAGGCCTGCTTCTTCAATGGTCTTGTAAGAATAATAACCATGATTGATTGTTACCCACTCATCAAGGAGTAAATATGATATTCCTTCTAGTGGTTCCTTAGGTTTTTATCATTGAGATATTCATCCTCATCCAAGATAGTGTAATTGACATTAGATAGGTTAGACATGTAGGTTTCTAAGTGGAACCTAGAAATAGGTTTAGACTTTATGGTAATCTTTATCCCATACCTAGTCTTGAAGACCATTTATGATCAGTCAAAAGAGAGACACCACCAATTTTAGTAATGAAATCCCTAGACAAGTATAAATAAAAGTAGGAAGGAAGGTCAAATACCATGACATCTTAAGATATGATATAGTTAGGACATGTAGCTAACATAATCTTAAGGTCCATGATAAAACATATAGTCTTGGTGGGAGACACATCCAATTGTAAATATCCCTTTTCATTAAGTTTATACTTAAGACCCAACTTATCAGATATGGACTTAGTCATGATAAAATTACTAGAACCATTATCTATCATGTAATTATGGATAAGGGAATACCCTATTATGATTGATAGGTATATGGAAGGTGGTTTTACTACTTTGGATGCTTGGGATTCATGAAGTTTACTACAATTATCAAAGATTGCACTTACCTTATCTATTTATTTATCCATGACATGAAGTTTGGAGATTTCTTCTTGAAGGAGTTCCTTTAATCCCATAATAAGAAAAACATCCCACTTAGAGATATTAACATGGGACTTATTCATGTACTACACAATTCTAAAAGGAGAGATAACTATCTTAGACTACAATTTAGATTTAAAAATATAATTTGAAACTTGTGTAAACTAGGGTATAAAAGGACCCTTCTGATGTTTCCCATGTCCTTGTGGTATCTATTGAGTTGGAAGTGTCTTGTGAACTATGTCTTGAGTGGCATACTTTTGGAATGTTTAGGAAGGTGGAGGAGTTTTCTTAAACTACCCTAAGTTATCATCAGCTACACTTATTTTATCAATTGTGTGGGTTGTAGTTGAGTTGTCTACATTGGCCATATTGAGACCTTGATTAGCTAACACTTGTTCTAATTATTCCATACCTTCTTGAAAATTGAAAAAAATATTTTAAAATAGTGATTTGCTTCTACTTCGACCTTGTTAACTTGGCATCTCACCTTTGGTCATGAAAGGAGTGTCTTCATGAGGCATAAGAGGACCTTCCTTATGTTTTGGTGGAGGCATGTTATCATGTGATGGAAAGGTAGGAATCTACTTCATACAGGATGTTTGACACCATTTACCACTTGGATCCATTGTCATCTCACTTGATTGTCCCCATGGATTAGACAATTGACCTTCTTGTGCATAATTATTTTGAGTTGGGACCAAAGCCTTATAACTACTTATAACATTAGTATTAAAATTTTTGTATTGTCTTGCCTATGTAATTTTCCCTTGGCCTTATTTTTTACGATGATAAGGAGACATGGTGTATTAAAAAGATGAATAAGTAGATTGGTAGGGGGATTGATAAGGCCTATAGGGTGGATTTTGTTGCCTCTCCAAGGCTACTAGATTATTATTTTGGGCCTTGATAATCCCCTCTATCTTAACCAACCTATCTAATTGGATCCCATCTTCTTGATATTGATTATTTGGGGCTAGTAATAGAGCAATGGTAGGGATAGGGGGTTGAATTTATGGGAATAAAGGCATGAGAATCCTAGGCATGAGTTTGCCTACTTGGATTAGGTAGTTTTATACTCTTATGGCTATATCATAAGATTTTAAAATGGTGTTTCCCCATATTGACTATATCATAATAGCTACATTAGAGTTTAAATACCTTAGCTAGTATAAAAAACCATAGTTATGGGTGGGTTTGATGATGGTAATAATCCTATCCCAAGTTTTTTGGAACCTATACTTTATTTCTATCATGAATTCCTAAGGGGGTATTTTTATTGTAGTAAGTGGTTCTACCAAGGATACATGGTCACTCCTATCCTCAAATTTCTTACATAAGTGTTCTCCAAACTCATCCTAGGTTTTTATACATGTAGGTGTTAGGCCCCTATACCACTGAAGTGCCTTACCCCTCAAGAAGGTTTACAAAAGTTTGATAGCCACATTTTATTGGGTTATGTTAGGAACTAAACACAAATTTATTATGGATAGCATATGATATACAAGGGTATTTTATTTCTCTCCTATGAAGTAGGGAAGGATTTTAAGGGTAATATTTGGTATGCCATCATATTGATTAAGGTTCAAGGGATTGCCACTATTAAAAGGCACAAAATGTTGAATTTTAGGCCTAGACACTAGTGTTGGAGGACTTGAAAAAATATTTTTTTGGGTAGAATTGGAATAATTTGGGGTGTAGGGTTAGGATTAAATCTATGATACCTATTACTTCTATCAATTTCCAATGAAAATTCAAAAAACTCAAAATTATTACCTTTTGAGGAAGATCTAGTGGCCATTTTTTGCATGTAACTATCTACAAATCTACCACTAAATGTAATTATATTTTAGATTTACTCCAAGGCTTCAAAATAATGTTCTAATTAACTTTAAATATGGTCCCATTGGGCATGATAAAACTTTTATCAACCCAAGTTTCACCCTCTTGAAGGAGAATATTCAATTTCACTTCAAACTTGGACTAACATGGGTTTGGCCTAAAGTTTATGGGTTACTTATAGTCTAGGACAAATATATAGACTATGGTGATGGATAACCTAATATATAAACTTGAAATCTTATTTTAATACCTATTTATATTGTGATGAAAAGGGTTAAGATGAAAACTTGGAAGGAAAATGATGCAGGAGCATCACTTGAAGAATTAATTGCTTTGTTTTTCCCTCCATTTTGCTTTTGCATTTTTTAAATTTATTTTGTTCTTAATATTGTTTTAATTTTGTTAAAAAAAAAAAAAATTAAAACAAAATATACCTGTAGTTAGAATCTCCTTATCTTGGAAGTCAGTTTTAGTGCATTTTGGGCAAATTGTTGCGCCCAGCCCAGGATGGAACAATTTGCTATGTTAAGATTAAGAGCTTTTTGTTTCCATTCGAATGTGTTTTGTGTTAAAAATAAGAAGATTTTTGTGAGAAACAGGGGGATACATTGAGAGAAGAGAGAAAGTAGGGGACGCAAGAGGAAAAGATTTGTAATAGACAGAGAAAAAAGAAATGTAAGTCTTCCTGTACTGTTTTATAGAAATATAAGTCTTCCTGTATGTTTTTCCACATATCCTCTAAACATTGTTGGCCATTTTTAATACCTATTGGTTTGTTTATTTTCTACTGGGCGTATTACCATTTTGGAACATTTATTTTTGTCTTAAAAAAAAAATACTAGGCGCTCTATGTTGGTTGGCTGCCATATTCTGCTGGGCGTTTCAAATGCTGGGCGTTTCAAATGCTTGGACTGTATGAACTTTGTGTTGGGCGCTCCATGCGTTGAATACACAACACACCCATTTCTTTATTAAAGCCAAATATATTGGCTGGGGCGCATGTGGATGGGATGAGTTCCCTTGAAGATTAATCACTTTTATATATGTTATATTGACTGGGCAAGGTGTATATTCACTTTTGTATATATTATGTTGGCTGGGCCATGTGTATGTGGAGCGACCCCATCATATGAAGTTTAATTCTGATTCTTTTTGCTGGGCATCCAAAATTCAACGCTGGTCCATAGATTTCTAGCTGGGTAAACATTCAACGCTGATTTGCATTTTAATATTGGGTCATTAGAAAATTCAGGACATTGCTGTTGCTATTGGGGCGTCAAAATTGAAATGTATAATAAAACAAATCAACTGACTTATTCTGTTGACAGTCCAGTCTAGAGACAAATGGTGAAGAGTCCTCCATAAGATTTTTATGTTGGTCATTGCAACACATGAATATTGAATCCTTTTAAATGTATTGAGTTTTAATTCTGGGCATTCTACAGTATATGTTATGTAAGAAAGAAGAAGATTCTATGCTCAGTTAACCCTGTTTGGAAGTTATTTTCTTTTAAGTTCATCATTTGGTATCAGAGCTTGTGATCCAAGCCAAAGAGAAGTAGAACCAGATTTGTGGATAGAAAGCAAGATGGCCATGAGAATCAGGAACAGAGGTAGAGCTGGAGGAAGGAGACCTGGAGGATAGGTTGCATTGGCAGAAGAGATTAGGAACCTGATAGCTAGGCTGCAAGACCTGGAGATGGCTCAACGAAGAGGCACTGACATGGGAGAAGTCAGTGACAGAGAAGAGGAGCCACCAGAAGATGAATTGGTGGTGGAAGAAGAAATAGCTGAAGAGAGGTTGATCAAAGCCATTGTGAAGGTGAACACCAAGCCAAAAATGGAGGTTCCAATGTATGAAGGTAATTTGAATGTTGAAGAATTAATTGATTGGATTAATGCATTAAACAAATATTTTGAGTATGAAGGGATTGAAGAAGATGAAAAGAAAGTCAAGTATGCCATGACAAGGCTAAAGAAACATGCATCCCTGTGGTGGGATGGAGTGCAAGAAGAAAGGAGAAGGAAAGGGAAGCCAAAGATCAGAAGCTGGGACAGAATGGTAGCAAAAATGAAAGGTAAGTTTATGCCTAAAGATTATCAAACAAATCTTTTTAAGCAATTACAAAATTTGAAGTAAAAAGAATTGTCTGTGAAAGAATACACTGAAGAATTTTATAGGTTGACTATAAGATCAGGTCATATTGAGGATGACACAGAGAAGGTAGCCAGATACACCAATGGCTTGAAATTTGCCATTCAAGATGAAATTAGTCTTCTCATTCCTAAGACAGTTGAGGAGGCATATCAATTTGCCTTGAAAGCTAAGGAGAAGATTGCAAGGAAACAAACATCCTTCTCAAGAGGAAGGGGCAGGTTCAACAGAGGTAGAGGATTTCAAGGAGGTAGAAGACAGCTGCAAACATCTCATGAAGAGGCCAGCAGCTCACAAAGTCCAAGAGGCAGCTATACACCAAGGGGAAGAAGACCATACCAAGGATATCAAAGAGGAAGAGGAAGATTCATGGGTAAATGCTTTAAATGCAACAAGTATGCAGGGCATAGGGCATATGAGTGTCCAGAGAACCCTTCTACCAGCCATGAGAGAAGTGTACATGTGATTGAAGGTGAAAAACAAAATACAGAAGTTACAGCAGCTTATGAAGATACTCCAGAAGAAGGTGAGTCTCTTTTGATGAAAAGAATTTTATTAAAGCCAAAAAAAGGAGTTGTAGAAACACCTCAAAGAAAAAATTTATTTAGAACCACATGTAAGAGTAAAGGGAAATGTTGTAAGGTCATTATTGACAGCGGAAGTACTGATAATCTTGTGTCAACTGAGATGGTGGAGAAACTAGGCTTGAAGAAGGAGGTACATCCTACACCTTATCAAGTCTCTTGGCTACAAAAAGGACACAAACTTTTGGTAAGTGAACAATGCAAAGTAGATATTCAGATAGGAACATATAAGGATCAGATTTTATGTGATGTCATGCCCATGGATGTATGTCATATCTTGCTTGGAAGGCCTTGGCAATTTGACAGGAAGGCCATACATGATGGAAGGCATAATACATACATGTTTGAAAAGGATGGGATCAAGCATACACTTACACCATTGAAAGAAGAGGCTGCTGCTGTTGTTGGACAGAATTCTAAAGTTTTGATAGTAAGTGGCAAAGAGTTTCTACATCAAATGAAGAAAGAAGAGGTAAACTTTGCTGTAATTGGTAAGCCAAAGAGTGTAGTCACTAGTACTAAGTTGATTGATTTGCCACTAGAGATTCAAGATATGTTGAATGAATATATTGACATTGTGGTAGATGATTTACCTGATGAGTTACCACCATTGAGAAGTATTAGTCATCACATAGACTTGATTCCAGGAGCAAATCTTCCAAACAAGGCTGCCTACAGGTTGACACCAAAGGAGAATGAAGAAATCAAACACCAAGTTCGAGAATTGTTAGACAAAGGATTGGTAAGAGAAAGTTTAAGTCCTTGTGCTATCCCTACAGTGTTGAGTCCTAAGAAAGATGGGAGTTGGAGAATGTGTACAGACTCCAGAGCAATCAACAAGATTACTATCAGGTATAGATTTCCATTGCCAAGAATTGATGATTTACTTGATTGTTTAAGTGGAGCTAAATATTTCTCTAAGATAGATTTGAAAAGTGGTTACCATCATATTAGGATAAGAGAAGGGGATGAATGGAAAACAGCCTTCAAAACTAATGATGGACTTTATGAGTGGTTAGTTATGCCATTTGGACTAACCAATGCACCAAGCACCTTCATGAGGTTGATGAATGAAGTACTGAAGGAGTTCACTGGTAAGTTTGTGATAGTGTATTTGGATGATATTTTGGTGTTTAGTCAAACTAAAGAAGAACATTTGAAACATTTGAGAATGGTGTTGAGTAAATTACATGAGGAGAAGTTGCTAATAAATGTCAAAAAGTGCAATTTTCTGAAAATAGAGTTGATATATTTGGGATTTGTGATTTCTAAAGAAGGATTGAAGATGGATAAGGAAAATATTAAAGCCATACTTGAGTGGCCTACACCCAGGAGCACATATGAGGTAAGAAGCTTTCACGGTTTGGCTAGCTTCTATAGGAAATTCATAAGAAATTTTAGTGGAATTGTTGCTCTAATGATAGATACAATCAAGGGTGATAAAAGAAGTTTTTGTTGGACTGAGGCTGTTGATAAGAGTTTCAGATTTTTGAAAAAGAAGGTAACTGAAGAGCCAATCTTGACCTTGCCTGATTTTAATAAGCTTTTTCAAGTAGAATGTGATGCTAGTGGAATTGTAATAGGTGTTGTTTTAAGTCAAGATGGGAAGCCTATAGCATACTTTAGTGAGAATTTAAGTGATGCTAAGAAGAAATATTCAGCTTATGATCAAGAGTTCTATGCTCTTGTACAAGCTTTGAAGAAATGGAGGCACTATCTTTTGCCTAAAGAATTTGTTTTGTTCACTGACAATTATGCTTTACAGTTCATTAGCAATTAGGATAAGTTGAATCAAAAGCATGTCAAATGGATTGAATTTTTACAAAGTTTCACATTCACTATTAAGCATAAGAAAGGACAATCTAACAAGGTTGCAGATGCCTTAAGTAGGAGAAATCTGGTCATACAAGAGTCTCAAGTAAGTATTATGGGATTTGAAGATTTGAAGGAACTATATAAGGAAGATCCAGACTTTAAGGAATCATATAAAGCTTGCATGAATCCAGTGGGGGTTGAAAGAAGTCCTTGGATAGATTTCATGGTCCAAGAGGGTCTATTGTTCAGAGGTAGCCAGCTTTGCATTCCCAAGAGTTCCATGAGGGAAAATTTGTTGAAGGAAAAACATAGTGGTAGCTTATCAGGACATTTTGGGCAGAACAAGACATTAACACAATTAAGTGCTCACTACTATTGGCTTGGTATGAGTAATGATGTTAAGAAATTTTTTGAAATATGTAAAATATGCCAATATGCCAAGGGAAGCAGTCAAAACACAGGTTTGTACCAGCCACTACCCATTCCAAATAGGCCTTGGGATTCAATAAGCATGGATTTTGTACTTGGTTTGCCAAGAACTCAAAAAGGCCATGATTCCATATTTGTTGTGGCAGATAGGTTTTCAAAGATGGCTCACTTTATTTCATGTTTCAAAACAAGTGATGCTACTCACATAGCTAATCTATTCTTCCAGGATATTGTTAGATTACATGGATTGCCTAGAAGTATTATTTCTGACAGGGACACCAAATTTGTTGGGCATTTTTGGAGAACCTT
Source organism: Torreya grandis (assembly GCA_037957365.1). Taxonomy (NCBI): domain Eukaryota; kingdom Viridiplantae; phylum Streptophyta; class Pinopsida; order Cupressales; family Taxaceae; genus Torreya; species Torreya grandis. The sequence continues at coordinate 1,026,835 of JARHVA010005186.1, read as the reverse complement.
ATGGAAGAAATTGGGAACACAACTAAGTTTCAGTTCAGCCTATCATCCTCAAATGGATGGCCAAACTGAGGTTGTCAATAGGAGCTTGGGCAACATCTTGAGAAGCCTGGTAAGTATGCATCCGAAACAATGGGATCTTGCACTTGCAAAAGCTGAATTTGCCTATAATGATTCTCCTAATAGAAGTACAGGATTGAGCCCATTTCAAATCATGTATGGAATGCATCCAAGAGGCATGTATGAGTTAAGAAATTTAAGCAATATGGAGACAAGGAGTGCTGATGCAGAAGAATTTGCCAATGCCATGCAAAATTTGCATGAACAGGTAAAGAAGAAACTTGAAGAAAACACCCTCAAGTACAAGCTAAGGGCAGATCAAAAGAGAAGAGAGGTCAGTTTCAATATTTGAGACCTTGTTCTTGCTCATCTTAGAAAAGAGAGGTTTCCAAAGAAAGAATACAACAAGCTGAAGGTAAAGAAAATAGGACCATGCAAGGTAATAAGGAAGTTTTCAAATAATGCATATGAAATAGAATTGCCAAAGGGGATTGGAATCTCTCCAATTTTTAATATTGCAGATTTATATCCATACAAGGATGAAGGACAACCAGACCAAGAAATTGAAATAGAGGTGGATGAAGTTATCCAATGGGAGCAGCAACTACCAAAGGAAGTGCCAAAAGAAATTGAGAGTATTTTAGAGAAAAAAGTAGTTAAAAAGACAAGAAATAAAGAATACTTCTAGTATCTAACTAAGTGGAAGAATCTACTCGTGGAAGATGCAACATGGTTGACTACAGATGATATCCTTAAGCTGGGCACAAGTATAGATGAAGTGATGCAGAAAAACAACAAGTGAAGAACACCTCTTCTGCTGGTTGGAAGAATGATGCAGGAGCATCACTTGAAGAATTAATTGCTTTGTTTTTCCCTCCATTTTGCTTTTGCATTTTTTAAATTTATTTTGTTCTTAATATTGTTTTAAGTTTGTTAAAAAAAAATAAAATTAAACAAAATATACCTGTAGTTAGAATCTCCTTATCTTGGAAGTCAATTTTAGTGCATTTTGGGCAGATTGTTGCGCCCAGCCCAGGATGGAACAATTTGCTATGTTAAGATTAAGAGCTTTTTGTTTGCATTCGAATGTGTTTTGTGTTAAAAAGAAGAAGATTTTTGTGAGAAACAGGGGGATACATTGAAAGAAGAGAGAAAGCAGGGGACGCAAGAGGAAAAGATTTGTAATAGACAGAGAAAAAGAAATGTAAGTCTTCCTGTACTATTCTATAGAAATATAAGTCTTCCTGTATGTTTTTCCACATATCCTCTGAACATTGTTGGCCATTTTTAATACCTATTGGTTTGTTTATTTTCTACTGGGCGTATTACCATTCTGGAACATTTATTTTTGTCTTAAAAAAAAATACTGGGTGCTCTATGTTGGTTGGCCGCCATATTCTACTGGGCGTTTCAAATGTTGGGCATTTCAAATGCTTGGACTGTATGAACTTTGTGTTGGGCACTCCATGCGTTGAATACACAACACGCCCATTTCTTTATTAAAGCCAAATGTATTGGCTAGGGCGCGTGTGGCTGGGATGAGTTCCCTTGAAGATTAATCACTTTTATATATGTTATATTGACTGGGCAAGGTGTATATTCACTTTTGTATATATTATGTTGGCTGGGCCATGTGTATGTGGAGCGACCCCATCATATGAAGTTTAATTCTGATTATTTTTGCTGGGCGTCCAAAATTCAACGCTGGTCCGTAGATTTCCAGCTGGGTAAACATTCAACGTTGATTTGCATTTTAATACTGGGTCATTATAAAATTTAGGACATTGCTGTTGATATTGGGGCATCAAAATTGAAATGTATAATAAAACAAATCAATTGACTTATTCTATTGACAGTCCAGTCTAGAGACAAATGGTGAAGAGTCCTCCATAAGCTTTTTATGTTGGTCATTGCAACACATGAATATTGAATCCTTTTAAATGTATTGAGTTTTAATTCTGGGCATTCTACAGTATATGTTATGTAAGAAAGAAGAAGATTCTATGCTCAGTTAACCCTATTTGGAAGTTATTTTCTTTTAAGTTCATCAAAAAACCTATACTAGGAGTGGTGTTGCACCAATTTTTAATTATCCTCTCTTATATGTTCCTTAAACACACTTATGAATCTAATGAATAAATAAATAGACCAAAATTATTAAAATAATACTAGGCATTAATATTTCATATTAATTTTAGGTATAAATTTTTCAACTTGAAGCCCAAGGGTATAGATCTGCATAAGACACTACAAGCCAATTCACTCTTCAATGTTACTACTACCTATCAAAACTTCATACAACCTACATAGAATGATAATATCCCATTAGGTGAAATATAATATAGGACTTAAAAAATAATATAAACTTCATACATTATACAAATCAATAATCATACACACACTAACACTCATATAAAAGTCTGCAATTGTTCTTTCTCTATTGATTCAAGGTACAAGTTACAATTTTGGTAGAGCTTTACTACACCCAACTGAGGGATGAGAATAAAGATATAAATTATTATATATATATATATATATATATATATATATATATATATTCTTGAGAGAGAGATAATAATATATGCATAGAATAGTACATGAAGAGTCCAAGGTGTCCATGCATCATTTACAATTATCTCCATTACTCTCCAATGTATTGTTTGAGTGAATAGGTGTCTTAAATGGGCCATTTGCGGTGTTAGTGTCTAATTTTGGAAAATTTTGACATATATAAAGCACATGTACACCACCTAAAACCAATTTTATATCTCTTAATATCAGTTACCAACATTAAAATTATCTTAATGGATCTTTTTTCCATGAAGCACTAAGTGGTTACCCACACCTATAGATTGACTTTGATGGATAAGCCACCAAAATCCTCCATGATACTCATAAAAATGGATTTTTATAGACTCATGGGAAATTTAAATATGTAAAAATTTGGTTCATTAAATCCATGATGCCTTTCTACATCCATTATCACCTTCTTTTTGTTGATTAAGTAGGCGTCATCAGCTAGTAACTTATTCTTCTATCCACCCACTATTTGGATGACTAAGATAGTTGAACCAAAACTTTAATATATCTAATAAGGATTGAATAAATCTTTAATTAACCTTATACACTATTACCTAAACCATTCAAACATCTCTCACCTACAAATTGATTTTCCTTACATGACTAGGCCATCTAGACTAGTTTTGCAGACTAGATTATTAGAGAAGGTTAGCAGAGGCACTACATGTAGGTAAGTAAACATTTATAATTTTGGAGAGGTTAAATAAGTATTAATCCAACACTTAATATTATTTATAACTTATTACTAAGTCCTACATTTTTTGGAGGTGTCCATACAAGATCTATACAACTAAGTATATGATCATGGAATACTCTAAGTGGAAAACATGTTTCAAGTGTTTATTAAGGTTTTATCATTAATTTTGGTTTAATTTTATTCAAATATCTCATGTCAGGTTCATATTAGGGTTTTAGGGGGGTTTAAGAGTGTCTGAATACTTAATGATGGTTCATAGAGGTTAGAGACTAAACCTACAAACCAATTCCACTAAATTCATGTATACAAACCCCCTCACCTCTTTATAAGTGATAATCCTCCCATTTAGAGGTTAAGTATAATTATGATCATGTGAAAATGTCTCTCTAGTGATAAAAATGCTTTCTAGACAACCTCTAAGTGTTTGTAAGCTAAAATGACTAACTCTAGCAACTTTCTAAAACCTAAAGAGATAAAATGATTCCTAAACAACATGATGACCTCTTTTATGAAGTTTTTAACCCCTTAAATCTAATTTTACCCTCTATTCCACCTTCTATTGATATTGCCTTAATAGAGGTTTTAGACCAACTTGTCTAAATACATGGTCCTTTAGTCTTAGACCTAACTTGGTGATTATGAGGCACATTTACACTATTTTAAATGTGAATATCATATTTTAGGTTACTTGGAGTAAAAATTTTGGCTTTATTAAGCCATTTTACTTCTACATACAGTCTTTTATTTGAACACCCAAGTCTATCTACTTGAATAACCAGTCATGGAGGCTCCTATAGGTTCTTATTAAAAGATTATTTAGAGACTTTAGGATCCATTCTCTCTCTTGAATCTCATTATACATAAAAATACTTTTCATTTCCTATATTTTGGGCCTAAATTATCCTTCTCAAGCCTTATCCATACAACCTAATCCATACACATGCCAACTAATGTTTATTGTGATGTTTAGAGGACTTTAGGAGACCTCAATGAACATTTCATAACCAAACAACTCCATTTGGATGCATCTTGGGGAAAAAATATTGTATCAAGTATTAGTTGGGTTTTAGGAAGGGTTTAGGTTGTCCACCATCTTAATGATGGTTCATATAGTATGCACATGAAAACCAAAAATAATTTCCATGAAATATTAATCCATTGACACTTCCATATTCCATAAATAGTTTAGGATCCCATGCATAACATGTGTAAATATAGGAGTGTTGAAAGATGACTCTGAATATTTATTTCAAACAATTATAGTAGGTTAGCTTCTTATTGATCATTAATAGAACTAAACCCCTTAATGTATTTCATTCTTTCATGGATTTTTATTCCATAGGGTTACTTGGATTTCCTCAAGATCCCTAAACTTGGGTCTCTTTGTGGTGAAGGGTCCAAGTGTTTAAAAGTGTACCTCAAGGTCTTAATATCAAAATAACCTTATTTATATTTCCATTTACTTAAAAATATTTTTTCATGACTTTAAACATTATTCCATACTTCTCTTGGTTATCAATCTTATTATAAAGAATTGGATATGCCCCCAATGGTAGTAGTGTTTAAGACCATGTTTGAGGTCCATCTCCTTTGGCTAGCCCTCAAGAGTATCTAACTAAAATCCTAAAATTTTTTCACCCTATATGGTGTATGAATACATTAACTACCACCTTTTATTTCCTCATAACTCCTTGTAAAGTCTAGGTTGTCTTTGAGATCTTCAAACCATACAATCACTCACCTAGTCTTATAATTTATTGTCAATAGACTTTACTAGGTCTAAAATAAAATAGTGGGTATATACACTAATTTAATAACCTATATGATATAATTAACACATTAATCCACTCATATTGACCATTTTTACCAAATCTAAAATCTTTGTCACACCTATAGAGGCTTCAAAAAATAACATTCCCATGACAAGATGTAGGTCTACCTACAAGTCTAGGTGCTTGGTAGTATGAGGTGGTTTGAGCAATCCTTTATCCCTCTCTATTATAATTCCCATGAAATTATAATGTTTATAATATTCCCTAGGGTTAGTGACACCCTAAGGTATCATTCTTTCACCATCCCTTTCCTTTGTATACTTTCTCCTCCTTAGGCTAGGTTTTATGCCCAATTAGTCTTGTGTAACCCTCAAGTATCTATTCAACGTCCTTTTACCTTTAGATGGGGTTATCTTAACATCTTATGCATAGATTTTGTATCTTAATCTAATAAATATCTATATCCTTAGATATGTAAATAGTATTATAGGTGTCACATTGCACACATTGACTATTTACAAGAGGTCTGAGTAGGCTTTTGAGGGAGGAGGGTGTTTTACATCTATTGTGCAACTTATGAGACTCTTTCACATTCTTATCCACCTTTTTGATATTTTCACTTTCTCAATCTCATCACTTCCTATTCTTAGAGGTGGTTTATCCATAGTGATCCTATAAACTTTTTCATAATTAGTCCAAATGATTTACTATAGGTGATCACTTACTTTCTCAACAGGGTATATGGCTACATAGGTCTATCTCTTCATGGCCTTATGGTTTATTGATATTACAATGGGTATCTAGGCCTTATTATTATTATTATTATTATTATTATTATTATTATTATTATTATTATTATTATTATTATTATTATTATTATTATTATTATTATTATTTAGGTTTGGAAATATGGGTGTATGGCCTATTGATAATGACATTGGGGTAGTATGGTATTTTAACATGGAGTGTATGGTCTTAACTATAGTGCAATGGTAGTGGAGGAATCATGAAATGGTAGAGGTCACTCCATGGGTTGATATGAAGTATGGGGACCTAGTCAAGATAGCTTACAAGGACCTTGTAAACCTTAATATGTATACATATCAATATATATATCACTATGGAGGTTAGGAAAAGGCATATTCAATTAGAATATAAAACCTAAGACTTTTTAAAGAACCTTAACTTCTACGAAAGTGACTATGAAGAGGTTTGGAGGAAGAAAGGTGGTTTCTAGTCTTGTGGGGATATCATGAAACTTGTAAATATGTACATAAGGATGCAATGGTGAATTTATCATTAATATAAAACTCCATATAGTGTTTATATTATGTTTGAGAACCTTTAGGCCACTGTTGAATAGTATATTGTCTCCCATATAATGAACCTTAGATATATATGCAATCCTCTCTTTGGATACACCATGAGAGAATAAGATATCTATGCTAATATCAACTTAAATCAAAGAGACAAAGGAAAGATTGAAAACACCCTATTAATATTTCAACATTGTTACTCCTTAGGTAAATACACTAAATATTCCACTTTACCATTCAAATATGCTTGTAGAATCTAGATTTTATTAGTTCAAATGTTTTTAAAATCTATAGGTTCACACATATGGGCTAAATTATGAGGAAGTCATGTAAAGTCCCTTTATTACCTGAGGAATTAGGAACAACCATAAATTTAATTAAATAGACCAAAAACTCAACAAAACTATTATTCTCCTTTTGCCTTGTGTAGATGTGAGAGGTGACTAGACCCCTTAAGTTATTAATGAATGTTCATAAAGCTAAAGGAAAAAAATGCCAAAACTAATGCCCATGAATTAATGGTGACCATTTGTACTTTATCTAAACAAGATCTTGGGTATTCTTTCTCTCTTTGTATGGTCTAAGCATGAACCTAAAGCGCTCTCCAAGCTTGATAATGAACTTGATGGGAAGATGGATCAGTTTTGGGTTCCTCAAGAACTAAAACACTCTAAATTATTCCACACATGCCATTAGTGACTTCCTCTTGTAGATCCCTAACTCCACCTGAGTTAGTCTATACTATATAGATTTATACCACTCAAAAAACTCATAAAACCTATAACTTCCCTAGATTTTCTCAAGTTTTAGACCACAAGCCATTATTAATTGGTAGGAGAGAAAATAAGAGTTAGGTTATGTACTAAAGTCCATGGTATGAATTGGAGAAGTTTAAAGGGCATATGTTGACATTTATGGGGCCTATTAAAGGTAATTAAGCATAAAAATTTATGGGAAAGGGGATCAATAGTGCATGAAATGCCTTAGTTATGGTCTAATTGAGTCCATTAATGTTTTTTAAGGTGTGGATAGTGGTTTAGTGGTCCATTAGGGTCAAATGGGGTCTCATTATAGTCAAAATTCTCACTTTTAGAGCACATACATGATCTTAAAGAAAATAATACTTTAATATCATATCAACACATATGAAGAGACTTTAGAACCTATTAAAGACTTTAATTGACCCAATGCACTTTCATAATGTTATCCAAATATTGAAAATGAGCTATAACTCACATGATTGAATACATCAAAGGTGTTAATGATGAATCATCAACTCACCTCCACCATGGCACCTTCAGATGTTGAGGCCTCTTCAAAATTGACTAAGGACCTTCATACATGTTCAAACATTCCAAAATAACTTAACATAATATGTAACATGAGGTGAGGGAAATAATTATGTATCTCATGACAAGAATGATAGTGGACTTATTACAAATGGAAAGATAATTAATGACTTTGTTTAAACTATCCTAGTTTACCAAGTTGTATGAAAATCATAAGATATAATGATGGATTAGGAATCTAAGGATTTAGGTTGACCCCTTTGTAGCCATGAGACTAGAAAGTGGTCAAAATTTTGGGTGACTTAGTAGGATTAACTAGCATGTTGGTCAAGGGAACTCAAAATCTCTTAGTTTAATCCTCATAACTAGTTAGTGAGCCTTTGATTACATATAGATTATACCTAATACCTTAGAAACCTTAAGAATTAATGAGACAAAATAAGACAATAAACAAGATATAAGAAAAGATAAACACACATAGTATCAAAAAATTAGGATAAAATAATAACTACCAAGCATGTGCAACAATACATAGATGAAAGAGACTAATACTAGATACTATCTATAAGAGTTCATGGTTTTCCTAATAATAGTACTTAAGTAACATCCCATTGATAGGGATGGGAAGTTTCTCACCATTAAATATAGATATTTGGAAACCATTGATCTCCTTATATTTTCTAAAGATGTATGGCCTACTCCAAAGACTATCAAACTTTAAGTGTTCAATTGGTTTGGCATGGTCCTCATCATATTTAAGCACAATGTATCCTTACTAAAATTTCTTAGATGAAGATCTCTTGCCATATGATCTTTTGACTTGGTATTTCTTGGACCACATATCACTATCCTATTAAGGTATGTTCCTATTATTGGTGTTGTGGCATAAATGTTGTAATTTATGTCAAGGTCAATATGGATGTCATTAATGTCAAGGTAAAAGTTAATGTCATGCATGGTGAAGTGGTATATGACAAGAGAAAATTTGAAGGTAACCTATTATCTCTCTATTGAGAGACAATTTGAAGGTAACTTGGTAATTATTCTAAGGTTTATGGCATATCAAGTTCAAGATCAAGATATAAGGTAATCATACTATTTATTATTATTTTTGAGGAGCATTGCCATATCATGAGCAAGATTTATCAATCTTTGAGTTATGTATGAGGTATCAGCACAATTTTTTACTATGACAAGCTCATGAGCCTATTGAGAGTAGTCATGTATTCAAATAATCTTGATTAAATAATTTTCTTTGCTGATATCATTGAGATTTAGATTGTTTGAGTTCAAATATTTGAAGTACTAGGTGTCTTGAGAAGCCTAGTCTAGCCCTATGAGAAGGTATATGCATGAAGCATATTGAAGCTTGGTGAATTGTGTAATTATAGGCATAAGAGAAAGTATAAAGTTTTGAAATAAAGATAATGATGCAAATAATCCTTTAGAATATTTCCAAGATCAATTTTGAGGCTTATTCATTGCATGAAGTTGAGTTCATGAGCCATGTACTTAAGAGACCTAATTATAAGGCATAGGCATAGTAGTATGTTGAGGTGAGTAGTATAAGGATTATGAGAAGAAGACTGGTAGTGTGTGATCATGGTATGAGGTTTTACAACATGAGCATATTATTTTGAGAATAGTAAAATAGGTTTTAAGGTGTTTTCAAGGTCTAAGTGTGATTGGAAGTTAAAGGCCTAATGTGTAAAGAGACATAGTATGGCATAATGAGGGGTCAATTTTAGTTTATAAGGTACCAATATCTCATTATATCATTATAAGAGGTGTGAGAGGTTGTGTCAAGTGTTTTGACCAATGTTTGAGGTCAAAATATAAAGGAGAAAGCATTAATTTTGATTTAGAGGTTTTTTATGTGTATAAAATGAGGTATAATAGACTTAAAAAGAATTTTATTATGATCATTAGCATGTAAAAACATTACATGAGGATCCAAGTAGTTCATGGCAGTTGGGGAAGGGTCCTATATTAAATTTCCTAGCATTTATTTTATAGTTGAGGGCCTAAGATTTATGAATGCTTGTTAATAATGGAAGATAATTTAAACCCTCTCTAAAACCCTAATAGTGACATGATATGGAATATATTATTGGAAATGGATAATAATGGTTTGTATGACTTATTTTGGTGATCATAAAATATATAGGACTCTTGCAGGTACCTCTAGGTGGCATTGGTCTATCATAAGATTAAGTGAAAGTTATTGGAAACCCCTTATTTCTCAGACTTTTGATGTAGTAGGTAGGGTTGACTAAGTCAAAGAATGAAAATGATTGTATAATTATGTGTAAGAATTGTATTTTATCATCATAGTTTCTAATCCTATTACAAACTTAAAATATATTAAACTGACATGGAAGTTGGCCTATCACTAAAAAGGCTTAGTGAGGAAGATAGTGAAAAAACTAGGCAGAAGTGAGAATGAGATTAGGGATAGGTTGTAGTGGACTAGGAATTGATAAAAATTAATGGGGTTGTTATTAAATAGATATATTACATATACAATTTGAATATAATATTTTTAGATGCTCATATACAATCATAAAGTTATTCTCAATGTGACCTATCTAACATAGTAAGGTCTGTGTAGGGTGAAGACATGAGATTAGTCTGTAAGACTAATATTGATATTGTAACTTATCATATATCTATTTAAATATGTTATACGTGTGATAAATTATCATATAAAACCATTATAATTTTATAAAAATGTTCATACAAGTGTTCTAAGTCTTGGTTTCCATAATTATGTTTTGGAGCATTCAGGTAGTTTTTTGTGTGTTAGTGAGAATGATGTTCCTAAGTCATTTTGCATAGACTTGAATAATAAAATGCACATTATTTTTTTATATGGGTATCATAGGATCATTTTAATGTATTTTTATTCATGATAAACCACTATTAAGGTGTGAAAAGTCAAATGTTCTTGACTGAGATCTTGAGGCCTATTTGCAGTTCTAAGTGAGCATATGAAAATGGTTTGTTTGAGGTCTTTTGCCATATATGGTGAAGTATAATGGTATTGGTGATTAACATAAGTATATGTATGTTTATACGTGATTTATTTTTATATTTTCATGTGGAAATTTTGAGTGTATGCTTGAGATATTTAAATTAGACTTTCTTGCAGTGAGAAGGGCCTAATTGTGAGTAGGCCTAATGGTGTGGTTCAAGGAGTGAAATGAGCTAAGTGGTGTTGGGGGAATAATGTGAGATTATCATTGATATAATTGGATTTTGTTTTAATTTTTTCATGTGTTTTTAGAGGCTCAATATGTTTCAAATTGGTCAAGGTGAAATGTGTGCTTTGAGAAGGCATAATTACATTAGGACTCTGTTAGGCCTAATGATGGTTTTGGTCTTTAAGGGTGTTGACCAAACTATATAATGGGTGTTTAAATTTTGAAATTTTTTTTTTGATTTATTAAAATGGTTATACAAGTACTAATATTTTTTTGTCTGACTAAGGTGGGTGAGAGCAAGAGTAAAGTATAAAAAGGTCTAATAGGTCTAATTTAACTAGTTAGAATATTGAGTGCTTGAGTGAATGAAATAAAATTTTGGAAACTAGGTATATGGATTTAATAACATTATATATGATTTTTTAACATGTAATTAATTTATTAAATTTATTAAATATATGATGATAAAGTTCATTTGACCTAATTCTACCAAGAAGTGGGCTAGTTGAGTAAAGAAGCTTAATAAGTTATTTGAGAGAGATAGAAGAGTGAGAAGAGAAAAATAAGGTGGTAATCATCAGTTGAGTGATAAAAATGAGTCAAAATATTATTATAGGTTATAGGTATCTGATTTTGTGCTAAGTTACCTAGGAGGTTTATGCCTCCTTACAATTTGGTTCTTGCTAAAGGACTAGTTGAGTTGGTGTTTGACTAGTGAGGGGTTGGTGCTCCTTGTGGGGTTTTTGATTCACTAAATATTGATTAATTACAAATATAAATGTATTAAAATATATGTTTTATTGGTTTTTATTTCCCAAGATGGTTTTCCACATATATACTATGTTCTTATGTTGTATGCTTTTGTAGATGTTTATTTATGCATTGGTTAATGTATGTCTATGAATGAATGCTTCATGGAGAATAAGTGAAATTGAATGAATGTTTTAAGGGAACTAATTAACCTCCCCAAAATATTATTATATGTAAATACAACATTTGGTATCATATTAGGTCCTTTCAAGTAGGTCTAAAATCCTAAAGGAGATCCTAAGCAAGCGAAAATGGCTAGTTAATCACAAGGTGGTTTCTCTACAAGCAAGGCTCCATTATTTAATGGATCTAATTATGATTTTTGGAGTGTAAATATAATAAAAAAAATTATATATAAATTTAATTATGTTTGGAAATTAGTTTTGTATTGATGTAATACACCCCCTAATCCTCATGTAGCTGTAGCAGGTAAGAAAGATAGTGAAAACAATTCAAAAATAATGAATGGTATTATGTGTGTCCTATCAGAGGTAGAAATAGTAAAGGTGATGCATTATATGTATGATAAATAAATTTGGGAAAATTTTAATACTATCCATGAGGTATACTCCATGGTCAATTTGTCTAAGTTTTAAACCCATACAAGGCAGTTTGAAATCCTAAGGATGAATGAAGATGAGACCATTGTAGGCTACTTGTTGAGGGTTGATGAAGTGGTCAACATCATAAGAGGCCTAGGTTAATAATTGAAAGAATAACTATTTTTCAATTTTTTTTGAGATCTATATCTCCTAGGTTTGATTCTTAATTGTCTGATGTTGAAGAAATGAAAGATCTAGATAAGCTAGAAATAGATGGACTTCATGGCACCCTAACGCCTTATGAGATGAGGACAAGTGAAGGAAGAATTTAAAATAAGGAATATGAATTAAAGTTATAAAATAAGTAAAAATATTATAATACATAATTTAATAAATTCAAAGATAATGATGATTCCAATATTGATGATGATGAGTTGATAATTATGTTTGTAAGAAAGTTTAAAACTAGTTCATGTAAATACAAGGGTAAGTTACCCTTTAAATGACTTAATTATGGAAATATTAGGCACTTTGATAATATTTTCCCACATAATAATAAGGTAAAGGATGATGAAGATCATGATGATGATAATAATTCCTATAGGTCTAACAAGAGCAAGAAAAGATTTAGAAAGTATGTGACAAGAAAAAGTTTTTCAAGAGCAAAATAAGCTTTTACACCAAGGAAGATTGCAACTCATCTGATGAGAGTGAGATAAATGATTATGATATTTACCATGAAGGTGATAGTCCTAATTTTAATTAACTTATCTTCATGGATAAGGAATCAAGTTATTCAGATCAAGAAGAGTCTACATGGTTTGGAGACATTGTTGGTGATTTAGATGAATAAGAAGATGAAGTGGACTTTGAGGTTGAGTTGACAAATGCTCTAGAAGAAATAAAGATGTTAGAAAAGAATAATAAGTTTATAAGGTCTCTTATAAAATACCATGAGGATAAAATAAATTTTTTAAAAGATATATTGAGAAAAAATTCTAAGGAATAAGAAAAAATAGTCAAACGGGTGGAGACTCAAATTTAGATTGTGACTTCAAGCCTAATGGCTAAAGAAAATGAATATGCAAGGTATGTAATTGAAGTGAATTAATTTAATGTTGCATTATATTAGGCATAAATTAAATTAAATACCTTTTTTTAATTTCTAAAAAAGAACCAATGATCTAAACAAAATCTTGAGTAATCAAAAGACTGCTAATGACAAAATAGGTCTTGGTTTCAATGGAGATCAAAAGAAGAATAATAATGTGATCAATGATAATCATACCTTAAATTTCAATGTAAAATCAAGGAATTAAGGTATTGTAATAATGAATACTAAAGGTATCCTAATAATATAAGGTATGTTAATCCTTTCAATGGTTATTGTTATTCATGTAAACAATTTGGTCATAGAATAAGGCATTGTAGAATACCCTCTAAGAATGAATATGCATGGAACTATGAGGAGATTCATAAGTAAAGAGGTATGGGTCATGGTTTTTTTCCATAAATAGGAATAGTGTGTTTTAATTTTCAAATAATTTATAATATTTAAAATTTATATAAGCATGGATTCTCAAGTCAAAACAAGAAAGTTGAGGCCCCTAGAGTGCAAGAAATAAGACAAGACAGTGAGTGGAAACCAAAGGTATATAAGGTGAATGATGATTAGTTTTCAAGTCCAAGTGGACTATTTTCCATGGTGGAGAATAGTTTAGATGCAAAGGAGAGCTATTAATTCTCTCTATCACATTAGATTGTGGATGGATTCAAAAGAAATAGACCAAGTCAGAATGTTGTTCAAATAGAGATTGAAGAGGTCAAGCCAAAATGGCTATTCAATAAAAAGAGGATAATGAAGAAATATAAATCTATTAAGGACATGGATATCTAGGAATCTCTTGAGTTTATGTTGTTTTAATACCCAAGAGAGAAGAGATGACTCCATTAGGCTTCATGGAGGCACTCAGCTAGTGAGCAGGAGCATGAAGCATGCTTGGTCTTAGCGGAGCTTTGTATTTTTTGTTTCAAATTAAAATTTAAGTTAATATTATATTGGAAGTGTGATTTTAAGAGATGAGGTATAAATCATATGTATAATGACTTGATTAAACTAATTCACTTTTATGATATTGTATGAAATATCAATATGTTCATAAAATTAGTTGGTTGTGAGCATGATCTATGTTGAGTTGTTGGCAAAGAAAGAGAGAATGATCTTGTTTGGAGAGTATTATGTGTTATTTTATGTTCAAGGATAACATATTTTTCAAGAGGTGACCCTTTTTAATTAATTTCAAATGGGGAGAAAGTTCCAATTTGGGAGAAAGGTTAGTCTAAAGAGATCCAGCTTAGGGAGATGAGAATGATCAACTTTGTTTAAGTGATTTCCATCAATGAAAAAAGGGGATATTGTTGAAGTATGTTCCTATTATTGGTTTTGTGGCATAAATGTTTTCATTTATGTCAAGGTCAAGACGGATGTCATTAATTTCAATTTTAAAGTTGATGTGATGCATGGTGAAGTGGTATATGAGAAGGAACTCTTATGACAAGATAAAATTTGAAGGCAATCTATTTTCTATTTTTTAAGAGAGAATTTCAAGGAAACCTAGTAATTTTTATAATTTTGATGACATTTCAAGGTCAATAACAAGATACAAGGTAATAATATTATTGATTGCCATTCTTGAGGAGCACTATCATATCATGAGCATGGTTCAGTAGTCTTTGAGTTTTGTATGAGGTTTTGGCGTAATGTTGTAGTTTTATGAGCTCATGAGCCCATTGAGAGTATTCATGTCTTCAAGGAATATTTATTGAATAATGTTATTGGTTTATATCAATGATATTTATCTTTTTTTATTTCAAATCTTTGAAGTACTAGGTGTCTTGAGAAGCCTAGTCTAGCCCTATGAGAAGGTGTATGCATGAAGCATAGTAAAGCTTGGTGAATTATGTAAGTATATGAATAAAAGATTTTATAAATTTTGAAATCATGAGAATGAGTAAAATAATTATTCATAATATTTCTAAGATTATTTTTTAGGCTTAGTCATTTCATGAAGTTGAGTTTATGAGCCATGTACTTGAGAGACCTATTGAGAAGGCATAAGCCTGGTAACATGTTGACATGATAAGTCTAAGGCTTATGAGAATAATATTGGTAACGTGTGATAATGGTATTGTAAAAAATTATCATGTGGTGTTGATAATAATAAAATAGGTTTCAAGGTTTGTTCAAGGTCTAAGTGTGACTAGAAATTTAAGGCCTAATGTACAAAGAGGCCTAATATGGCTTAATGAGGGGTAAAGTTCAGTTTCCAAGGTGCCAATAGATCATGAGATAATTTTTATAGGTTTGATAGGTTTTTTAAAGTGTTTTGAATAATTATAAGTTCAAAATATGAAGGAAAAAGCATGAATTTTGGTTTTGAGGTTTTCTATGTGCACAGAGTGAGGTATAGAAGACCTGAAAAGAATTTTCTTATGATTATTGGCATGTGAAACCTTTTGAATGAGGATAAAATTAGTTAATGAAATTTTTTAAAGAGTATTATATTAAATTTATTTTCATTTGTTTCTAGGGTGAGAGCCTAAACTTTATGAATGATTGTTAAGAATGGAAGACAGTTTAAACCTTCTCTAACACCCTAATAGTAACTAGATATGGAAGATATTTTTGTAAATGTATAAAAATGGTCTTTATGACATATTTTTGTGATTTTAACATGTATATGACTCTCCCAAGTACCTCTAGGTGTCATTTTTATATTAGAAGAGTGAGTGAAAGCTATATGAAACCCATTGCTTCTCAAAATTTTGATGTAGTAGGCAAGATTGACTAGGTTAAAGCATGAAAATGATTAGAGGATTATGTGTGAGAATTTTATTTTACTATAATATAATTTTTTTATAGTTTTATATGATTAAAATATACTAAATTGGTCATGGAAGTTGGCCTATCTCTAAAAAGGCCTAGTGAGGAAGATAATGAGAAAACTAGACAAAAGTGAGAATGAGATTAGGGATAGGTTTCAATGGATTAGGGATGGATCCACATGAATTGGGTTATTATTAAATACCTATATAAAATATTACATTTCAATATAATATATTTATATTCTCATATACATGTAGGAAGTTACTCTTCAAGTGGCCTGTCTAACATAGTAAGGTCTGTGTAGGGTGAAGACATGACATTAGTATATAAGACCACTGTTGATATTGTAACTTATATATATATATATATATATATATATATAGATATATATGTTATAATTATTATTAATTATAATATAAAATAATTTTAAGTTCATAAAATTTTTCACATAGGTGTTCTAAGTCTTAGTTTCCATAACTATGTTTTGGAGCATTCAGACAATTTTTTGTGTATTAGTGAGAATGATGTTCCTGAGTCATTTTCCACAAAGTTGAAGATTAAAATACACATGAATTTTTTATATTAGTATCATAGGTTTAATTTAGTTTTTTTTTTTCATGATAAAATACTATGAAGGTGTAAAAATTCAAAGGTTCTTGACTGGGTTCTTAAGTCATGTTTATAATTCTTAGTGAGCATATGAAAAGGGTTTATTTGATGTCTTTTGCCCTATATAGTGAAGTCTAATGGAATTGGTGATGAACCTGATGTAATTGAGGTTTTATAAATGTGTTTTTTTTATAATATTTTCATGTGTAAAATTTGAGTGTATGTTTGATGTATTAAAATTATACTTTCTAGCAGTGAGAAGGCCTAATTGTGAGTAGACCTAATGGTGTGGTTTCAGGAGTGAAATGAGCTAAATGGAATTGGGGACCTAAGGTGAGATTATCAAGAGTATAACTGAAGTTTGTGTGAATTTTTTAATTATTTTTTGTAGGATAATTTTTTTCCAAGGTGGTCAAGGTGAAATGTGTGCTTTGAGAAGGCCTAATTGCATTAGGTCTCTATTAGGCCTAATGGTGGTTTTGGTCCTTAAGGGTGGTGACCGACCTATGTAATGGGTTTTTAACTTGTGAAATTTTATTTTTGATATATTAAAAGGGTTTAAAAATTATTTAAATGTTTTTTTCTAAAAAATATGGGTGAGAGCAAGAGTCAAGTATAAAAATACGGTCTAATAGGCTTAATTTGATTAGTTAGATTACGAAGGACATGGGTAGATGAAATAGAATTTTGAAAACTAGGTAGAGGGATTCAAGATAATAATTTTTTTGTTTAAAATTTCATGAAGTTATAATATTTATTCTATAGATGATTATCAAGGTGATTTTACCTAATTCTACCAAGAAGTGGGCTAGTTGAGCAAAGAAGCCTAATAGGCTGTTTGAGAGAGATAAACGAGTGAGATGAGAAAAATAAGGTGGTAATAATTATTTGAGTGATAAATATGTGTCTAAAGGTGTTAATATGTTCTAGGTATATGATTTTTTTTGAGATACCTAGGGGTTTGGTTCCTCCTTGCAAGTTGGTGCTTGTTAAAGGACTAGTTGATTTGGTGCTTGACTAGTGCGGGGTTGGTTGTCCTTGTGGGGTTGGTGCCTCAATAAATATTGATTAATTTATTATAATAATCTATTCCAAAATATGTTTTAGTTTTTTATCCCCTAATATATTTTCCCACATATCTCTTATGTTCTTATGTTGTATGCTTTTGTATATGCTTGTTTATGTATTGGTTAATGTATGTGTGTAAATTAATGCTTCATGGATAATAAGTTAAATTGAATGAATTTTTTAAGGTAAATAATTAAAAAAACCCCATATCTAAATATTTTTACTTCAAACATGTCCCTTGTCTCTTCCATCTCTTTCATATCATTCATCCTTACTCCCATTGCATCATCCTTTATGAGCTCAAGTTGGTGTGCAAGCTCAAAGACTAGAAGCTCAAATGAGATGGGAATATTTACCTATATACCATAAAAAAGGAGATAAAGAGAGTGACCAATATAAATATTATAGTTATTATATCTATCCATAAGTCAATATTCAACTTGGTGTGTCATTCTCTTTGACTACCCTCCATTATCCTCTTAATGATCCCAACCAAGTTTTTATTGGTGGAATTTGCTAGCCCATTACCTTGTGGGTATTATTTAGATGAATAATTGAGATATATTCCATGGTTAATTTACCACTCACACACTTTATCACTAATAAATTCCAAATAATTATCTAATATAATGGTAGAGGGGACCCCAAACCTAGTCATAAAGCTATCATAGAACTCTAAAACTAAGTTCTCAATTTCTTCTTTGAGTGAATTTACCTCCACCCACTTAGAAAAATAATTATTGGATGTTATCAACCACTTATTCCAAAAAATATAAGATGTACGGATCATGCCTATGAAATATATTCCCCATTTCATGTAGGGATGTTCAACTTAGATGGGTTGTAGAGGAATGGTAGAGTCTCTCTACTTACCAGTAAACATAGCACACTTAGAGCATCTTCTAACCAAATAATTTGAATACTTAAATAACATGGGAAAAAATTATCCCACTATTATGATCTTTTATGTTGTATTATTGGCTACAAAGTGCCCATCTACAATACCATCATGAAATTACTCTAACAACTTGTCAATCTGACTGGTCTCAACACACATGGGGAGCATGTTGCCAATGTTATTATTGAAGAGTAATCCATACATCAAGATGTAAGGTATGGAATAAATTATAAATTTCCTCCTTTTTATCATATAAAATCCCATAAGACATTATCCCATTTTAAGTGATTTAACCACTTCTTGGGTCCAACTGAGAGAAGTCATTTTTATAGTTACTTGCTGACTATCAAGACCATCTCTTTCTCTTCTCTACTCTCTATTACAAGATGTTCATAGAGTCCAATAACTCTAATATATGTGTTAACCTTCACTTCTATATCATATTACATGTACTTACCCACCCAAATAGCCCTCTTCTCACTTAAGTCCCTATTGAGTATGAAATCCTTTATACTAAAATGAACTACGATAAAAAAGACCTTGTTATTAAAAACCATTTATTTGAATGTTTTTATCCCTCTCATGATATAAAGGACATGTTTTTAAACAAATATGTATCTCTCCTCATACCATTATAATGCTTGATTGAAGAGAGCAATGTGCTACTTTAGTCCATCATTTTGTTGCATTAACATAGCACAAATAGCATCAATTGTGGAGAAGGCATACATGAAGAATTATTTGGTAAAATTAGGGTTGAGGAGGGTGGGATCTTTGGATATGGCCTCCTTGATGGACTAAAAACTTATCTTGATTTGTTTTCTCCATGATAACTCCTTATGCTTCTTGAGCATGTGAGTATGGGCAAAAAAAGGATTGATTATATCCTCTTAGGGTCAATGGAGAGGACATATTTTGATACAATATGTCTTAGAAGTTTGCCTTTATGGACTAAAAATATACATTTTCGGGGTTCAAAGAGACCCCAAACTACTTGTACCTATCAAACACTAGCCTTAAATGTGTCATGTGATATTTAGGATCCTTTGAAAATATAGTGATGTCATAAAGGTAAATGAGAACCATATCATTAATGATCCCTTGGAAATATACATCTATTTCCCTTTGGAAGGTAACCACTACATTAGATAGTCCAAAGGTCATCTTAATGTATGCATAGGTGCCTCACTTGGTTTTGAAGGCAATTTTGTGTCTATCCTCTTATCTCACTAATATCTAATTATATCTATAGTAACCACCAATCAAAGAGAACCTTTAGGAACCTACAACTCTCTGAGGAATTTGATCCATAGATGGTAGGGGATAGTGATATCTTAAAGACACCTTGTTGAGATATCTAAATTTCACACACAAACATATTTCCCCATTATTATTTCTTATAGGCACATGATTTAGCACCCATGAGGAATTTTTAATGGCAAAGATGATCTTAGATTCAATGAGTTTTGTCAACTCCTCTCTCATGAGTACCTCAACTTTGGGGTTGACTATTCTTTATTTGTAGCTCACTATTTTGGCATTCTCCTCCAACTCTATGGTATGTTGGGAAAACCTAGGGTCAAACCATTTCAATTCATGTTATTCCCATGAAAATACATCTACAAACTCTTGACATAATGTTATGAAGTCATATCTCTTTTTTTTTGGTATTTACCTTCCCTAACTTGAGGAACTTATCCTTGAATATAACAACCTTCTTATAATGTTCCTCTTTGGTGGAGATACTTAGCTTAACTTTCCTCAACTGGTCATCCTCATTGAAGATACTCTCTAATGTCACCAATCCCTTAGGAAACTTATTTATCCTCAACTAGATAATCTGATCTCCAAATTGATGTTATAGTCTACTTTGGTTATTTGAGTAGAATTTTTCTTCATGTTATAGGAAGCAAATAATATGATTGCACTCTCAAAAACTTTCCAACTTACCTCATTATTAGGGACTAAGGGCCTACACACCACTTTTATTTGTTACTTCCCTTTGTTGTCTTTGATCCTATCCACTATGTCATATTGTGCACCAATGAAAGCTAACAAGTCTGCATGATGATTGAATCCCCTAAGAATAGAATGAATGTTAAAGTCTTGGAATTCCTCAAAGAGGTTCCAAACTATGTGATTTTAGGCTTTCAAAAGTATATTATTGATTGCACTTAGGCCTCTTACCTATTGCACCACTAGTTCGCTATCTCCTTTAACTTGTAAGAGCTTAATACCTCTCTTCTTTGCCCATTGTATCTCATTAATGAGGGCCTTATATTATACAATACTAGAGGTGAAAATAAACTAAAACCTTATGGTATAATAATACCTTTGTTTGGAAGGCAAGACAAGCATAACACCTACCCCACTCCCATTATTTAACCTTGACCCATCAAAGAACAAACTCTATACACCTTTATGATATTGACTTATGCAAGTGAGACTAGGCACAACATGTCCTTATTCATGAATACAATAAAAACCTAGGCATATCTCTTTAATGGTATTATAAGGATCATAACCATGATTTTCTATTACTCACTCATTAAGGAGTAAATCTGAGATTCCTTCTAATGGTTCCTTGGGTTCTTGATCATTGATAAGCTCATCCTCATGCAAGATAGTGAAATTGAAATTAGATAGGTTAGGCATATAGGGTTCTAAGTAGAACTTAGAAATAGGTTTAGACCTTATGGAACCTTTGTCCTATACTTAGTCATAAATACCATGTATGACTAGTTAGAAGAGAGATACTCCCTAATTTTAGTAGAGAAATCCCTAAACAAGCATAGAGAAAATGTTATGTACCTAGGGATATGATATATTAATGCATATGGGTTGATGGAGATGTTGACATGTGGAATACATCCCCCTTAGTTTTATGATTCTAATATATTAGAATAATGGATTAAATTTTGAAATGAGTGCATTAGGTAATGGTTAGCCTACATTGGGATTAAGAGGTTACCCATCCATTAGAGGTATATATAAAGGAGGTGATTATCATTGTAAAGGTATCAAGCATTGAGTCTTCTATTATAAGAGGATATTGGAGGTTGTCCCTTCTAAGAGACATTGTGGATTTATTCCTTCTTAAAGGAGTATTGTATGGTGTTTACCTACCTTAAGGGTATTTTATTTCTAAATTATTTTTGAATATTATAAGTGTGGATCATAAAAAGTGGTATCAGAGTTTCAATTGGTCAATTTATGTGGAGTGAAACCCTATTTTTTTGGAGTCATCAATATATTTAAATTTGTTGTTAATTTTGGCACAATTTTTTTAATGGATATGGATAATATTTTAAAGAAGTCATAGTAAAAAAATAAATGTATTTTAATTAGTGTTGATGGGGTTATTAATTTTTTAGGGTTTGTACTAATTTCATTATATCTTTCAAAATATAGGTAATTTTTATTCAATTTTTTTTGGAGATGTAAGAAGGTATAATAAAATTATATTCAAAATTTTAGAATCTTTCAAATTTTTTTGAGTTATTTATTATGATTTTATTATTTTTCATATATTCACTCTCCAAGCTGAAATTTGTGGAATTTTTCCACAATTTACTTTCTAAAGTTATAATATATAAGAGGAATCTACAATAAAAAGTTGGGACTATTTTGATATGTTTTGAATGAGTTATTGACATTGTAGGGTTTCACAAACCCTAGTTTTTATTTGTGAATCATGAAGTTGCAAAAAAATTTAGGGGAGGATGACATTGATGCTAGAGAATGGTGGATCCTTTTTATGGATCATATTAAACAAAAAGTTTGGGAAAAAAAGTATATATATTTTTGTCTGGACCTACACTTCATTGGTTTAGTTAGTTGAGCTTTATATAAAGGTTTTCTTCATGGAAAGAAATGAAACATATCTTCCTAGATCATTGGGATATAAAAGATAAAGAGGATGCAGAAGAGGAAGAAAATAATTTTGGTAATGAGGAAGGTAATGAAGTTTTTGAAGAAGAAAAATTAGTGGAAGAAAATAATGCCAAAGTGGAAGAACATGCAAGTGAAGTAGAAGAAGAAGATGATGATGAACAAGAAGAAGAAGTGGCTGATAAGGGTTCAAATGATTTGGATCCAAATAAATATGAGTCAATTTTTAAATTTCATAGATGCATTCAAAATAAGAAGGTTTTTGTGTCCATAAACCCTACCAACAAGTATAACTTCATCAACATGAATGTGGCCAAGCATCTACATGTTCAAGTAAAGAATATCTAGGAGGTTCATGTAGATGGTAAGAATATTTCAATGTTTGAAGATTTGAAGCTCATTATGGAAAAATATGTTTTTAATTCATATTTTTATGCTTTAGATACCAATGATATGGATATAGTTCTAGGATATCCATGGTTAGAGATTTTGGGAACAATCAATATTAATGTTCAAAAAAAGTTTGAGAAGTTTTGGTATAAGAAAAAGGAGGTCACTTTACAAGATATCACAGTGGGAAAGGCACTAATAACAGTCAAGGAAGATCATGAGGATGAGATTGAAATAAGTGATGAAGAGCATGAAAAAGATTCAGATGACATAGATCAAGATACACTAAAATAAAAAATTAACACTTTATCTACTCAAGAAATAAAGACAAACAAAGTGGAAGCGGTTAAAGAAAAGGAGGAAAAAGTTGAGGTATATAGACACCCACATCATCATGAGAGGAAACAATCAAGGAAATCAATGAGGAAGTGTCATAACAACAATCATTTTTGTTATAAAATAAATAAGATTTACAATCATAATGGCTATACATGGAAGCCAAAGAAGAATCATGATGATCAAGTATGGAAGTGGCTTATTGAACATTGAATGAATGGGGTAATCACTATGACTATGCATGGAAGAATCCATACTATGGTCATGGATGTAATCAGAGTAGCACATCAAAATATGGTACATGGAATCAAAATAAAAATAATTATGCATGCACACTAAAGCAGTACAATTATGATCATGAATATAATCAAAGAATCACAATGGCATTTGGAAATAAGGTTAGAGAGCTATCACCTGACAATATCACATATGGATGGCTAGATGATCAAGATTGGTGACAAGTGTGAAATTATTTGAAGCACACTCATTATTTAGTTTCTTCCTATGTTTTGAGGATGAAACATGTAAAAGAGGAAGGTAATGCCATGTACCTAGGGATATGATATATTAATGTATATGGGTTGATGGAGATGCTGACATGTGGCACACATCCCTCTTAGTTAGTTATTTGGATCTAATATATTAGGCTAATGGAGTAACTTGTGGAATTAGTGCATTGGGTAATGGTCAGCCTACTTTGGGAGTAGGAGGTTATCCATCTATTAGAGGTCTATATAGATTAGGTGATTATCATTGTAAAGGTATCAAGTAAGCATTGAGTCTTATATTGTAAGAAGATATTGGAGGTTTTCCCCTTGAAGAGACATTATGGAGTTATTCCTTCCTAAAGGAGTATTGTATGGTGTTTCCCTACCTTAAGGGTATTCTATTTCTACATATATTGAATATTTGAACATCTTAGTCCACCAATAGCTATTGTGTTGAATTGATCTACATTTATTCTATATTATTTTTGAATATTATAAGTGTGGATCATAACAATGCTATGTACTTAGGGATATGATATATTAATGTATATGGGTTGAGGGATATATTAACATGTGGCACACATCCCCCTTAGCTAGTTATATGGGTATAATATATTAGGATAATGGAGTAACTTATGGAATAAGTTCATTGGGTAATGGTCATCCTACATTAGGATTAGGAGGTTACCCATCTATTAGAGGTCTATATAGAGGAGGTGATTATCATTGTAAAGGTATCAAGTAAGCATTGAGTCTTCTATTGTAAGAGGATATTAGATGTTGTCCCCTTAAAGAGACATTGTGGAGTTATTCCTTCTTAAAGGAGTATTGTATGGTGTTACCCTACCTTAAGTGTATTCTATTTCTATATATATTGAATAACCTTAAGGTAGGACAACACCATACAATACTCCTTTAGAAAGGAATAAATCCAAAATGTCTCTTTGAGGGGACAACCTCTAATATCCTCTTACAATATAAGACTCAATGCTTACTTGATACCTTTACAATGATAATCACCTCCTTTATATATACCTCTAATGGATGGGTAACCTCCTAATCTCAATATAGGCTGAACATTACCCAATGCACTAATTCCACAAGTTACTCCAATATCATAATATATTAGACCCATATAAATAAATAAGGGGGATGTGTGCCACATTTTAGCATCTCCATCAACCCATATACATTAATATATCATATCCCTAGGTACATAGCATTAGGTACATAGCAAAAAAGTATGGAGGAAAGTCAAATACCATGACATATTGATATATGGTATAGTTAGGAAAGTAAACCAACATAAACTTAAGGTCCTTGAGAACACCTATAGTCTTGGTGGGAGACCCATCCAATTTTAAAAATCCTTTTTCATTAAGTTTATACTCAAGTTCCAACTTATTAGTTATGGATTTAGGCATGATAAAAGTAATAACACCACTATATATCATGTAATTATGAATGAGGGGATATCATATTATGATTTATAGGTAGAATGGATGTGGTTTGACTACCTTATATGCTTGGGATTCATGAGGTTAATTGTAATTAGCAAAGACTACACTTACCTTATCTACTTGTTTATCCATGACATGAATTTTGGAGAATTATTCTTGAAAGAGGTCCTTTTATCTTGAAATAAGAAAAGCATCCCACATAGGGATATTGACATGAGACTTATTCATGTAGTACATAATTTTAAAAGGAGAGATAACTATCTTAGACTAAAACTTAGAAGAAAAAACATCATTTGGAACTTGTGTAAATTAGGGTATAAAAGAACCCTTCTAATGTTGCTCATGTCTTTATGATTTATGATGAGTTAGAAGTGTATTATGAAATACATATTGAGTATCATCCCTTTGGGGTGTTTGGGAAGGTTGACGAGTGGTCTTAGATTACCCTAAGATATCATCAATTTCCCTTATTTTAGTGCATGTGTGGGTTGCAATCAAGTTATCTACCTTGGCCACATGGAGACCCTAATTAGATACCAATTCTTGCAATGAATGCTAATTTTTTTGAAAATTGAAAAAATTAGTTTTGGATGGTTCATTTATTCCACGTCCCCCTTGTTGACTTGGCACTCACCTTGGGTCATGAAAGGAGTGTCTCCATGAGGCATAACAAAACCTTCCTTATGTTTTGGAGGAGGAATGTTGTCATGTGATGGAAAGGCGAGATCCTAATACATATAGGATGTTTGAAACCCTTAATCACTTAGATCCATTGTCATCTCACTTGATTTTATACATGGAGTATACCACTAACCATATTGTGTATAATTTTTCTTATTTGGAACCAAACCCCTAAAACTACTAGCAACATTAGCATTGAAATTGTTGTATGGTCTTGCATGTGTAGTCTACCCTTGGCCTTGTTGGTTAGGATGATAAAGAGGCCTATTTTATTGATAGGATTAATAAATATATTGTTAGGGGGATTAAAAAGGCATATAGGGTGGATTTTTATACCTCTATAAGGCTATAAACTTATTATTTTGGACTTGAGAAACCTCTTTATCTTAACCAACCTATCTACTTGGATATTATATACTTGATATTGATTATTTTGGGATGGTAAATTATCAATGGTAGGGATAGGGGGTTGAATTTCTAAGAATAAAGTTATGAGAGGCTTAGGGGTGGGTTTGCCTACTTGGATTAGGTAGTTTTACTCTCTTATGTCTATCTCATAGGCTCCTAACAAGGTAGTTCCCCACATTGACTATATCATAAATGCTACATTGAATTGTAAAACTCTCAAGTGGTAAAAATAATCATACTTAGGGGTGGGTTTTATGATGGTAGGAGTCTTATCCCTAGTTTTTTTAAACCTATAATTGAAGTCTACCATGAATTTTTTGGGGGGACTCTTTTGATTGTAGTAATTTTCTATACCAAGGAGACATGTTCACTCTTATCCTCAAAGTTCTTACACAAGTGTTATCCAAAATATTCCTAGGTTTTTATAGATACATGTGTTATGACCCTATACCACTAAAGTGCCTTACCCCTCAAAGTGTTTTCCAAAAGTCTCATAGCCACATTTTATTGGGTTATGTTATGAATTGAACATAGATTTGCTATGTCTAATATATTCTATATATGGTTGTTTGAGTTCTCTCCTATTAATTATGGAAGTATTTTAAGGGTATAAACTGATGTGTAATCAAACTAATTAAATTTTAAAAGACTAACACCATTAAAAGGCATAAAATATTGCATTTTAGGCTGGGCCATTGGGGTTATAATACATGTAACAATATTTGTTTAGGTAGAGTTGGGATAATTTGGGGGTTTACGGTTAGGATTAAGCTAAGATACCTATTACTTATAGAAATTTACAATTTCAATTCAATAAACTCAAAATTATTACATTTTGAGGAAGATCTAGTGGCCAATTTTTACATGTAACTTTCTATAGATCTGTCACTGAATGTCCTTAGCTTTTAAATTTACTCTAAGGATGACAAATCATGTCTAAGTCACTTGAAATATATTCCCATTGGGTATGCCAAAACTGTTAGCAACTCAGGTTGCACCCTCTTTAAGGAGACTATTTAATTCCACTTCAAACTTGGACTAACATAGGATTGGCCTGAAGGTTATGGTTTACCTATAATCTACTCCAAAATTATATCTTGTGTGAATATATCCCATAATATATCAAAGTTAACTCTTATTATAAGACCTATTTCTATTGGGATGAAAAGGGTTAAGATGAAAACTTGGAAGAAAACATATACCAAGGGTGGTGATACACCAATGCTTAATTATCCTCTCTTGACTATTCATTAAACACACTTATGAATGCAATGAAAAAAATCAACTAAAAAAACTTATTAACAAAATCCTAGGCATGAATGTTTCATATGAAGGTTAGATAGAGGGTCTGAAACTTAAAGGCCAAGGGTATAACTCTGTTTAAGACACTATAATCTAATTCACTCTTCAATGCTACTACTACCTATCAACATTTCATATAACCTACATAGAATGATAATATTACATTAGGTTAAATATTGGACCTAAAAAATATGATAAACCTCATATATTCTACAAATCAAGAATCATACACACATTAACACTCATAAATAAGTCTATAATTTTTTTCTCTATTGATTTAAGGTATAAGTTACAATTTTGGGAGAGCTTTGCTACACCCAACCAAGGGATGATAATAAATAGCTCAATGATTTAATAAATATATTTTTTCTTGAAAGAGAGAGAATAATCTAGGCATACAAGAGGCCATGAATAAGCCAAGGTGTCCATGTAGCAATTACAATAGTCTCCATTACTCTCCCCATTCATTGTTTGAGTGAATAGGTGAATTGAATGGGAAATTTGAGGCATTTTTGTCTAATTTTGGAAAATTTTAACCTATGGAGAGCACATGTACACCACATTCATCCAACTCTCTCTCTTCCTATCAGTTACCAACATTAAAAGTTTCTTAATGAATCTATTTTCTATGAAGTATTAAGTGGTTGCCTATACCTGGAGATTGAATTTGATGGAGAAACCACCCAAATCATCCATGATGCTCATAAAAATGGGTTTTTCTCGACTAAAAGGGTATTTATAAATGTCACAAGGTGATTCATTAAATCCATGATGCCTTTAACATCCATTAGCACGTTTTTTCTATTGATTAAGTAGGCCTCATTAGCTAGTCACTCATTCTTTTATCCATCAACTATTTGGATGAATAAGATACTTGAAAAAAAACTTAAATATATTTTAAAAGTATTTAATCAATCTTGAATTAACCCTTTTAAATATTACCTAAACCCTTCAAACATATCTCACTTACAAATTCATTTTCCTTGCATGACGAGGCCATTTAGACTAATTTTGCAGACTGAATAATTAGAGGAGGTTAGTAGAGGCACTTAAAAATAGGTAAAATAACATTTAAAAATTTTTAAGGGTGAAATAAGTCTTAATAAAAAACATCCTATGATTTATAACTTATTTCTAACTCCTACACCTCATTTACTCCTTAAAACCCTAAAAACTTATAGTTTATGGAGGTGTCCATACAACATCCTTATAAATAAGTACCATGATAATGGAATAATATAAGTATAAAACATGTTTCAAGTGTTTTTGAAAGGGTTACCATATATTTGGATGAAATTTTATTCAAATCTATCTTTTCAAGTTCTTATTAGGGTTTTAGAGGGGTTTAAGAGTGTCCAAGACTCTTAATGATGGTTCATAGATGTTAGGGACTAAACCTATAAACCAATTCCACTAAATGCATGTGAAAAAACTCCCTCACATCTCCTAAAGTGAAATTATTCCCATGTACAGGTTATGAATAGTTATGATCATGTAAGAATGTCTCTTAAGTGAGAAGCATGCTTTCTGGACAACCTCTGAGTGTTTGTAGGCCAAAATGGCTAATTGCAGCAACTTTATGCAACCTAAAGTGATCAGATAGTTCTCAAAAAACATGATTACCTCTTTTATGAATTTTTTAAGTACCCATTCAATATTATTTTTCAATTTACTCCACCTTATAGTGACATAGCCTTAATAGAGGTGTTAGACCAACATGTCTAAACACATGGTCCTTGAGTCTTGGCCCTAACCTAAGAGTTTTGAGTCACCTTTCCATTATTTTCAATGTGAATATCATTTTTGAGGTTCCTTAGAGTAATAGTGTTGGATTGATTAATCCACTTGCATTCTTTATCATACATAAAGTCTTTCATCTAAACACCCATGTATGTTTTCTTGTACAATCAGTCATAGAGGTGTTGAGAAGTGTTGTCATTAATGTCAATATTGATGTTATTGATTTTAAGGTACATATAGTGAAGGTTCATGGTGAGTGGTCATTGAGGTATGTTCATGATATGACAAGATGAGATTGTTTAGAATTATCTTATTTTTTGATTAGTGATCAAGATTAATATTGAAGAGCATCTTCTGAAGATGCATATTACATAAGGTTGATGTTAAAGGTGAATAGAGATAGTTGCCAGATTGTAGTTGGAGGTGACTAGGTAAATGGAAGAGTTATCATGAGTGACATCATTCATTAAAGAAAAAGTGTTTCCATGACTATTTCCATGAGAGAGAATTGTGTGGTCATGAGAGAAAAGAGTGTTGTTGGCCATGTGAAATGTGACAAGGTGATCAAATACATATTTACACTATGTGATGTGACTAGGTCATTATTTAAATATATAATTTGAAGATAATTAATAACTTAGATTATTGGTATAGGTCAAGCATGGAAGGTACAATGCATAACAAACATAATGATTCCATGAAGAGGCATGCACATGGTGAGAATGAAGATGTATGTGTAGAGGTATGATATTTTTAAGGATCATTTAAGGTATGTTAAAAAGGTTTATAATCAAAAATGAAAGTTTCAATGTGATCCTACAAGGGTAAAACCTTTAATCTAAGTCTATAACTAGACCAGTCCTAGACACTACCTAGCCTAATGAGGTATCATGATCTATTTTCAAGGCATGTGAATGATTTATGTCAATATTTAATCATGAGAGATGTTTATTGAGTATGTGAGTGAGGTGGAGAGTGCATGTAAAGAGGCATGTAGATTAGTTTTAAGGCCTTATGTGGTTTGTAAATGAAGGTCTATAGAGCAAAGAGAGAGTGTGTAGACTAATGAGGGGTCATGATCATATTTCAAGGTGTTTTAGATCATGTAAGAATTTTAAGAGGTAAGTTATGTTTTCTCAAGTTTTTTTTATGTATTTTAAGGTCATATTTTCAAGGACAAAGCATGAAAAGTTGTTTGGAGGTTTCTTGAGTGCACAGAATGAAGGGTTCTCAACTCGAGAAGGATTTTATTGTGCTCATCAGCTTGTAAAAACTTGGTATGGGAGCTTAAGATATTAATTTTATATGGGTAAGGGTCCTACCTCAAAATAATATGCATTTGTTTTTAGATTGAGGGGCTATACATTATGAACAATAGTTAAGAGTGGAAATATGTTTAAAGCCTCTTAAAAACCAAATAAAGACCTGATGTTGAAGATGTTGATCAAAAGTACCTAAAATGGATTGGTATGCTAAGGTAATATATTTATATTGTATTGGAATCTCCCAGGTACCTCTACGTGGTAATGGTTAGTGAGAGGAGAGATAAAATGTTGAGTTATAGGCTTGTTTCCAAAGAAGTTGCCTTAAAAGTCAAAATTTGCATTGGACAAAGTAAGAAAAAGGATGGAGAAATAAGGTCGAGACTCATGTTTCATTTACATGATGGTTTATGGATAATTTTTAATCCTTAATTTATATAATTTTATGATCTAATTAGGCTAGTCTCTAATAAGCCCAATGATGGAGATAGTGTGAAACCCTAGTAGAAGTGAAGAGAGAAATTTGAAGGTCTGAGCATGGTATTTTGATATAAAAAAGGTAAATGGAGTTGTTATTAATTAATTTTAAGTCATTATCACTCTTGGTATAAGTTTTTTAGGTTATTTTAAGTGAATAAAATGTGTTCACAAAATGGCTTATTTGTTTAGGATTGGATTATGAGACTGTAAGCCAAGGAATTGGTTTATAAGACCAATATTTGACATTATACCTTGTGAGTTTTCATTTGAGTATTATATAAATATTTCATAGGATAATTTTCATGAATAAATATTTAATAAAAGTGTCTACATATGTGGTTGATGTCTAATTCCTTATGACTATGTTTTTGAGTATTTTGGTAGTTCTGAGTGAGGCAGTTTTAGAGTTGTTCTTGAGCCATTATTGTTTGAGTGAAGTTGTTAAAAGTATTTGGTTATTTTCATGAGTTCATTTAGTATATTTATATGTGTTTCATTTATAATTAGATATATTATAAAGGAGTGATTTAACTTCATTCTTACAAGATAGTTTTTGAGATGTACAGACCTAATAGTGCAATCTATCCTAAAGAGGGATTTAGGGTATGAATAAAGGATTAAGATCTAAAAAATCATGGAAGAGGTCATAATAAGTCATTTTAAAATTCTTTTATTGGTTTTTTATGGTTGGATAAGGCCATCTAAATCCAATAAGATCAATTCTTAGCATCAAGAGAGTGGACCTAATGAAGTAGTCTCCATGAGACCTAAAAGGTGAGTAAGACCAATGTTGGTCATTGAGTTAGAGTGTTCCAAGTGAATTAATATGATATTAAGGTCATATATATTATATAAACACATTTTTTTTACATGATATTTAGGTGATCAAGCATGAGAGATATTAGATAGTGTTTAAGTACACATAGGCCTAATGAGACAATGAGTTGTAAAGAGTGTTTCATGAAGAAATTGAATATATAATGTGTTTTCCAACTCATAAGAGGTTATTTTGGATACATTTAAAATGTATTTAAAATAATATTGGTATATATAGAAGTGTAATGTGTTTTAAGGAATCATTTTATAAACTTTACAAGATAGACCTAATGCAATTAGGTCTCCATGAGTCTTAAAGAGGAGTAAGGCATAATTGAGCTATGTCCTGTTAGAGGTAAATTCATTGAGGGAGGGGTGAATAAATGATTCCAAATGATACAAATTAAATTATGATCCTTATAAACACTTAATAAGCTATCACAAGTATTTATGAAGCATACACATCATTCATGACAATGATCAAGAGAGATAAATCAAGATCAAACACATACAAGACATACATGGGAAACCCTCCTGGGCAATAAAACCCACTATAACATGAAATTGGACTATAATAATAATAATAATAATAATAATAATAATAATAATAATAATAATAATAATAATAATAATAATAATAATAATAATAATAATAATAATAATAATAATAATAATAATAATAAATTTATACCAGCTATAATTGAGCAAAGAACTATAATCCCTATTTAGTGAGACTATAATACAACAAGGTACTACCATACCTGTCTAGCTGAGATGCAACAACAACCAAAATTTTAGAAATTTTCAACTTAAAAGGAAGATGAAACCACCTTATATGATAATATTCCAAAAAAACACCTATGAACACATCCTCCTTTGCATTTATGTCTTCTACACCTAATGATGGACCTCTGCTTATTACTCTCCAAATTCACTCATACCCAAACTGCAAGAACACTATTATGCCAATAGAATTATGACATATAAGTTATAAAATAGTAATTAATATATTATAATCTTTAACTAATACTTAGGTCACTCTACCCATCCATAATTTGATAATTCACATACACAAGCCTCTCTCAAATCTCTCCCAAGTCTCTCTCACAAAGTCTAAAAACCATCATCTTTGGTTCCACTATTTATAGAGAATACTTGATAATCAAAACCTTGGTTGTACACTAGTCATTCATTAAAACTTAATAAAAATATTCCATCGATACATATTTCAATACAATATTCAAATGTCAACCATAGAATCTATTGGTCACCCTTAAGCAACTACACTTTTAATAAGGCCATTGTAGCTCTTATAGGTCTCATGGAAACCTATTCACCCATTTATCACTTAATAAATCAAAAAAATAACACATTACCACTTTAAAATGCATGGTTATACTCATTATGTCACATTTTACATCCTCAAATGATCATATTCATCTTTTCTCACCTTTGTGTATGCTCAAACAACTCAAACACTGACATGGTGCACATGAACATTATGAACAAACACACAGTCAACTTCTTAACCTTTGTTCATACAAAATATAAATCATTAAAACCTCTAAATACCATATATATCATACTAATGGAGTCTATAACACTTATAAACAACTAATTAATCATGAGACATCGAAACAACATCAACACAAACTCAAATATCCTTCTCAGGTCACTTGTAGAACATATACAAAACCATAGTCTATTTTAATCCTTCATAACTTTTACTGTACACACTTACATATATTAAAATTGGGTTAATTATATGTACCATGGATTCATATTAATATTTCATTTTTAATTCATCAATAAATTCATTTTGAATCAAAAGTTATGGATAAAATATAGAGCCAATGCCAAAGGTCACAATTAAACTTCAACCTATTTCCTTCATCTCATTCCCTCACTCAACTTGTTCAATCACACACTATTAATATTCTTAGAAGGTGATAACTTTTTAACTTTTATGTGGGTCATTAAACATATAACATGTTGACCAATTTGACTTACCATGCACCATAAATCTTCAACTATATGATCACGCACTCACCATTGATATGCATCCTTTACTTTTTCTTAATCATTAAAAAAAATGAACTTATTTCCATATCAATTATTCCTAACATATTATATAAAATTCACTCTTTTTATCTTACTATAAATTTAACTTTTGCAAAAATGACTAAGTATGGGAACCATTGAAATATGCCTAGAAGGCCAAATTTGCATAGTCATAACTTTTGCCTTGCTCACTCGTATGTTCTCAAAGTTGGATCATATTA
Organism: Torreya grandis; assembly: GCA_037957365.1. Classification (NCBI taxonomy): domain Eukaryota; kingdom Viridiplantae; phylum Streptophyta; class Pinopsida; order Cupressales; family Taxaceae; genus Torreya; species Torreya grandis. The sequence goes on along the minus strand of JARHVA010005186.1, from coordinate 992,572 downwards.
TATGCTCACACAAGAATATATAACCATATAAAATATTTATATTTAAAATTTAATATGATTGAGATAAGTATTCATTAAAATTTCTTCTCAAAATATTCTGTCATAGAGCTAATTATGCTTAGAACTTGCGTGTGAGGCCAACTTTGCTCTTACATAACTTTCATTGTGCTTAGTCACATGATCTGAAATTTATCACATAATATTATATCGCATATGTAGTTACATACATATATAATTATGATATTTAAACCTTCACACATGTGAGATATGATGTCAACAAATTTATTACTCGACTCTCTTTGAACATAGAAAAAACTGTCAAAATGCCTAGGAGCCCAACTTTCCACATGCATATATTTTGTCACGTTACATTACATGACCTAATATTTGGTTCATAAGAAATAGGAACAAAAATAAATAAAACCATATGACCACCTTATTCTAAAATTCCCACATGTTCAAGATATTACACCATCAAAATGCTTACTCATCTCTTTCTTGCCTCATGAAAATTTGGCTTAGTATGGGAAAACACTGTCAAAAGGCCTAGGAGCCCAACTTTGAATTTGAATATATTTTGATGAACTTAGGTTAATTAACTAATATTTATCACATATAAACTAGGTACTAATTTTATCACAACCATAGCTCCCCCTAAGTCATTTACATGTGGCAATGGTGATGTCATCAAACTACCTACTAAGATTTTCTGCCACTGGACCAAAATGTCTAGATGAACAAAATAAAAAACTAGATGAATACCAATAATTCACACAAGATAAAAAAGATTATAACACTTATTATGGGACATATTTAACATTTTAAATACTTTAGACTCATCCTTGAACATCTCAAACCAAGCAAACTCTAAAGATCAACCAAGCCTTCTTCAAGCATACTAAGACAAGCACATTACACACTTTATCATTATCACATAGACTACCAAGGATCTTCATCCACTTACTATTATACCTTCATGACATCACCATGACATCAATGAAAACTCTCCAATAATCTCCCCTTTTGTCATTGATGTCAACAACCATCATATATAGACATATATAACTCACCTTATCTCTCTTCAAACACTCCCATAACAAGAACTTCTCCCCCTTTGACACAATGACAAAGTGGGCAAAATCTGATCCTAAGGACCTAAAAATACCACCATAAATATATTACCACCTTAAAAAATATGATACAAACTCCCCCTTACCTTGAGTCTACCTCTTATTATCTTGACAACATCTTTCTTACTCCATGCCAACTCTCTCTTCAACCAAGTACTACAATCAATGAATAAAAAACAAACAAAACCACATAAATTTGATGGAACACATAAATAAAAATCTAATAAGGACTTCCCCTAATAAATATGATCAATTTTAGCTTTTGAGCATCTTTAGATCTCCACACACCATGAAGAACCAACATATAGGCTTACTAGCCTTCTCTCTCAAGCTACCATAAGGGCAACCAACAAAAATTCATGATACTCACCAAATATGAAACATGATCTCAAAAAACTTAATAACTCTCCATGAAACAAACATACCTTTATCTTTTGGATAAAGTAATAAAAAAACACTCTTCTTCACATTAGGCCTGTCTAGCCTCCTTGTAGGCCTACCTAGAACTTGCGTAGCCCATAATTTTTAGTAGACACATCTTCAAGACTTTAAAATTAATATCTAGATCAATCTCATATTCCCCCTTATGCATACAAATTTTCATCACCAATATCATCTTATGCAACATAATTCCTTCACAAAACTATTAGTCAATTAAGCCTCCAACATGACAAAAACTTGAATAACTTGAGAACCAAAAAACTTAAATTCTCTATGAAGCTTGATTTGACAAAAAATTTGGACCATTAAATATATTAATAAGCCTCAAACCTTAACTCATAAGGAAAACCACTTTTCTATCATAGCCCAAAACCCTAGAATCTCAAAACAAACAAAGTCAACAAACCTCCTTTTGGTCAACACACACCTCTAAAGCTTCTTGCACACCTGGAGACACTTATCACACACTTATATAAAAATATATGAGATTAAAAACCATTGGTAACATAGACTTCCTATAACCCATTTTAGGCCTACTTGCCCTTAAGTAAAAAAATTGATAAAACTGAGAACACTCAAGAATCTTCAATTTGCCTTCAACATACCTTTAGACCAAAAAAGCACTTGGAGCACATTAAAAATAAATGTACAGACATTTTTTAGCACCAAAATTTTCTTGAAATTCCATCACTCTGACTAATACATCTAGAACCATCCATTCTAATCCTATACTACAGATCCTTCACAAGCCTTTAGAGCAAACTCATGATCTTATTGCCCCCCTTAACCAAAGACCTTATTAGATCAACATAAATTTTTGTTCAAATTGGAAATCTGGTATTGAGCACACAAACTTGCTTCTCCAATAAAAGGAGTATCTTAAGAAGCATAGATAGATACCTCCTCTACACCACAATGTTCTACCATGGTGTGAAATTAGGAGTTTCCCATAACTCCTCATATTACTGCTCTTCCTTAGTCATCTAATACATGCAATTCTTCTTCTTCTTAAGCTTAAGATAAGTAACATGCTCAACCACTACATCATTTTTATTATTTTTCTAGAATTTTATTGATAATACATGGAGACAACAAAGATTCATGGCATACCTTTTCATCTATAGATTCTTCCTTGTAGATTGAAACCTCTTAATTAGATACAAACAAATGATGTTCTTTTCATGATACATGATTATCAATAATAGGATTTTCACTTGGATCCATACATACCTCATGACTAGCTTTAACCAACACCTTGTTCTTCTCTTTATACTTAGTCTCTTTACTCACAACATGAGCAAATAATGATATCCCTTGGCACTCATCAACTTATGAAGCATTCCCCACCATAGAAAATAGATTACTTAGACTTGAAATCTAATCATGACTCACATTTTTCACCTTTGGCTTCCATGTGTTAACGCGTCTTCTTCCTTGCACTATAGGAGCCTAATTAAACCTATTCTAACTTATAAACCTTTACTTGTGGAACCTAACAATGTGACCTCTATGTTCATAATTTTAGCACACCATACCTTTTGAAATAAACATATCTTGCCTTACCTTATTTGGATAGAAATTTTAAATGTGTCTTATGTCATGAAAAATAAAACAACCTCCCCTTTTTGAAGAGGACTCACTTTGTCTAATCTTATGTGGATAATGGTTTTCAAAGTTTTCCACATCAAGAGAGTTAAATCACTTGATTATGATCACACCTTTTGAATAATGGACCCCATCATAGTCCCATGAATATTCATTTATAATAGGTCTCTTACACTCTCTAGCCCTATGAACAAATTGATTACATGTATAATAGTAACCATTTAATCTTGTATACCTCATGGCATTTGGCTATTTGATCTAATTTATCTTTACTCTGATAACACCTTCATTCCTTGTCTGATTATTTATCTTCAAAGTATGATTATCTTGGTTCACATTAGTCTTCATCTTGCCTTGAGTTACTTTCTTTTATTCGTATTCATACCCATGACTAGTTCTATCACTAGCATGCTTTTGACCACTCAGAATGTCGTCTATATCAAAAGCTCTTTTCAAATCTCGCAAATGTCTTCACCTTACTATATGTATTTTCTAATTAAGATTTCAAAGACTCATTTTTAGAAAGATACCTTTAACATTCATCTTATTTAGCTTTTAGGCTTGTAGATAGAATTTCCAATTGACAACTAAGATGTTTGATCATATCTTCATGCTCCTTGGTGTATTAATTCAATATTACCTCATAAAAATTAAATTTATCCTCATAGTTCTTGAGTTTAAATTTCATCTTCTTATTGATTTTATTCTCAATCTTGAGTTCTTCAAGAGAATTCATCAATATAGTCTCACAGTCCACCTCATCTTCATACTTATTTGAATCACTCCAAGTAGACACCCTCTATATGAGTAACTTCCTTCCTCAACCATGAAAAAAGATTCATATTGAATAGGACCATCATATTCATGATCATATTCTGAGTCACTATCTTCACTCTCATATCATGAGCTACAATCTTATTTGTTGTAGAGACTCTTCTTGTTTTTGAAGGACTTCTTGTTGTTTAACTTTTTGAATCCTTTCTTCATGTATGTATTCTTGTATTCATATTGTCCTTCACCATGATATTCATCACCATTATTCTTATGCTTATGATGACACTTAATATCAAAATATCCTATCTCTCCATAATTAAAACACTTGAAGGGTAGTTTACCCTTATACTTCTCTGAGCTTGTATTCAATCTCCTAGTAATAAAATAAATTAGTTCATCCTCATCAATGAAAGATATGTAATCTTATTTGTATTTATTACCTTGGATATTCTTCTTAATATTCATAGATATCTTGAATGTAACTACCTTTTTTGGATGTATATCATCATTTATTGTCATCTCATATGCAATAAGGGTGTCATGTAATTGGTCCATCTTCAATTGAGTAAGATCATGTCTCTCTTCTATAGTAGATACTTTTGTAAAAAAATTAAGATAAAGAGACCTTAATGCATTTTTGAATATAGTAACCTCTTCAATATTCTCTCTAAAACCTCTAATGATGTTCACAGTCTCATCAACTCTCTGTAGGAGGGATGCCATAGAATCTTCTTCCTTCATCTTGAGACTTTCAAATTGCCTTCTATGATTCTGTAACTTAGAAAGCTTGACCTTTGAATCTCCTTCAAAAAATTTCTATATTTTTTCCCATATATATTTATTATAATTAAAATGGATGACATTTGAATATTCAATCTTTGAAATACCACAAGCAATATTATTCATTGCCTTAGAATTCTTCTCAAACAACTTCTTATCTATAGCACTAGATGGAGGAGTAATAGGAGTAACATAACCATCTAGAATATATTAAAATACATCAAACCCTAGGGAGATAATATATATTATCATCCTTTCACTCTAAAAATCATAATTGGATCCATTGAACATTAGTACTTAGTAGAGAAACCTCCTTGATGACTACCCATATTATACCTCGGATCACCTTCAAGCTGTCAATCCTTTACTAAAGGACCTACTATAATACCAATTATTAGAGGTATAATCATTTAGAGGTTAGGTTTAATCAATGATCCAAAATAATCTAAATTTAATTATTATCCTTACAAACACTTAAGTAGTTATCACAAGTATTCTTGAAGCATACACATCATTCATAGCAATGAGCAAGAGTGATAAAGCAAGATCAAACACATAACATAAGACATACATGGGAAACCCTCTTGGGGAATAAAACCCACTAGATAACATAATTATACTATTATATTATAATAATAAGAACCAATTTATGCTAGTTTCAACTGATCAAAGAACTATAATCCCTATTTAGTGAGACTACAATCCCATAAGGTGTTGCCACACCTGTCTAGTTAAACTAAAACAACAACTAAAATTTTAGCAAGTTTCACCTTAAAAGGAAGATGAAACCACATTATATGATTATATTTCACACAACACCTATAAAAACATCCACATTTTCACTGATGTCTTCAATACCTGATGATAAACCTCTACTTATTACTCTTCAACTTCGCTCATACTCAAATAGTAAGAGCACAATTATACAAATAGAATTATGACCTATAGATCATAAAAATAATAATTAATATGTTATAATATTAAAATCATCCTTATGGAATTTTACCCCTCCTTCACTCCATAACTCACACACACAAGTGTCTCTCAAATCTCTCCCAAGTCTCTCTCACAAAGTCTAGAAACCATCATCTTTGTTTCCACTATTTATAGAGCATACTTGATAATCAACACCTTGGTTGTCCATTAGTCATGCCTTAACCCTTAATGAAATAATCTCATCAACACATATCTCAATAAAATATTCAAATTTTGGCCATAGCATCTATGGGTCACCCTTAAGCAGCTACACCTTGTAATAAGGCCCTTGTAGCTCTTATAGGTTTCATGGAGACCTATTCACCCATTTAGCACTTAATAGATTAAAAAAATAACATAGGATATATATTCAAATAAATTTTTCCACTCCTTATGTCCTCTTTGACATCCTCAAATTATCATGGTCATCTTTTCTCACCTTTGCATATGCTCAAACAACTCAAACACTGACTTGGTGCATAAAACATTATGAACAAACACACAGTCAACTTATTAACCTTTATTCATATAAAATATCAATTTTTCAAACCTAAAAATACCATACAAAGCATAATCATGGATTATAAAACACTCTAAAATAGATAAGACATCGAAACAACATCAACACAAATTTGAATATCTTTCTTGGGTCACTTGTAGAACATATACAAAAACATAATCAACTTTCAACCTTCATAACTTTGACTATACACACTACCATATATTTAAATTATGTATTATATGTTACATTTAGTCCTCTTAATATTTATTTTTAATTCATAAATAAATTCATTTTGGTTCAAAAGTTATGGATGAAATACAGACCACTATTTTTTTCCTTTATTAAATTCAAATATTCAAACGCCAATGGTCACAGTTAAACTTTGACCACTTGCCTTCATCTCATGCTCTTTCTCAGGTTGGTAAATTATACACCATCATTATTATTATTATAATTTTATATATTTTTAACTTATACATAGGTCATTAAACATCAAACATATTGACCACTTTGACTTATCATGCATCGTAGATCTTCAACTGTACGATCACAATCTCACCATTGATCTTTATCCTTTACATTTTCTGAGTCATTAAACAACATGAAATTCCTTCCATTTTGATTCATACTAAAATATTTGATAAAATATTATCTATTTATCTTTCTCAAATTTTAACTTGTGTAGAAATGAAATATGCCTAGAAGGCCAACTTTATACGGTCATAACTTTTGCCTCCCACATTTGCATGTTCTCAAATTTAGACCATATGATATCCTCACATAGGATAATCCAAAAATATAACAAAAATATCTTGAAACTTTTATATTAATGAGATATATCAAAATTAAAATTCCTTCTCAAAATATTTTGTCACAGAGCCAACTATGCTTAGAACTTACTTATGAGGCCAACTTTGCTCTTGCATAACTTTCATTGTGTTTAGTTGCATGATCTAAAATTTAGTGCATAAGATCCTCTCACATATGATATTACATAAATATATCAATATAATTATTAAAAATTCACATGTATAATATATTACATCAATAAAATGCTTACTCAGCTCTATTTGGAAATAGAAAACACTATCAAAATGCCTAGGAGCCCAGATTTATGAAAACATATATTTTGGCATGATATATCACATGACCTAAAATTTGTCACATAAGAACTACGAAATAAATTAAAAAACACATATGATCACCTTCTCCTTAAACATCCACATATGTTAGATATGACACCATCAAAATGCTTACTCAGCTCTTTCTTGCCTCATGTAAATTTGGCTAAATATGGGAAAACACTATCAAAATGCTTGGGAGCCCAACTTTGAACTTGCATATATTTTGACACACTTAGGTGCATGACCTAATATTTATCACATAATAACTAGGGACCAATTTTATCATAACCATATGACCAACTCTCGTTGATTCATCCCATGTGGTAATGGTGACATCATCAAATTTCCTACTCAATTTTTTTGCCACTAGACCAAAATGTCTAGATGAACATAATGAAGAACTATATGAATAACACTCATACACACAAGATATCAAACCATATAACACTTCTTATATGACCTATTTCACATGATCAATACTTTATACTCATTCCTAAACATCTCAAACTAAGTAAACTCTGAATATCAACCAAGACTTTTTCAAGCATACTAAGACAAGCACATTACACACTTTATGATTATCACATAGACTATCAAGTCTCTTCATCCACTCACTAGGACACTTCTATGAAATCACCATGATATCATTGATAACTCTCCAACATGACCAACTAATGTGTGATCAAATTATTATTTAAACATGTTCATAAAAAATCCTAAGACCTATTACATGGCCAACCTAAAAGGTTAAAGGTGTGTGGCTAACCAACTGGTGTATGAACAAGAGACTTGTATATATACAAGGCAGTTTAGGCCTATTTGGTTAATTAGAGAGTTAAATGTGCAAGTGAATAAAATATCACATTATTGAGTATAATTAGGTCTTGTAGACCATTAGAGGATTTTATAAGATCTATAACTAAAATTTGACAATGTGTCTACATATGAAGATCAAGTTCATATGACCTAATCAGTCTTGAAGAGACCTAGTTGACTGAATAAGCCTAGAAGGCAATTTGAGAGGGATAAGAGTGTGAATATCTAAAGAGGTGATCATAATCTATTGGTTTAGAAACATAGTTTTTTGAAGGTGTTCAAAATAATCAGGTGGCTGAGTTGGTTCTGAGTCATCTAGGGGTTGGTGACTCTTTGAAAGTGGATGCTTGTTAAAGCCTATTCTAGTGGGTGTTTGTCTAGTTGGGGTTGGTGCTCCATGTGGAGTTGGTGCTTCACTAAATTTTGTTTTTATCTTATAGGAATATATTCCATTTTTATATATCAGTGGTTTTTTATTTTCCTTGAGGGTTTCCCACTCAAATAAGTGTTATATGTGTTATACTCTTGTCTCATACTCATATAAATGGTTCTTTTTGTATTTCTAGTTCACTATATTGATTTGATGGTTTATGAATGATAAAGTAAAGTTGTAAAATTTTTTGAAGACTAATTAACTCCCCCCATCTCAGTCATTATGTTCCCAACAAATTATATTAGATAAGGTGATTTGAAGTAGGCATAACATCTTAAAGGAGATCCTATAAGAACAAGAATATATTGTGATGATGACAGTGTTGATCATGATAATAATGAAGATCAATTAAATTCACAAGAAAAGTATGTAATAGAGATGTTGAATAATTTTGAAGGAAATAATAATTCATCTAAGGTAAGTGATAATAATGTTTCTAATGATGATGATGTTTACTATGTTGATCAAGTTGGCAATGGAGTTCTATTATTGGTTAAAAAAATAGGTTACTCCAAGGAAGAAGAAAACACATATGATGAATAAGTCCACTATGATAGTGAAGAAGGAGAATCTAAAGTAGATCTTGAATTTGAGCTCATAAGTTCCCTAGATGGTCTAAAGCACCAAAATAAGAGGAATCATAAGTTGAGACTTATGGTCAAGAGTCTTAAGGAATAGATATGGACCTTAAAGAGTGACAAGGTCAAAGAAGCCAAAAGGGATGAATATATCATCAAGGATATTAGGAATCAGTTAGAAGGTGTCAATACAAATTTTAAATAAAAATAAGTTAAGTATGATTAGTTGAAGACAAAACTAAATTAGTTGAAGGTTGAGTATGAGTAGCTCATAGACAAGATGAGCAAGTTTGAGAAAGAGCATGAGAAGAAAGAATAATTTAATAACACCAATATGAAATACAAAATGAACAAACTAATCAGGTAGCCTAGTTCAATGAGGTAATCTAATTATTTCAATGGTTGTTTTTTTACTTGTCATATATTTGGTCATAAAGCAAGTGATTGTAAAATGGTCTCAAGGGATGAGATGTCATGGGACCATAGGAGGAGTGATTAGTCAAGAGATAAGAATAATAATGTTGTTTTCTATAGTTATCATAATGTGGGACATATTATAAGATTCTATCCTAATGGATTTATAAGGTTCTCAAGACATAATAATATATATGGAGGTCCTAGAGTGAATGAGAAGGGTCAAACATTTGTATGGAAACCAAAGACAATCAAGATGAGTCATGTTTAGTGTACTAGTAAAAATGGACTATTTTCTAAGGTAGATCAAGGATAATATGTGAAGAAATGTTAAAAACATGTATTATCTACATATATTAACAAGGAAGTCAAAGAGAAAAATGATGACAAGGTGGATGAGTCAAATGCTTCAGTCAAGCCTAAGTGTATTTTAAAGAGGTGCTATTAGTATCATGATTATAAGATGGCTAATAAGAATGGATTGGAGATATAAAAATCTCTTGGGTTCATGGTGTTTTAGTGCCCTATAAAAAGGGGTGAGTCTATTAATATTTATGGAGACACTCATCTATCTATAAAATCATGAGGTTTTAGTAAAATAAGGATTAATCATGAGATATCTAAGGTTGAAATTAGGATTCTAAGGTAAAAAACTAGTAAATTGGTATATGAGAGGTAATAAATTATCTATTTTTGATTCTATTAGTTGATAGATAAAATTGATTTATGTTAAGAATTGGTATTGGTATCAAGATGCTTAACATTTTGATGATGGTTTGAGAGTCATAATGACTCAAGTGATGAGCACAAGCTGTAAGGATAATGTGAGAAGTAATCATATGATTCATGAGCTTCAAGAGTAGGTGTTTAGTGAATATAAGGTATGCAAAGTCATGAAGACAAGTTAGAGATTATGGCTAGAGTTGAGAGCATGGTGGATGCTAATGAAGATTGAACAGAAAAATGAAGATGGATATCATTCATTTATATGGATTCAAGGTGCATAAATGAAGGTAAGTGGTCTTTTATATCTAAGTCCATTTGAATAAGATCTATGTTAGATAATAATAAGTGGGATAGCTTAGTGAGTGATCAAGAGTTTAATCTTCTTTAGTCATGTTAATGAAGGCAAGTAATCTTGAGTTCCTAGTTCATTTGAAGAAGATATACTTGGTCTAAGGGGCAGCTTTGTATCTCTAAGTTCTTTGTCAAGAGAGTGGATAACTTTTATATCATAATAGAGGTATGCATGGAGTAAGGGGGATCATGTTCTTGTAATGCTTCATATTATGTGTGTTGAGATTTTGTTGTAGGTGTGATCATTTGAGAAAAGATATAGTTCTAAGATAATGAATAATAGAGGGAGATGTATATTTTCAAGAGAATGATCAGTTTCTAAGAGTGGTTTTCATTTAGTGTCTATGAGGAAAATCATCAGCTAAGAAAATTTATTTTGTGGAAGACCCTTTGTCATTAATGTCAAAGGGGGAGAAAGACTAGAATGGGGTGATATGAATGATCAGGTTATATTATGTTTGACATCAATGACAAAGTGGGAGTTTGTTGATAAGTGTTGTCATTTATGTCAAGGTTGATGTCATTAATGTCAATGTTGATGTCATTGATGTCAAGGTGCATTGTGAGTGGTCATTGAGGTATGTGCATGATATGACAAGGTGAGATTATTGAGCATTCTCATATCTATTGATTAGTGATCAATATTGATATTAAAGAGAATCTTGTGAAGATACATATTGTATAAGGTGGATGTCAAATTTGAATAGAGATATTTGGTATAGTGTATTTTGTAGTGACAAGGTGTATGTAAGATTTTTCATGAGTGAGGTCACTCATGAAATAAAGAGTATTTTTGTGAGTGTTGTCATGAGAGAGAAGTGTGTGGTCATGAGATAAAAGAGTGTTTTTGGTAGTGTGAAATGTGACAAGGTAATCAAGTACATATTGAAATTATGTAATGTAACTAGGTCATTCTTGAAAGAGATAATTTTAATACAACTAATGTCTCAAATCATTGGTACAAGTCAAGCATGGAAGGTACATTGCATATAAATCATAGTCATGTCATGAAGAGGTATGATCATGGTGAGCATGAAGATTTATGTATAGAGGTATGTGCATAGGTATGATATTGTTTAATGAGCATGTAAGGCATGTGATCAAGGTGTAGAGGCATCAAGGATATTTTTAAGGTGAGCCTATAGGGGTAAGACTGTTAGTCTAAGTCTATGACTAGACCAGTTTTAGACCCTACCTAGCCTAATTAGGTATCATGATCTATTGTCAAGGAATGTGAAGGGTTTATGAAATTATTTAAGCTTGATATAGGTTATTTTAGTATGTGATTGAGGTGGAGAGTGCATAGAAAGAGGCATGTAGGTCAGTTTTAAGGCATAATAGGTTTGTAGATCAAGGTCTAGAGAGGAAGGAGAGAGGCCTAATGAGGGGTCATGATCATATTTCACTATATTTGAGATCATGTAAGCATTTTCAGAGGTGAGGTATGTTCTTTAAAGTTTTTTCATGTAGTTTTAGGTTATAATTTGAAGGACAAGGCATGAAAATTTGTTTAGAGGTCTCTCAAGTGCTCAAAATGAAGGGTTCTCAACCCAAGAAGGATTTTCATGTGTTCATCAAGTCATAAAACCTTTTAATGGGAACCTAATATATTAGAGTTATATAGGGAAGTTTCATATCACAAAATTCTAAGAATTAGTTTTTGTATTGAGGGGTTATTCTTTATGAATGATCATTTATAGGGAAAACAAGTTTAAAGCCTCTTAGAAATCTAATAAGGACATGATGTTGAAGATGTTGATAAAAATTTATTATAATGGATTTATATGCTCAAGTAATATATTGGATCTTATATTGGGCTCTCCCAAGTACCTCTAGGTGGTATTGGTTAGAGAGAGGCGAGAGATAATGTTGAGTTACAGGCATGTTTTTAAAGAAATTTTTATAGAAGTCAAAAGTTGCATTGGACATAGTAAGCAAAAGGATGGAGGAATAAGGTAGAGACTCATTTTATATTTACATGAAGGTTTCTAGACATTTTCTAGTCCTTAATTTATATAATTTGGTGATCCAAGTAGGCCAGTCACTAACAATCCTAATGATACAGTGTGAAACTAAGGTAGAAGTGAAAAGAGAAATGTGAAGGTCTAAGCATGGTATTTTTATGAAATAAAGTACATGGATTTTTTATTCATAAATGTTAAGTCATTATAATTCTTGGTATAAGTTTTGGAGGTCAAGGTAAGTGAATAAAATGTGTTCACAAAATGGCTTGTCTATTCAAGATTGGATTGTGAGACTGTAAGTCAAGGAATTGGTCTTTAAGACCAATATTTGCCATTATACCTTATGATTATTTCATTTTAGGATAATATGAATATGTAATATGATCATTTTCATGAATCAAGAGTAAATAAAAGTGTCTACATAGGTGGCTGAAGTCCAATTCTTTATGATTGTGTTCTTGAGTATTCTAGCAGTTTTGAGTGAGAAAGTTACAAAATTGTTCTTGAGATATTATTGTAAGAATGAATTTGTTCAAATTAGTTGGGTATTTTCATTATTTCATTTATTATATGTATATATTTTTTATTTTTCATTAGAAATTTACTAGAGTGATTTAGCTTCATTATTGCAAGACAATTTTTAAGGTATATATGCCTAATAGGGTAGTCTGTCCTAAAGAGAGATTCAGGGTATGAACAAAGGATGAATATCTAACCAAGCATGGAAGAGGTAAGAATAAGTTATTTTAAATTTTTTTTAGTGGTTTGTGATGGTTGGATAAGGCCATATAAATATAATAATATCAATTCTCAATGTCAATGTTAGGAATAAATCAAAAATTGATGCAGAATAATTTCACAAAATCACAGCAATAAGATCTATGAATAGAGATTCATAAAGAATAGAAATAAAAATGCACAATAATAAGACTATATTTAACATGGTTCACCAAATGTGGGATATATCCATAAAGAACAGTTTTTTAAATTTTATTACAAGTCACAAGAGTACAATCCACTTTTAGATAAATCTTTTCATAGTTACAATGCATAAAATATTTTTTGGAGATGCGCTCTACAAACTCTCCTCAATTCACATCTGAATTCACAAACTTTATTCTTAATTCTCAAACCCTTTTTATTATAATATATTACATACTAAATATCCATCTATACATAATACATCAATATAGATATTTTACAAAACAATGGGTACCAAAACCATGGGCCAAGTCAATCCAAAATAGTTTCCCATTAAGGTGGTCTAGAAATGTTATTCAGGGGATACCACTCTTGAACCCCCATTTATCAAAGGATGCACCTCTAAACCCCTAATTTTTGGGGGTTTCCACCTATAAACCCCTACTCAAGGTTTGACCTAGCCCTAAACCCTAAAGATATTAAATAAAGAGTGTACAATACATTTTAAATGTAAATTATTTGAAATACATTATAATTTGGAAATATGCTCCACAACATAACAATCAAGTGAGTAGATCTAATGAAGTAGGTCTCCATGAGACCTAAAAGGTGAGTAAGACCAATGTTGGTCATTTATTAATAGTGTTCTAAGTGAATGAACATGACCTTAAGGTCATATATATTTTGTAAAATGTTTTTTATTTTTTATTTACATGGTATATAGGTGATCAAGTATTATAGAGATCAGATAGTGTTTGAGTACACATAGGACTAATGAGATAGTGAGCTGCAAGGAGTGTTTCATAAAGTATTTGAACCTATAATGTGTTATTCAAATCAAAAGTGGTTAGTTAGGATCTATTTAAAGTGTATTTGAAATAATATTTGTATCTATATAAGTATAATATGTTCTAAGGGATCATGTCCTACATGTTACAAGATAGACCTAATGCAATTATGTCTCCATGAGTCCTAAAGAGGAATAAGGAATAATTGAGCTATGGTTAACCAATGTGTGATGAAATTATGATTAAAACATGTTCATAATAATTCATAAGTAATGTTAAATTTCATACCTAATAGGTTAAGGGTGTGTGGCCAACCAAGTGGTGTATGAATAAGAGAATACTATATATGCAAGGAAGTTTAGGCCTATTTGGGTTGTTAGAGAGTTGAATGTGTGAGCAAATAAAATAGCACATTATTGATAATAATTATTTATTTTATAACATCATAGGATTTTATAGGATATATAACTAATATATGATAGTGTGTATACATATGAAGATCAATTTCATATGACCTAATCAATTTTAAAGAGACCCAGTTGAGTGAAAAAGCTTATAATGCATTTTGAGAGGGATAAAAGTGTGAAGAGATGAAGACATGGTCATCATCTATTATTTTAGAAACATAGTGTTATGAAGGTTATAAAAATAATCATGTGGTTGAGTTGGTTATATTTCATGTAGGGGGTTGGTGCCTTATTGAAAGCAAGTGCTTGTTAAAGCCTAGTCTAGTGGGTATTTGTCTAGTTGGGGTTAGTACTCCATGTGGAGTTGGTATTTCAATAAATTTCGTTTTTATATTACAATAATGTAGACCATTTATAGATATAAATTTTTTCTTACCCTTGAGGGTTTTCCACTCAAATAATTGTTATGCTCGTCTCATGCTCATATGGATGGTTCTTGATGTGTTTCTAGTTCACTATATTACTTTGATTGTTCATGAATGATAAAGTAAAGTTGCAAAAAAATTTGAATAATAATTCACCTCCCATATAAATAATTATTATTATAACATGAGGCTCATATAGGTTCATATTACAATATTATTTAGAGACTTTTAAATCCATTATCTCTCCTAAATCTCATGATACATACAAATACTTTTCATTTCTTTGCTTTCAGGCCCAACTTAGCCTTCTCATTTCTGGTTTATACAACCCAATCCATGAAAATTACAAAAAATATTTTATTTTTATTATAATATTACCTAATTATACCTAAATGACCATTTCATAACCAAAAATCTCCATCTAGATGTGTTTTAGGGAAAAAATCTTGCATCAAGTACTAACTAGGGTTTAGGAAAGGTTTGGGATGTCCACCATATTGATGATAGTTCATATAGTACATACATACAAACTAAAAATAATTTACATGAACTCTTAGTGCATACCCCTCCATATTCTCTCAATAGCTTGTGATCCCATGCATAACATGTGTAGAGATAGGAGTGTTGAAACATGACTCTCAAGCTTTCTGTCTACCAATTCTAACAACCTAGCTTGATAGGGATCATCCATAAAACTAAACCCCTTAATTTCCTTAATTATTTCAAGGATTTTTATTCCATATGGGTACTTTAATTTCCCTAAGAGCCCTGAGCCTAGGTATATTTTGGTGAAGGGTGTGAGCCTTTGAAAGTGCACATCAAGTTAGCTACCCAGATTTTTATGACTCAAGTAGGCTCTTAAGACCAAATTGACATGATTTATATTTCCATTTGATTAAAAATAATTTTTATGACCTTAAAAATTATTCCATACTTCTCTTGGTCATCAATCTTATTATAAATACTTGCATATGCCCCAGAATGGTAGAAATGTTTAAGATTAGGTTTGAGATCTATCTCCTTTGCCTATCCCTCAAGAGTATTTGACTAAAATATTTAATTTTTTTTAATGAATATTGTGTATAAATAAATTAAATACCACATTTTATTTCCTTATAAATCCTTGTGAAGTATATCTTGCTTGTGAGCTCTTCAAACCATCAAATCACTCACCTAGTCTCAGAATTGACTGGCAACAGACTGCACTAGGTTTGAGATAAAATAGTGGGTATATAAACTAATTAAATAACATAAAGTATAGTATTAAAATTTTAATACAATCATATTATCCATTTTTACCAAATATAACAACCTGGTCACACATATAGAGGCTTTAAATAATAACTTTCCAATGACTAGTTGTAGGTCTACATGCAAGTCTGGATGTTTGGTAGTATAAGGGGGTGTGAGAATTACTTAATAAATCTCTATTATAATTACCATGGAATTATAATAATTATAATTTTACATAGGTTTAGTGACACCCTTAGGTATTACCTTTCACCATTCCTTTCCTATGTATACTTTCACCTTCTTAGGCTAGGTTTTATGGCTAGTTAGGCTTATGTAATCCTTAGGTTTTGTTCAGTGTCATTTTGAATTTTGATGGGGTGATATTACCCTATTATTCATATATTTTGTCTCTTAATGCATGAAATATGTATATCTCCTGATATGTCAACAATATTGTAAGTGTCACATTGCACATGTTGATTGTATATTGGGGGTCTTAGTAGGTTCTTGAGGGAGGAGAGTGTTTTACATATATTGTGAAAATTTTGAGACTCTTTCACATTCTTATTCACCTCCTTGAGATTTCCACATAATAATTCTCATCACTTCCTATGATTATAGGTGGTTTATCCATAGTTATCCTAAAGACTTTTGCATAGTAAGTCCAATTGATCTCCTATAGGTGGTCACTTGCTTTCTCACCAGGGTATATGGAAACATAGGTCTATCTCTTCATGAAATTATGGTTATTTATATTTAAAGGGGTATATAGGCATAATTATCATGATTTAGGATTTGAAGTAGGTTTGATGGATTATGGGGAATGATATTGGAATATTATGGGATTTGAACATGGAGTGTAGGGTCTAAACTATAGTGCAATGGCAATGAAACAATCATGAAATGGTAGAGGTCACTCCATGACTTGAAATTTAGTGTGGGTACATACTAAAAATAGAATAAAATGACTTTGGAGATATTAATTTATATACCTATAAATATATATCACTTTTAAGGACATTAAAAGGTATATGGAGAGATAATATGAAACATATGACTTTTTGAAGAACCTTAAATTTTGCTAGGAAACCTTAATTTATACTAAAGTGACTACAAAGAGATTTGGAGGAATAAAGGTGGTCTCTAGGCCTATAGGGATATCATTAATCTTGTGAATCTATATATAAGGATGTACTGGTGACTTTAGCATGAATATAGAACTCTATTTAGTTTTTATACTATGTTTGAGAATCTTGAGTCCACCGTTGAACATTACATTGTCTTCCCATACAATGAACCTTAGATGTGTATGTATTCATGTCTTTGAAGACATCATTAGAGACTATGCTATCTATTTTAATATCAAATTGAGTCAAAAATATAGGAAATATTGAAAATACCCTATTTATATTTCAACATTGTTAATCCTCATGTACATGTACTAAATACTCCACTTTACCATTTAGTTTTACTATTAGATTGCAAGTTTTGTTAGTTTATATGTTTCTTAGATATATAGGCTCACACATGTGGGAAAAATTATAAGTCATGTAAATTACCTTCAAGACCTAAGGAATTAGGAACAATCATTAGTTTAGTTAAATAGACCAAAAACTCAATAAGACCATTATGCTCTTTTTACCTTGTGTAGATGTGAGTGGTGAAAAAACCCCTTAATTTATTAATGAATGTTCATAGAGATCAGGGAACTAATCCTAAAACCAATGCCCATAAATTAAAGGTGTCCATTTGTACTTCATCTAGCCAAGATCTTAGGTCTTCTTTCTATCTCCTTTGTATGGTCCGAATAAGAACTTGAAGTGCTCTCCAAGCCTACTAATGAACTTGATGGGATGATGGATTGATTTTGGGATCCTCAAGCACTAAAACACTATGATATATTCCACAAATGCTAGTAGTTACTTCCCTATGCATATCCCTAACTCCATCTAAGTTAGTCTATACTGTATATATTTGTACTACTCAAAAAAATCCTAAACCTAAAACTTCCTAGTATTTTCCCATGTTTTAGACCAAAATCCATTGTTGAAAGGTAAGAAGATGGAAAATATGATTTAGGTGATGTATTAAAGTCCATGGTATGAATTGGAGAAGATGAAAGGGCATATTTTGGCACATTTGAGGCCCATTAGTGGTAATTAGGCATTGACCTTTGTGTTAAAAAGGCTCAATAGTGCATGAAATGCCTTAGTTATGGCATAATGGAGTCCATGAAAGTTTTTTAAGGCATGGATAGTGGTTTAGTGATCCATCAAGGTCAAATGGGGTCTCATTATGGTCAAAATTATCACTTTTAGGATACACATGACATTAAGGAGGAATAATAATTGAATATCATATAAACACATTTGAAGAGACTTTATAACCTATTAAAGACTTTAATTGAACCCAATTTACTTTCATAATATTATCCAAAGCTTGAAAATGAACTATACCTCACATGATTTGAGTACATAAAAGGTATTAATTATGACTCATCAGTTGCATTATCAACTCACCTCTACCATGGCACCTTTGGATGTTGAGGCCTTTTCAAAACTAAGGACCCTAATACATGTTACAACATTTTAAAATTAATTAACACAAGATGGAACTTGAGGTGAGGGAAATCATTACGTATATCATAACCTGAAAGATAATGAGCTTGTTGCATTTGGAAAGATAACTAATAACTTGATTTAAACTTCCCTACTTTACCAAGATGTATGAAAATCATCAGATTTAATGATGGATTAGGGTTATAAGGGTTTAGGTTGACCCATTTCTAAAATTGAGACTATAAAGTGGTCAATAATTATGAGATCACTTATAAGAAGATTAAAGACAATGTCATGGTGGATGTTCTCTCCCATATCTTGGAGGATTAGACTTACCTTTCTAGCATCTCCTTTCCCATTCCAAACTAGTTAGAATCTATACACCAAGGGTTTGCATGTGATCCCTCTTTGCACCAACTCATTTAATAATTGCCCATTAAACCCTCTATAGTACCACATTATTCATGGGATGGTACTTCCCTGCTGCATTACAAGGGTTATCTAGTGCTTCCCAATAGCACAAACCTTAATCAGGTCATATTCTATGAAATCCATGCTTCTCCATCAATAGGGAACTTAGCATTTCTCAAAACATATGAGTTGGTATGTCAAAATTTATTATATAAGTGGATGAAATGGGAAATTAAATAAATGGTGTCCAAATGTGATACTTTCCAATGCAACGAAGGTGAAACCATAGTGATTCCTAGTTTGTTCAAGCCCTTTCCTATTCCTTCCAATAGTTGAACTAATATTTTTATGGATTTTATCAAGGATCTCACTAAATCTAGAGGAAAAATAGTGATCCTAGTCATGGTTGACCACCTCTCCAAATATATTCATTATTATTCCTTTATCCACCTTTATATAGCCTCCATGATTGCACAAGTCTTCTTGGATCAGACCTTCCATCTTCATGGTATCCCTTCTTTAATTATCTCTAATTTTGATGCAACTTTCACTTGCCATTTTTTGATATAACTATTATGATGCACAAGCACACAACTGAAGATGAGATCTAGGTATCATCCCCAAATAGATGGCTAGATAGAAATCATAAATAAATGCTTGGAAACATTCCTTCATTATTTTGCATTAGAAAAACACTAGTGGGAAAAGTCCTTTCCCCTCACAGAATTGTGGTAGAATACCTCATACCACACTTCTACTAAAATGAATCCATATGAAGACTTTTGTGGTGAAGTACCCACAAAACATCTCCTATATACACCTAGTATTTCACTAGTTCAAGAATTCATCACTACTCTCTACCATCAAGATCATATTCTCAACACCCTATGGGAAAAAATTCATCTAGCATAGAGATGAATGAAGCAACAAGAAAATCAACAATGCTCTAAACATACCTTTCAACCTGGTGATATGGTTTTTACTCATCTTCAACCATATAATAAATCATCCTTGAAACTAAAAGGGCATCATAATATTTCCCTAGAGTTTTATGGGCCCTATAAATTTCTCCAATAGATTGGGTATGTTAATTACAAGTTGGGGCTTCCACCTTCATCTCAAATTCACCTAGACTTTCATGTATCCTATTTGAAGAAAGTTATTAGACCTACCATTAGAGTGAATATAGTTTTACCTTAACTTGATAATGAATTATCCATCCTTATCTATCCATATGCTATCCTAGATAAGTGCACCTACCAAATTTTCTCTTGTTCCATCATAAAAGTCTTCATCTAGTGGCACGACATGTAACCTAGAGATGCTACATAGGATCTATTATTCTAAATTCATCAATGATTCCCACATCTGAAGATTTGAGGAAAAATATTTTTCTAAGGGGGAGGTGATGTTAGGAACTTATGTCCTACCCTTCTCTTTGTATTACTAGTGTATTAGTCACTATGGATGCATATGCTTTGTAAGTCATCCTTTATCATATTTAAATTATCCCATATGCATGGGAAGTATTAGTTACTAGAATAGAAATAATATTTATGTAAGTGTTAAGGCCCAATCAAGGTATCCACAAATATCATTGTATTTAGATTGATCAAAGGAGGTTACCCCATTAAAGTGACCTACGATCAATATAAAATGTTTAAATTATTTTGATTTATTTTATGAAGTTTATTTTATGATTACATTAGTTTATGTAGTTCATAAATTTGTGCAAAATTGGATGTGACATTCTTTCCCCTAGATTAGGTCATCACCCCATTGAAATTTATTTCATAGAATTGTTATGGAAATAAACTAAATGTCAATAAAAAATAAAAAGTACTTATTAGAATTATAATTAATGTTTAATAGAAATATTATTTGAATAAATGACTAAATATCCTTAAGAATTCCTCATATTCCTTCTATGTAGCATTATCCTCAAAATATTGGTCTCATTGGACCTTGTACTATGATACTTATTTGTTACACAAGCTGAGCTTAAGTATCAATTATTCTAATTGTTTATATTATGAACACCCCTAGATCCTAAACATATAATGCATTCTAATCTAAAACATGTGTAGGATCAACAATATAATTCTTAAGATAAGATACATGAAAAACATTACGCATTTGTGTTAAATTTGGTAGTAATGGAAGTCTATATGCTATAGTATTAATCACTTCAAGAACCTCAAAGGGTCTCACATATCTCAGTGATTTTTTTTTTTTAAATTTTTTAAGACTATATTGCACTATTTTGGGGTTTGACCATAAAAAAACTTTATCCCTAACCAAGAACTTCCTTGTTCTTTTCAAATCAGCATAAATTTTCTATCTATCATTGGATTCAACCAATCTTTTCCTTATTAATTTTAATTTTTTTTCATTTATAAAAACATATCATGCCCAAAAACCATTAAGTGTTCTAATTTATTATACATGATTGGTGTTCTACATCTCCTACAATAAAATGCCTTGAAAAGAGCCATTTTTATAGCTGATTGGTATGATTTTTATAAGCAAACCAACTAATGGTAGGTATTTCTCACATATGTATTATTTGTCCATTCATTACATTTTCAAAAGATCCTTCAAGTGCTAATTTATTCTCTCAATTTTCCCATTCATTTTTCCATGGTAAGTTATACTAAAGTTTAGTTGAGTTTTGAAAGCTAAATTAAGAGTTTGCTAAAACCTTGAAGTTATCTTATGGTCCCTATCTAAAATAAAATTTTATGGAAACCCATGCAATATATAAACCTCTTTCACAAACATTTTTTCAAGCATTGATGCATCATCTATTAAATTTCCTAAAATTAAGTGAACTACCTTGGTAAGTTTATCCACAACTATCAAGATCATGTCATGTCAGTTTATAGACATAGTTAAACCTCAAAAACAAAATCCATGCTAATAATTTTCCACTTTCATTCTAGTATGGACTGTGGGTAAAACATCCATGCCTGATTCACATGTTCATCCTTAGATCATTAACACTCTAATAATATAGAAACAAAATCATTTGCATCCTTTTTAATTCCCTTCTAGAAATATAATGGCCTTAATTCTACTAAAAGTTTAGTTACTCTAGTATGTCCTGAATATGGATCATTGTGTAATTCCTTTAGCACAATATTCTTCAAATTTTTCCTATTAATAACATATATTATACCATTGTACCTCAAAATCCCATTATAATCAAATTGAAAACCTTGATATCTATAATCTAGATAAATTTTAGACAAAATTTTTATAACTTATCTTTAGATGAAACTTTTACCACATGATCTCAAAAAGTAATTATTCTAGCCAAAACTATAATTTACCTTATATAACTAAGGGCATCTACAAATCTATTTTATTTATCCTTAATGTAATTAATGTGGAAATCATAATATGAGAAATTATAACCACTAACTCTAAAGAACATTGAGGTTAGGTTGGGTGAATATATATTTGAGATCCAAGTTGTTAGTTTTATGTTTAAAAAGCTTCCCTGACAAATAATGCCTTTAAACTTGTAAATCATGAACTAAGACAACTAGTTCTAGGTCAATAGGAGCATAATTTACCTCATATAGATTTAGTTTCCTTGATTCTTAGGCTCAAACTAAACCATCCTTCATAAAAATTGCTAAACCATCTCTTGATGCATATATTATAATTATAAAGTGACCATTCATATCTATAATCTATAATATTGGTGTTGAAGTAAACCTCTATTTCAAAACCTAGAAGGATTCTTCAAAATTATCATACAAACAAGACCCTGATCTTTTCACTAAAGAGAGGTGATTGGATTATTTGTCTTTAATAAATTTGGTACAAACTTCCTTTAGTATCATACTAAACCCATGAAACTAAGCACCTCATGCACATTTTTGGGGGTTGGCCAATCCATAATGACTCTAATCTTAGTTGGATCCACTAAAATTTCTTTTACAAAGATAGTGTGTTCCATTTATTTTACTCTTCAATGAAAGAAATCACACTTGGATAACTTCCCCTAAATTTTGTGCTTCTAAAACCATTACAATACTAAATTTGAGCTCTCAACATGCTCTTATTCACTTTTTATAATAGATGACAATATCATTCAAAAAGACTAACATAAATTGATTAAGGTAATCTATGAACACACTATTCATGAGATTCATGAATGATTTAGGTATATTCATTAATCCAAAAATAAGTATTATGAACTTGTAATGCCCATAACTAGTCCTAAAATCTATTTTAATAATATATTCCTCTTGAATTATCAACTAATGGTACTTGACATGAAGATCAATAATTAAAAAGGCTATTTTACCACATATTTGATAAAAAATATCATCAATGTGAGTTAATGAATACCTATTATTTATCTTTGCCTTATCAAGCATGTGATAGTCAATACATATATGAAGGGTTCTATCCTTAACCCCATGATGTAACACTTGGTTGAATCAATCATTTGGCCAACATCTCTTGAAGTTGTGCCTTTAACTCGATGAACTCATTTTTTGTCATTTTGTAAGAGGCCTTAGACTATAGATCTAATCTTATAATGATATTCATGGTGAAGTCAAATTCAATTTTGGGAGGTATCCCTAGAAATTCCTTTGGAAAAAAATCATAAAATTCTTGTGTAAAAGGATAGTCTTCCAAAGTGGGTTTCTTAGATCCACCAATTCCATCCATTTTTACTAGGAGTGCTTATCATCCCTTTCATTGAGCTTTATTAAATTAAATGGCTTAAATTTGCAATAAACTCCATCTAAATTATTTATATTTGGGTTTGGTTTCCGTAATCATCTAAACACTCAACCTTCTTAAGG
The DNA here is from genome assembly GCA_037957365.1 of Torreya grandis. NCBI lineage: Eukaryota > Viridiplantae > Streptophyta > Pinopsida > Cupressales > Taxaceae > Torreya > Torreya grandis. Next base: position 968,390 of record JARHVA010005186.1, on the reverse strand, counting down.
AAACAATCAACTTTAGATTTGTGCCTAGAAAGCCAATTCATTCCTAGGATCACATCATATGACCCTAGTGCTATTGCATAAAGATCAAAAACTATGATGAATTTTGGAAAATTTATTTTATCCTCAATTATACATCTATCAACCTTGATCTCAAACTCATTCTCATACTAAACTAATCAATAATTTTCCATAGAACCAACTTTCCTACATATTCTACATAGAATTATAGGATAAATAAAACATTCAATAACTCATTTATATTAAAATAGTAAAATATGCCCAAATAAAATAATTGATACTTTTATGGGAGAAGCTTTGAATTATATTTTATATTTATCCAGTACTACATGAATACATTGATAAAATATTCCTCGGTTAGATGTAGAAGTGGATGTATTCTTGTTTATACCGTCTATCTTCCACTGAGGAAAATCCTTGGCATAGTGGTCTCGTCCACATGTAAAACATCCATCAAGTGGCCCTTTTTCTCAATTATTTTTGGCACCCTTGAATCCTTCTCTCAAAATACCTCTTGGTTTCTTGTTTCCATAAGAATTATTGAATCTCACATTCTTATTATTGAACCAATTCTTGGAATTTCCATTCCATTTCTAATTCTTCTTTTTTAAGGGTACCTTAGAACTACCAAACTTATTTTTAAAATTTTCTCTAGTTTATGCCAGTGATTTTAGATTTCACTCCTACCTAACTACTTTTTCAAAAACTTGATACATGGTGGATGGTCCATGGACATCCACTTCACACCTAATTTGGGGTTTTAAACCTATAACAAGTTTCCTTATCTAGAAACATTCATACTTCTAGTACTATGTAACATACTTCAAGAGATTTATAAATTGATCTAGTATCCATTAACAAACAAATCCCCTTGCCTTAGGTTATAAAAATATGTTAGTTTTTTTATCAAAATAAATCAAGTAACCACCATGCTCTAAAAAGAGTCACAAACTAGTCTTATGTGGTGGTAGTAGAATCAAGGTTCATCTCAAAATTATTATTATCCTACCAAATTGTTGCTTCACTAATGAACTGGTAATCTCCCCACATAGCCTTAGTCACCTCTGAATAATTTTTAATTTTGAAATAATTTTCCATTTATGTGAGCTAAGCTTTTACTCCATCACCCAAAACTATATTGTTAAACTTGGGTAGTTTTAATTTATTCATTTCATGGACAACTTCTATAGCTACTTGAGCTCTAGCCACTTATTGACCTTCATTGTGCCCCTGATCCTAAGGCACTTCCCATTATTTAGTTTTTTCCTTGGTAAATTCTTATGCAACTTAATGTTTAGGTACATGAACTTCTTTCTCTATATTTATTATTTTATCTCTAGTCTCGTTCATGATAATGAGTACCTGATAGAGTTTTGTAGCTTGTTCTACTACTAGCTGATTAGGATCAGCTTGAGAATTTAAATTTGAGATTCCCTCACCAATTGATCTATCTCATTCCATTCTCCTCACTAAAATTATGAGAATATATTTACATTATTAGATGCATTAGGTTCAAGCATTAAACCTTCACTCTGATACCATAATGTTGAAACTCCACTAGGCTAACTAGAAGTTACACTAATTTTTTTCACATTATTTAATTATAAAACCATTTATAACTATCTAAATAACCACTATTTGACTAATAAATTCATCCAAGACATAAATTTAGTAATATATTAATCCATTAGATAATATACCAATTCATCTAGTTTCTAAGTAGTCCAAATCATATTTGGAAATAAATATTTCTCACAAAATAAATAGTGAAATAATTTAATAAAAAATTAACACTAATATAATTCACATTTCAGCCATAAGTGGGCTTACATCCACTGTTATCATAATATTAAAAATGTATTACAAGTCTCATACCCACTATTGTGTTCAATATCCATCAAATAATAATATACAACATGTTACATTTTAGTATAAACTCAAACATATAATACAACATATACAACAATACAAAATATCTCTATAAACAACTCGATGATCCATGAATGTAGTCTGAGTATGATCTAAATGGTTGAATAGTTGAATAGATGGAAAGTATCATCTAAGTTATTTAAATCCAACCATAGACCTATAGTATATCGTGCACCTCCCCATTAGGAGGTACCCTAACCATCACAAAGGGGAAAATAATAACAGTGTGGATATCAAGATATCAATCAAAACCTATGTGTATAATCATTAATACATAAAACATTTATATAGACCATGGAATCCAATCCTCTATATAAATGATTTCACAATACACATCTAAACTATAAAGTATATCAGAATGATAATGTTTTATCTATAACATTACTTTGGCAAAAGTTTTTCATTATAGAAAGTAGATTTAAAATCTTAGTCAATTCAACTGACACAAAAACCTTTGCTACTAAATCATGACTATTAGATGATATCAGGGGATAGGTATATGATTTACATACTAACATCCTCATATAAGTATCTCCTATTATCCAATAATATAGTCTAATAATTTTCACATAAATATTCAAGCAATGTAACATAGATTTCAGCATACACCTAATCTAATTGAAAGATAAATTATAAGTAATCATAAACCCATAATATCATTGATTTCATTAACTTAGTCTCAAAAGTTATATACATAGGTTTGATAAATGAATTGTGTTAAAAAACTAGATATGTATAAGATAATAAAAAATATTCCAAATACCTTATATCTTTTCTAAAACTATCCTCAAATACAATTCATATGTATATATTTAATGATATAACTCAACCAATTAATATAATCTACACATCTCCAATTACTCATAACATAATTAAAACTACAAGTTTCCTCTATACATCATAGTTTTATTTATTTCATCATGTTCTATTATATAAGAGGATCATATTAGAATAAGGATACATTTTGGTTATGTTTTAAGACAAGATAAGCCCTATTTCCATTTATAAGTAGATCCATTATAAATATTATAAAATATGAGAATGTGTATACAATATACCTAATTTTTTTCTTTCTGCTCACTACCAACCAAACAACCTAAGAAAAATCATCCTCACCTACATAATTAAAACATTATCTTATTTATATATTTCATTTACAATTTCATGTTATCACTTATAGCTATGTAAAAATCTATATATAACAAATATAAGCTTAAATAAAAAAACTTAGTGATTATCAAACTTACTATAGGCTTATGTCATTATTTTAGCAAGTCCTCTAGAATATATACTACTTACCTTATACTCCTATATTTCATTATTTTTCAAAGTAATATATAGGTTGTGGAAAATCCTTATTTACACATATAGATACTTTATATTTCAACTTGATATTATCAATAAAATCTAATATAAAATTGCACGTATAAGACTTCAATGTTGTTATCTCATAATATGTTTTGGAAGAGTAAATATAAACTAGGTTACATACATATACATAGATTCTACCATATATTATTTCATATCCTATTCTACTTTATCCTCATAAAACCTTATATATTCATGTGTATATAAAAATATAGTCTTATTTTTTAATTTACACACACACATAAAATCAAATCAAATTACTTCATATAAATTATGAAAATTGATAAAAAAAACCTAGGCTATGAGTGAACTAAAATAATAACTATAAGTTGTATATAAAATCCTTAGGTTACTTCATTAATTAACATCTACATCTATATTGGATCACTTAAAGAAGAAATAAGGTTATGCACATGTTTAATATAATTTCATAATGAAGAAATTGTTGGAAACAAAATTAATTATAAGGTGGGGTGAATTAGTCTCTCAAATTTTTCTTTCACATGTACTTTAACATTCCTTGATCCATCAAAGCAATACAAAGATATAGAAATACAAAAAGAGTTATTCACATGAGAATAATACAAGAAACACATATATGAGTGGAAAACCCTCAAGGGGAAGAAAAACCATTGATATTTTGAAATGGAATAAATTCTTATAATACAAACATCAAGATTTAGTGAAGCACTAACTTCACATGGAGCACCAACCCTAACTAGTTAAGCACCCACTTGACTAGGCTTTAACAGGCACCCACTTGCAAGGAGGCACCAATGCCCTAGATGAATCAACACCAAATTAGACACCTAATTGATTTTATAACATTCATATCACCTTTTTTCTCAACCAACTGATGATGAACACCAATTCAGGTACTCACACTCTTATGCCTCTCAAAATGCTTTCTAGGCCTCTTCGCTCAACTAACCCTCTTCTTGACTTGATTAGGTCATTTGAAATTTATTTTCATACAAATTAACCCTATATTATCTTAATTATAGTTTATTTACACCATTATTATTTTCTAAAACACCTGCTTTATCTCTTCAAAGTTTTATATCATTTTCTTTAACTCACTCATTCTCAAAACTAGTCAATTAGGCCTATTAGGCCTTGTTCTTATATTAGGATATTGCTCATACACCTCTTAGTCAGCCATATACACTTTAAAAATTATATTTTAAATAAAATAAGCCTTAATACATGCCAAAAACATGAATCAAACATTAAAATAGGTCATTTATATCATATATAACCAAAACCCCTTTTAGGACTCAAGGAGACCTAATTCAATTAGGCCTTCATTAGCACATGTTACCCTTTGAAATCCTATGAACAAATTAAAAATACTCACATGGAAGGAAAAATAATATTTAACTCAAATTACCCCTAATAATATCATATTATTTCTGTTACACATTTTATCTCTAATCACTAGCTGAAACACACCATTAGTATTGTTCATAATTAGGCATGTGCATACACAAAAAGTCTATCTTGAACTATTAAAGATAAAACACAATTTTTATTTTAAAAAATATGGAAAAAAATATCATATAAATTATTTTTATTACTTTATGATCATCATTATATGATTTATACTTCACAACTCAGGGAAAAATTACTCAAACCCTTCTCTGCAAGTAGCTCACTCAAAATTGCCAACTAGCCTCAAAACATAGTCATGAAAATTTAAACTTATGATACATGAAAGAATAAAATTAATTAATTATAATGAATTAAAAATATATTAAAACATCCTCAAAACAAACTCAAATAAAAATATCATAATCCATAATAGTAATATTGGTCTTGCAGACGAATTACATGACCTCATTGTACACAGACCTCACTGAGCAAGAAAAGTCAACTTGAGAGAAACTTTTTACTATATAAAATGATATCCAGAACTTATATCCAAAAAAAATTATTAAAGGTATTTAAAAATGTTTCCATTCACTTTTATTCATCCCTAATCCATGATAACACATCTCTAATCACCTTCTCCCTTCTACTTGGGTTTCTCACTATTTGCACCATTAGGCCTGTTAGTAATAGGTTATTTTATATAAATGGTTTAATACACCTAAGGGATATAACCTGATATTAAAACACCATGTCAATAAAATACAAATCTCAATCTTTTTCCTCCATCCATTTATCAACTTTGAGTTTTTCAACTCTAATTGCTATAGCAAATCTCTAAGAAACAAAGCTTTCCTATAGGGTTCACTCACTCACCTGATAAACCAATCACACTTAAAGGTGCCTAGGAGAGTTTAGAACAACATAAAATCACTTAAATATCCATAATAATATATTATAATTACTTTATAATAACTTATTTCATATTGGGTCACTATTAGGGTTCTTTGAGGGTTTAAATCATCTTCAAGTCTTAATGATCATTCATAAAGAATAGCCTATTAATCCAAAAAAAATGCCTATAATTTTTATATAAGACCCTTAAACATATACCATGTATATATTAAGTGCTCATTCATAGGTTACACATTCCTATAAACACTTGAAAGTCCTTCTCAAGTTGAGAACCCTTCATTTTGTGCACTTCAAAGACCTCAAAACTACTTTTCATGCCTTTTCTTGTAAACCATGACCTAAAATTTTGTGAAAATTATTGAAAAAATATAAAATAAATTTTAAAACACTCACATATCCATTATTTAATTTGAAACATAGCCTCATATGCCATTGGACGATACTCTTTCTCATTGCTTGCTTAGAGCTTAACTTACAAATCATATTAGGCTTTGAAACTAACCTTCTAACCACTTTCCAAGATCTTAAAACCTCATATAAATTTAATATAGACTAATATAATTCTCAAACACTAGAATACATACTTAATATTCATTTTAAACATCTCATGATACCTCATTAGGTTAGGTAGGGTCTAGAACTAGTCTAGTTGCAGACTTGAACTTAGGTCTTACCCATGTAGGCTCACCTTGAAGCTCTTGTGAGTGATCTAATGAATCATATTAATTCTCAATAAACCTTATATATAATTTTATTCCTCGATTAATCCATATCACAAAGTTACCATGCTCACACCTTCTTACAAGGTCTCTTCTTGCTATAACTAGTGCCATGACTAGGCTTCTCAAGTACTTGAAACTTGAGAACTGACCTTGAAACATTAGTTTATGATTATATACCTTTTTCACATGACTTAAATTATCCTAAAATACTTTCATACCTCTCAATTATTCTATCAAATATTAATATTCTTTAATGACCTCATGAACACCTTTCTTAATAACCTTTGACATCAATACCAATCTTCAATAATAGGAACAATGCTCAACAATATCCCATTTTATAATAAATGACAAACCTAATATAAAATAATCATTATTATCTCCATTTTTTACATAAATTATAAGTGATTTATACAACTTCTTGGATCACACTCTTTGTAACCAAAATGCTCAACATATAGAACTATGAATTTATGAAGCATAATACATCCATGCTCCACTTATCTCCATGCATACTTTCTTGGAATAACTCACCTATTCTTGTATCTAATAAAATTTATTATCTCCCCCTATGTACTTTGGCTTCTTCAATGATTACTAGGGGTAGTAATTATACATAATTCCTATCTTAGGTATTTAAAAGTTACCTTTGGAAGTAGTTTGGTCAAGATGTCTGCAATCTGATCTTATGTCATAACATACTCAAGTCTGACACTTTTTTAACTTACCTACTCTATTATAAAATTATACTCTATGGGAATGTTCTTGGTGCTTGAGTGTATAATGAGGTTCTTTTAGATGGTTATAACACTTTTATGGTCATAATATATAGGAATAGGACCATTATACTCCACCTTGTAGTCTTTTAAGGTTTGTCTCATCCATAGGACCTAAGTGCAATATGAATCTAATGCATTTTACTAAGCCTCACAAGTGGATAATGCTACTAATAGTTGTTTCTTGCTTATACATAAAACTAGACACTCACCTAGGAATAAAATTCCTCTAGTGGTACTCTTCCTATCATTTATACTTATTACCGAATCTACATCTATGTAAGATATCAAATTGAACTCATTAATTATTGGAAACCATAATCCATATTTTATAGTTCCCTTTAGATACTTGAGTATACTTTTGATTGTTTGTAGATGATTCTCCTTTAGATCTACTTAAAACCTTCTTATAAGACCTATTACTTACATTGTGTCAGGTCTAGAGTCTATGGTGTATAACAAAATTCCAATCATTCACCTATATAATGTTTGATTAACTTTTTAGGACTCATCTTCCTTGATCAACTTACACCCTGTGATCATGTGTGTACTAAATGCTTTGTAATCTTCCATCTCAAACTTTTTCAACATCTCTCTTATGTACTTTGCTTGCGAGATGAATATAAATTTTTCAAATTGAGTGATTTACAACTAAGAAAGAGTGATGGTTCTCCTAGCATGGAAATGTCAAACTATTTCTTCATCACCTCTACAAATTCCTTGGTTATGTTCTCATTATTTGCACCAAAGATGATTTCATCCACATAGATAACCACTATCAATTGATGGTTACGTTCTATCTTGATGTATAGATTGCAATCTATAAATCCCCTTTTGAATCTTTGATCCAATAGATACCTATCTAACCTATCATACCATGATATAATATCTTTCTTTAATCCATAGAGATAAATTTTGAATCTATAAACATATTATTTATCATCTGATAGTGATAACCCCTTAGTTTTCTCAATGTACACTTCCTCTTCCAAATTCCCATTCAAAAATGTAGATTTGACATCCATCATATATACCTTGAATCTTTTAAATCTTGTATATGCTATAAATAATTTGATGAATTCCAATCTTGCTATTGGTGCAAAGGTCTCCTCAAAGTCTACCCCTTCAACTTGTGTATATCCCTTACATACCAATCTATCCTTGTTCCTAGTGACTAATCCATCTTCATTCAACTTGTTTTAAACACCCATTTTGTACCAATGACATTCTTGTCTTTAGGCCTAGGAACTAGTTCCCAAGTCTCATTCTTATTTATTTGGTTTAACTCCTCATTTATAACACCTATCCAAAATTTATCTTTTCTTGCTTCTATAATAATCTTAGGTTCAATCTTGGATAATAGGGAAATGTTATCTTGATTTAGATTACTTACCAATATTTTCCTTGTTTTCATACCTCCATTCTTGTTGCCAATGATTTGAAATTCAAGGTGATATTTTTGAATCTGTCTTGAGGGTCATTTTGAATCCTATCTCTCTTAAACTTCTTATTCTTCCTCATCAACCTCTATATTCTCATTTTAATTCTTGAAGTATATATTCTATAAAGTGTCATTTGATTGTGAGTGTGATTTCCTTGTCTCATCAATATTCACATTAGTACTTTCCATTTCTTTTGTATCCACTTGTTATAACATCTATAGGCTAAGATCATTAAGGAGTATCCAAGGAATATACCTTCATCATATCTAGAATCAAACTTTCCCATATACTCATCATCTCTTTTGATGAAAGATTTTCTCCCAAACACTCTACAGTGTTCCACATTGGTAGGTCTACCCTTACATAGTTTATAAGTAATCTTATTTCCATTAGTTAGTATTTGTACTCTATTAAAAATGTAGATTGTAGTGCTTACTACCTCTCTCCAATATCCATCAGATAGTATAGACTCATTAAGCATAGTTTTAGCCATCTCTTGAATTGTCCTATTATTCCTTTCTATTACCCCATTTCACTGAGGTGTCCTATCTATTGATAATTATCTCCTTTTTCCATGAACCTCACATAAGTCATAAAAATCATTAGACCAAAACTCTCCTCCTCTATATTATATTAAGCACTTGATCTTCCCATCCTTCTCATTCTCAACAAGAGTCTTGAATGCCTTAAACTTTCCAAGAGCTTCTCACTTTTCTTTCAATACTATAACCCAAGTCATTCTTGTGTAATCATATATAAGTAAAATGAAGTAGATGCATCCTTGAATACTTTGAATTCTTGTAGGCCCATAAAGATCAGTGCATATTAACTCCAAGGTTATTATATTAGAGTACTCATTAAACTTGAACCTTCTTCTATTTTGTTTACCATGTTGACATGCTTTGAAAATTATGTTTGTAGGTTTGGAGATCCTAGGCATGTTCTTCATAGACTTATTAGTGCTAATATTGAAAATATTATCAAAGTTTAGATGACGTAACCTTATATGATAAAGTCAACTTTTATCTATATTTCTCATGAATCATCTCTCCTTCTTGATCTCATTTAAAATATATATATTGTTCTCATTACTCTTAGAATTGGAAATCAGACTTCATAATTTGGATCTCATTATCTCACACCTTCAATCATGAAAGGTTAGTTTGTGTCCTTTATTTCACATTTTACTTATATTAATTAAGTTATGTTTCAAAATTTTCACATAAAACACATGTTGTGAATTGGTTTTTCCATTATCCAAACTCAAGACACCCTTATAAACTATATTGGTAGTTGTGTTGTCTCCAAACCTCACTATTCCTACAACATTATTATTCAATGAGATGAACTTATTTTTATCTCCTATAATGTGGATTGAGAAACCACTATATAAATACCATTTCATTCCTTCATATTGAATGTGAAAGCTAGTCTTAGATAGCATATAATCCTCTTTGGTCTTTTATTCCTCCTTGGTAAATAGTCCATCTTGACTCTTGAGTTTAATATGATCTATCCTAAATTACTTTAGATTACATACCAATGTTTGATCCTTCTCATGCATTCTAGGATATTCATATGTATTTTTGACTCTTGATGGCCTTATAAATTTATTAGAATATAGTTTTTCAATATGACCTATATTGTGATAGATGTAGCAAACAAAATTTATGTACTTATCTCTTGGGTGACTACTCATTTTACCATAGTCCCATGATGACTTATCCTTTATTACATTAGGATGCCTAATTGGTCTTTTCATGTTGGTAATCTTGACTAGTTATGACTTTTCATGCTCCCTCTCAAACTTTCTAATTTTTTATATGGGTTTCTCATGCTCAACCTACAAGAAATATATCTCTATCTTCAATTTATCATACTCAAATTCCTTTGAATTAAAACTTATGTTGACACCTTCTAACTAACTATTGAGATCATTGATAGTCTTATTTTTATGATTCAAATCATCAAGGGATATTATGATCTCTATTTCAAGGTCTAATTCAAATTTTCATTTTTCACTATCATAGTATACTTCATCATACATGTTATCTTCTTCATATTGATCATAAGACATATTGTGCTTCTTAGGATCACCTTCAAGCTGTTAGACTTATCTTTAAAGGACCAAGATACGATACCAATTATTAGAAACATAATGATTGAGAATGGGGGTGATTTAGTCTCTTAAAAATTTCTTTCACATATACTTTAACATTCATTGAACCATCAAATCAATACAAAGATATATCAATGCATAAAGAGTCATTCACATGAGCATAAGATAAGAAACACATATATGAGTTAGAAACCCTCAAGGGGAAGAAAAACCACTAATATTTTAAAATTGATTAAATTAATATAATATAAACATCAATATTTATTTAAGCACCAACTTCACATGGAACAACAACCCCAACTACACAAGCACCCACTTGACTAGGCTTTAGTAAATACCCACTTACAAGGAGGCACCAACCCCCTAGATGACTCAGAAATAACTTATCTACCTGATTAATTTGATTGCATTCATATAATATTTTTACTCAACAAACTTATGGTAACCACCTCTTTCTTCACATTCTTATCCCTCTCAAACTGCCTTCTAGGCCTCTTCATTCAACTAGCCCACCTTTTGACTTGATTAGGTCATCTAACCTTGATGTTAATACACAATAACCCTATCATATCTTCATAATATTTTATTTGAAATTTATAATAGTATAAAATACCACCTTAATCTTTTAAAATTTATATATCATTCACTTCAACTCACTCATTCTCAAAACTAGTCAATTAGGCCTATTAGGCTATGTTCTTATACTAGGCTCTTGATCATACACCTCTTGGTTAGACATACATGATTTAAAACTTATATTTTCAATAAAATATGCCTTATTACATCATAAAAACATTAAGAAAACATCACAACATGTTGTTTATATCATATAGGACCAAAACCCCTTTTAGGCCTCAAGGAGACCTAATTCAATTAAGCCTTCACTAACATATATTACCCTTTGAACTCCTTGAAACAATGTCAAACTACTCACATAGTAGTCAAAAATAATATGTCACTAAAATATACCCCTAACCATCTCATCGTATGTCCATGACACCTTCTAGCTCAAATCACTACTTGAATCACACCATTAGTATTATTCATAATTAGGCATGTGCATACCTAGAAAGTATGTCTTGAACTACTAAAGATAAAGCACAATTTTTATAAATAACCATGGAAAAAAATCTCATATAAATAATTTTTATGAACTTAATGTCATCAATATATTATTTTAACTACAAAACTTAGGTAAAAAGTACTCAAACCCTTCTCTACAAGTAGCCCACTTAGAATTGCTAACTAGCCTCAAAACATAGTCATGAGCATTTAAAATTATGACACACAAAAGAAAAAAATAAGAACTTAAAATGTATGAAAAAGATATTAAAATATCCTTAGAATAATCTCAAATTAAAATATCATAATATCTAATATAAATATTGGTCTTGTAGACTAATATCATGACTACATTGTACACAGACCTCACTGAGTAAGACAAGTCAACTTGAGAGCAACTTTTTGATATATGAAATGATCTCCAAAACTTATATACAAAATTAACATGTCTTACAGGTCTTAAAAAATGTCTCCATTCACCTTGATTCATCTTTAATCCATGATAACATATCCCTAATCACCTTCTCACTACTGCCTACATTTTTCACTATTTGCACTATTAGGCCTATTAGTGATAGGTTATCTTGGATGACCTATGTATCACACCTGAGGGATAAAACCTAATTATAAATCAACATTACATAAAATAAAATTATAAATATTTCTCCTTCATCCATTTAAAATATGTGACTTGGTTAACTCTGATTGCTATAATAAATCTTTGAGAAATAAGGCTTTTCATACAGGGTTCACTCACTCACCTGACAAACCAATCACACATATATGTTATTAGGAGAGTTTACTATATCTTCCAATCACTTAAATATCCATAACAGTCCATTATGAGCACTTTAGAACAACTTATTTCATATTGGGTCACTATTACAGTTATCTAAGGGCTTAAACCATCTTCTACATATAAAAGTATTTTTAAACTCTAATAGGTATATCTATTTGCCTTCACATTAAGAAAGTATTTTTAAAATCTAATATGATTTTACCAACCTTGAATGTCTCTAAAAAATCCATTTGGTTTTATGCACTCACAGTTATGACCTTGGGTAAAAATATGATCAGGTTTCATATTACTTATATATATATATATATATATATATATATATATATATATATATATATATTACAAGTTTGGTTTTATATGTATATCTATTTTCCTTCACATTAAGAAATTATTTGTAAACTCTAATATGATTTTACCAACCTTAAATGTCTTTAGAAAATCCATTTGGTAAAATGAGTTACACATATAGGTTCTAATTCCCATACTCATATAAAAATAATTATTTACTCCATTAATCTTACTTAATATGTGATATGCAAACAATTTATCAACTTTCCAAAGTTTCATAGCATATAAAGACAAAACTAGGGTTTTACTCAAAAAAGGTAGTTTCCTCTACATGCATAGATTCAATATTCATGAGTATGAGCCTATAGGTGGAACCAAGTTCCATCCCTATGTCCATAATTATAAAACCCTAGTTTCTTTTTTCCTAAAATTTATTGTTCCACACATTCAAACAAAATATAAAATAACCCCATATAAGATTCATTTTTTTCTTGATATCTAGATCTAATCAATATAAAAATAAACCAACCTAGTTACTTGAAGGTTGTAGCCCCAAGATGTATAAGAATAACTCTCTTTTCCTCTTATTTGAACTCTTGTTTATTCCTCATTTGTGTAGTTCTCTTATTTTCTTCTTTCCCTTATCTCTTATTATTTTTCCATAATACATGTATGACTCACATGTCCTTGTTATTCTCCTTTTTGTCAAGTTTTTCATAATGGAACTTTAATTCCCCCTTATCAAATCCATCCACTCCTCCATTAGCTTAGGCATGACAATTGAATAAAACCCTCAAACTCTCCATAATCAAAATCAACTCCCATAATGATAGCAACAAAAAAAACCTAATCCTCTTTTTACATTTTTCAAACTTTCCAAAGACCTATGCTTCATTACCTTACAACCTCAAAATATACCAATGGTTATAACACTCCCATAATAATATAAAAAGTTTTGGATTTTATTTAAACCAATTTTTTTTTTGCTATTTTACCTCTTTTTCCTCTTATGCTATGTTATGAAAGGGCATAAGGTGACCAATAAAATAAGATAAATCAAGTAACTATGTAATGCAAATTACACTCAACCCTCCAATAACCAAAAGTAATATCAAGATTATCAAATCATTGTTAAATTAGATCAATTAAGAAACCTAACACAACCAATAACATTCCTATGATAGGTTATAAAAATAATAATTTGACCAACTAAATGAGATACATAAACAATCAAACAAAATTGGTATAGTCATGTCTTTACAAAGTATAATGCAGTGAAGATCAACACATCACAATAGGTTCTAAAAGAGATTTAACATACATATGAAAATAACAACACATGATGAACTTAACAAAGAAAATAAGACTTGGTTATTACTAAACAATAAATGCAAGCACTATTCATTTTATCTATAAACTAGATGTGGCATGTGTGGATTCAATGGAATTCTCTCAACCCCTAATGCTAACATATGCACCCCCCTCTCTTATGACACTCTCCCTATGTACTACCTATTGAGGGTGGGATAGTTCTATAACCATCTCAATCAAATCAATAGGTAGTTAGTCTAAAACAATAATAATCATTACTTTATAACCATAAATAAAATATTAAATGTAAATAATATACAAATGAAATCAATCATCATGATTATAAAGCATAGTATTACATATGAAATAATTTATCAAATCATAATTCTGATCACAAATATATATATATATATATATATATATATATATATATATATATATATATATATATATATATATATATATATATATATGTAAACAATACAACATGTATATATTTAGCTCAGACACAAACATTAGAACTACAAATCATTAGTCTCATAATCCACTATTAATGCTAAAGTAGAACTAGATATGACACATAAAACTATCAGAAAATTAAGAATAATGAGATAAGATTAGGAGAGAGTGTGAGAATTATAATAGTTTGTTTATCCAAAGACTAATAAGTTTGTGTGTAGAATTAACATAAATTCATAAAGGTTAGGACAATATATGAGTGACTGGATATGAAGAGATGTGAACAAGAGTCATGTATGTGTAAAAAAGTAAATTATGGTGGAAATTAGTCAAATTACACATTTTAAATTGTGTAATACCAAATATGAGTGTCTATCATTTCCAATCCACTAGTCTATGTAATTTGAGTCCAAAATATCATAATATATATGAAAATGTAAACATACAACCCCAATCTAACAACCTGTGTGATATTATTAATATTCTAATAGTATATACAAAATATAACTTGTAATACTATATAATATCTAACATATGCCATGAAAATTCCCCCAATATGGGTAAAACATGTCATAATTTAATTACGACTTGTAACAATATGCATAAAATTGTGCCACTATGAATTAATTTGTCTCAAAAATACATATTTTTTATGCCAAAATTATAAAATATTTTATCGTCAAAAATAAATATTTAAAACTAACCACTATATATGCCCCCATTTTTAGGTAAGTAATGTATCCTACGAATTCTTCATCTCAAAATAAAGGATTTATACGCATCATGTTGTATATAAAAATATATAACCAATGTAAAAAATGTTTCACCATGTGGAGAATATGTCATTATAGTAAGAATAAAACATATGAGAATATATAAAACAAGTATTTTGAGGCATAAAAATGTCTTTTCAATATAGATATAGTAATGAGAAATGTAGTGAATAGTCAACATATCAATAATAATCCATAAAATAAGTAATAAGTATGTGTAAGGTGCATGATATGTGTCATGGGACTATAAGTAAGAATAATAGTGAATGATATAGATCATGTAAAAAAAATCTCAATAAACAATCCTATATTTATTCACATAAAGAAAATAGAGTCATACACAATATCATGGCCATGATGTAAATAATAATGCACACATAATATAAACTCAATATCACAAAATGTAAAATCAAATATCACACAAGGAAATATCCACACATAATGGACAATCAAATGTCACATAAAAATAGAGTAAAAATGAGAACAAATAATGAGTCATATAATGAAATAAATAAGTAATCATTTCATCATTTAACATGAAAAATCATCAATAATGAATAGCAAAAGAAATTCCAATCTAAAAAAAAAAATTATGACAACATCATTGTTAGCCAAATTTGGCCCACATATATGAAACTTTGCCTATATCTAGGGAGAGAGTAGACTAGACTTCATGACCCTATAACTTTTCACTTGCAAGATTTTGAAACACTTTAATCAATCTTAAAGTGTGAATTTGGTGATTCTAAGGGACCAAATCATCATGGCATGCCATGTAGGAATTAAAAAATTAGTTTGTTTATGTATTTCATAAGTGAACTTGAGAATTAAACCAAAGTTGAAGAATTGCACAAAAATGGTGTATCTTGTGCCATGAATATCCCCTACGAGTTTGGTGTCTTGATGAGTTTTCTATCTCAAAATATAAGCCTTAAAATGGTCTAATAGTGTGGGACATGCTTGAAAATAGAAAAATAAATCCATAAAAAAATAGATGTTTGAATTTAAAAAGTCTCCAAAAAGGCTAAAGTTAAACACAAGACTAACAAGTGTCATAATCTATAAATCCAATAATGAAGATCAATGGCATGCGGGTGATCTTGTGAGGTTAATAAGTCAATGCAAATCTATGATGTGAATTTAATCATGTGGTTAGAGATCAATGATGAGATCAAGGTCAAAAAGTCATAGATCCTAATGATGAATTTGAAGGTACCAAGTATCTCAATCATGGTAACTTTTGAATAAATCGACATTCTACATTAGATCATATTATTCAAATGGAGATCAATAGTATATGTTTGATCTTTCACATCTAAGATTGATGAAGTGATTAAAATAATGTAGGAGTATATTAATATGTGGATCAAGGTCAACAATTTAATAAGATAAATTTCATACAAGGACACCACATGGCATAAGCACATCAACTATATGGAGACTGATAAAAGGGTCCACAAGAGGCATGTAGAAATACTAAGTGTCACCTTTTCAAAGGTTGAGATAAAGATCAATGTGAGGATGCCAAATGGAACAATCTATAAATTATATCATATATCAATGATAATGATGAAGGTCAAATCTAGGATACTCTTGATAATATCAACATAGCAAATTTGAGTGAATCTCCGGAAGTCATAGGATGAGGACATGTGTATAAGGTGACAACAATCAATTTTTAAAAAAGGAATAGGTAGCCTAAGGAGATTCATCATAGGTGGACACATTAGATAAAAATATTTTGATACTAATGTAGGTAGATGTATAAATTCAAGATCAACATGTGATCTAGGTTACTAGAAGTAAACCTTGTAGATTCATAGATTGCCATTAAAGCTCAGCTAGGTCTCTCAAAATCCCTCAAGTATAGGTTTTATGTCTTGTTCATGATTAAGAGACTAGGTAGCCTATGGATCTTCATTGATATTATGACTATATTAAAACCAATAAATGGGATTGGTTTTCATCTATAGTAGACCTATGTTCAGGAATTGAACTAGGGGTAGAGTTATTATTATTAAAGGAGTGTCTTATATTTTGACATAGTCATATCATCCAATTTTAACAAGTACATATATCCACATAAAATAGACATATTCAAGGCTAATTAAGGTCTATGAATATGAGGATTTTGTCTTTATAATGAAGGCAAGTGGAGGATGGAGTATAAATACAAAAGATAGATCTAGTGGTTGAAGAGTGCAGGTGGATCATTAAATGATTTTTTAGAGTCTTTGGAGGCTCTTCCTTCTTATAAAATCATGACTCATCATCCTCAATAATAAATTTATTTTATTTTAATTTGTTTCTAATTCAATTATAGGGGTTAAAAGTCATCTAGAGTTAAATGAATGGCTCATTAGAAGGAAGAATTAGTGTTGATTAATAAAAAGGTGGTTGGGACTCCATTTGAAGTGGTTTGAGCCTAATTTATTAATTTTGGTTTGATCACTCCTTTCTCTCTTCCCTTTTCTCCTATATCTCCCATTTCCTTCCCCATTTGAAAGAGAATTGACTCTCAGTTTTGAAGGAGGAAATATATACTCACATTTTTTGGAGTATTAAGAGACTCTCATTTGATAAGGCTAAACCCTATCAAAATTTTATATGAAAGACATCTTGAATAAATAAATACTTTCATTACCTATATCTTGCATCTTAATTGTGTTTATCAAGCTTCTACATGATGGCATTGTGAAGGAGTTTCTTCTATCTCCATTCTCCTTATTTCAATCATATTTTTAGTCATTTTAAAGCTATTTGTAGGTCTAAACTCATGCTCTTTCTACCAAGAATATAGGCTTGGTGTGAATCTTATAATTCATCCTTGATTCATTCATTACTTATGAGCTTAGTTTGTGAAATACTTATTCAATTAGCTAGTTGGTAAAATTATGTGAGCTAGTATTGTTTTATTTTTCATCACTAGCATTTATTTCATGCTTATGTGAGTCTCCATTTTAATTTGGTACATCACATGTTTATCTCTCTTAGTAACAATACACCCCCTCTCTATCCCTTTTCCTAGTAGAAGCATTATTTTATGTGATCCATCAAGAGGAAAATAACCTTCTCCAAAGGTTCAACCCCACTACAAGATACCCATAGCCTAGGTTTATTCTAATTTTGTGGCTTAGTTGGAGGGAGCCTGAAGAACCTCCTCTAAGGGTGAAAATTAAGACCAAAATAATTTTTGGCATGCCCATTGGGACTATATTGTTCACTAATTGAAGATTTTTGGTGTTCTCTTCATCTAATCAACCTTTGGAGGCATGTGTGCAAACATCAATGGTGAATCCATGTATTCATCAGTTGGTATAAGCAACCCAAGTGCCTAGTCATAATTATTTGGTATATATCATCACTAATTTGATTAAAATGCATATTATTTACTCCATTATCCTTCATATCATATTATTAATGTTTATGGATTCACCCCAAGTGGCTTTGAAGATTCAACATGTCAGCCTTATTAGATCTTATCTCTCTCTAGTCAACCACAAAAGAGTCATAGGGATATAAAATTTGATCTTGAAAGATAATTTAGAGAGATTTATAGGGTGTAAGAGTATTATAGGTAGAAATAAAAATTTTAAAACCAAGATTTTTTTTAGGAGAAAGGTTTGAGGTTTTAGGAAGAGTGCTTAATTAGGCAAGACCAAGCCAGGAAAGAAAATGACTACCGGTTGTTCTTAAGAAAGAGAGTAGCCAACCTAAACCACAATTAACCTATCCTACTCATTTTTATGCTCAAAAATATCCTGTTATTCTACCTTTTCAAATGTCATATTTATCAAGAGTTAAACAAGTCATTAAATACTATTTAGTTAAAGAACATGAGCCATCCCATCATGGATCTTCTCCTATACCAATGACCATAACTGTGTTATACCCTCTCTTGTGAAACCACCCTCTCCTATAACCACTAAATAAGAATAAAATATGGATTCATCTTACACATTCACCTCATGTAAATAATTTAAGGAGGGTATACAAATAAGGAAGAAGTGTTAGTTGTGGTGTCTTGATGTAGGAACATTAAGCCAAGAAGCACTATATTAGAGTTATTGTCAAAAAGGGGTAAAATATTGTCAAATTTGATGTCAAGGTGTTTTAGGGACCTTATTATTTCCATTTTAGTCATTAGTGTCCATTATATTCATTAAAGTAAGTTTTATAGGCTATAAGAGTTTTCCCTCCAAAACTAGACATTTAAAAATTCAAATATTAAAAGTGAGCCTAAGAGGGTATTAAAAATGTAAATAATGAATATATGAATAATATAGGGTTAATAAGTCTAATAAGTTCATTTTAAAAGTTTTAAAAGGTACATAAGTATATAACATTATATTGGTGGTCATATTCTAGTCTTAACATGTAAAGCTTCACGTTAGAATTGGTATGAAAGAAGTTTTGTATTGTAACTAACTTAAAATAACAAACCATTAAGTTGGTTTATAAGATATGGTACGTGAGTTTTGGTGTTGTTATATAGTGATATAGGATAATATATCTCAATAGAGGAGAGAGAAAGGACTAAGAAAGAATCAATATTATGAAATCCTCATGAAGGAGGTTTGAGTCCAAAAATGGATTGTATTGTAAAATAATGTTAATTCCATGAATAAAGATAAGTTTCTAAAATATTTTCCTTAATAAAATATATCTATATTTTTATTTTTTATATTTTATTTCAAATGATGCCATTGACCCATGTTCATATCTTTGATATGCAGGATACCATAGTTGGTTATAATGCACACAGGTTTATAGTCCATTAAGGAAGTTGGTAATATAATTGAAGAAGGTTTAAGTTGAGTAATAATGATATATTGATTTAGGTAATGACCATTAAATATTTTTTATTCATTTAAAAGGTATGGATATAGTTTTGGTTGCAACTCTCATGATTAAAGGTTACATATGGTCTATTTTATTAAAAAACCTCTATCTACTTGACAACTCTATTTCATTCATGTTTATGGTAATAGAAATAAGAGTATAAAATTGATTAAATGGTAATAAATAGAGCGGATAAATCATGATAATATTGTAAAAAAATAGGCTGAATATTACTATTAGAAAGTTAAAACATTGTGTGTAAACAAAACCCTACACATTCATTAAAACCTCTATTTTGGGTTAATAAATAATCCCATGCTTGAATAAGGGATTGGTTATAATTATAATTCATTATTTTAATGGATAAAAGTAATAAAAAAGGTCTAATCATGTATATAAGGATAAATAATACTTTGTTTCTAAGGTGCATACAATATACCCTATTTTTAGTGCACAAACTTGGTGTTGGTGAAAATTATGACCCATTTATGTGTTTATTAGGTTTGAATTGAGTGTATGATATGGATAAGGTTATCCCCTAATAAAATAATTTAATTAATCTACTGATCACATTTTAATAACGTTGAAATTGGAAAAGTAACCTTATTGTTATAACATACCTGTAGTTTATTGAATGGTCCATAAGCAAAGAAGGGAGGATAGGTTTTCTTATTAAGAAAGTGTGTGTTATTGCATATAATGGTTTTATTAGGTTTTTATAAGGCATAATATTTTTTTATAATCTTGTAAATATTTAATAAATTACCCTTGAATTCATTAATGCTCAAGTGTTACTATCATAGTCTTAAAAAGGGCCTAACAAACCTATGTTTTCATTGTTGAAAGTGTGGAAGGATAGAGATGAGTAATCCAACCTATTGGTAAGTTTTATTAAATATAATATAGGCCTAATTAAATTTATTTTTGTGTTTTAAAACATAATATAATAAAATATATTGAATTTATAAGGTGCTCGGCCTATTGAGGAAACAAGAAACCTTAGAACTAGGATTTGGGCCATTTAGGGAGATGTAGCTATCCAAACATGCTAAATTTTTTTAATATTGCATAAGTAAACATAATATAATATATTAAATATTTTATAGAGTGGTATGGACTATAAAAGTACATATTTGACCAAGGTAGTTTGTCATAGGCCTAAATAAGCCTTACAAGAAGAGTATTTTATAATGAAAGTGCTAGCTGGGTTAAGAGATAAGTCATGTAACTTGGAGAACTTATAAAAGGGGATAATAAAATTATATTAACGTGATTATTTATTTGAAATAGTAATTATATTTAATGAAAATTTTTAAAAACCTCAAGAAAGGGCTACAAGCCTCTTAAGGATGAAAAAAGCTAGGTATGAGGAAATGAATGGTAAATAGGGTTTGAAGACTTGAAAGGTATTGGAACAAGTATTAAATGATAATAAAAGTTAAAAAAATTCATTTAATTTGATACCTAGACCACCTATAATGAGAATTGACACTTGAGTGGGAATGGCCTATGTAAAGCTAATGAAGAGCTAAGAAGTAGTTTATGAGAATGAAACAAATGAGACATAATTAGGTTTGTGAACATCTCAATATTACCTTCAAGAGATGATAAAAGTGTAAAACAACCATTTATATATTTTCAAAGAAGCTATTAATCCAAGATCCACCACAAGAGAGATTGTGTATGAGATGATGTCTTGAGATCAAACCATCAAGTGAATGTGATAAATTATATTAGAAATGGGTGTATGGTGATTGTGAAGACTTCATACCAAATAGATATTCATCATTTGGTATTAGATCCAGGTTAGGTACGCTTGGGTAAATATTGTTTTGATTTCTTTATAAACTGTTGATTTGATATAAAAATAGCATGCTATGAGATGTACATGAGAAGTAACCTTGTAGGGTATTGAGGGAGAAGAGGAGGTTGTACGTATAATGTGTTAATGTTATCATAGATGAGAATAATATTGGTAGAGTGAAGAGAGAAAGCCCCAAAGTCCTTTGAGAAGGACAAGAAGCTAGTCAAGAGAAGGATAGAAAAAAGAGAGAGAAAAAGAGCATTGAAGCTCCAAGAGAGAAGAGTGGAAGTAAAGAATCTAATAGAGAGTCAAAATGGTTAATAAGAGATCCAAGAGAGAGGACTAAAGAATAGGAAATGCTCAAAAGAGTTCTAAGAGGTAAGGTTGATAGAATTATTAAAAAGGTCTAAATAGGCCTATAAAAGAAATAGGAATGGAGGAGATGGATATATAAAGAGAAGTCACAAACATAAGAAGAGAATTAGGGAAATGTATAGAGAGGATAGAGCTCATAATGCATCTTATAAGAGAATAATAAAGCCAATGGAGTGCCTAGAATGTAATAATAAAGGTGAAGTGGACACTAGAGTCACTTGTGAGAAGAATAAGTCAAAAATAAGGTGTCTTAAAGAATGAGAAGAAGAAAGAGAGAGCATCCCAAAGAAGCATGAGAAGGGAAATGTTGCTGAGTGAAAAATAAGATATAGAGATTGAGAAGATATTTCTCATTGAAGAGAATAATAATGAGAAAGAAGTGCCAAAAATATCACATGAGTATGAAGACAAGAAGAGGAGATGGAAAATGTCTATGCCAAAGACATTCAAAGAGACTATGTACTTTTGAGTTTGTTTTTGTAGGTATGAAGGCAATATTGATGAATTCCAAGCATGAGGCCTTAAAGATGATGAAGAATGGGCCAAGATCATCACCCATCAAATGGAAAAAAGTTGACAAATATAAATAACCTCTTGAAAAAGATAAAGTAAATGATATTGAAGGTATACTACATATAGAAGATGATGAGAAAGAGGAATACTATGAAGCATTATCAAGCCTAACACCTGAATCAAGAGAACAGTCATGCATAAAAAACATAAAATTCAATCATGAAGACATGGAGAAATACATGAGCTTGTAGAGGTTGTCATTGGAGGTAAATGAGTGTTTAAATTTTGAATTTAATTACATATACAAAGAATGCAAAGATAATATGGAGATTGAGGAAATGAATGATATATTGCATACCTCATGGAGAGAACAAGGGCATGGGTATGTATTTATTAAGTGGACAAAACAAATAGGTAAAGAGAATAAGGTTGTGAATCTAAAACAAGAGGTCGAACAAATCAAAAACATGAGTGAAAATCAAGCACAAGTGTGGAGATAAAGTAAAAATGCCAAGGTACATAAAGTTGGCATGATAGATGACCAAGGCATGAGGAATGAGTGAGATTCAAAGAGAGGTAAGTGGCAGACCAAGAGGATACAAGGAATCGAGTGGGTTGTTAAAATCAAGGAAAGAGTATAAGAGTATCAAGATGCAAGTGTACTCCAAGAAAACATGAAGGTAGAAAAAGATAGCGAGCCTATAAAGCAAATAAGTGAGATGGTACATGCAAACCAAGTAAGTGACAAGAAGGTACATATATACGAATAATGAAATGAATGAATAATATAATTTAATTATTTTCAATAAGTTTTTTCAAATATTATATTTGATGATATGTTTGAATTTGATTCCAAATATGAAGACAATATGTACATGGAAATAATTGCTTTGATGAATGAGTGTGTAGCATGGCAAGATGAGGAAAAATAAACTCAAAGATTAAATGAGAAGTATGGTATGAATCCAAAGGAGGTTAAAATTTCTCTAAAAAATGAGTTAATCCTAGGATAAGATAAATAAAAAGTTTCTCAAGACAATGAAAAATGATGTGAGCCAAGGTTTGATGAAGATTTGGAAGAGATGGATGCACTAAAGTTACAAGAAGAGTTAGATATGATATAGGACATGTTAATTAAATAAAATAGGAAGATAATAGGTTAGGTACATAAGGTAAATATCAATAATTAACTCCAATAATAATCAATAAAGGAACAATAAAGAGGAGCACAAGAAGTTGTGTAAATAGGCAAGCAAGTAAGCAAGAAAATGGGGCATGAAGAAGAAAATAAGGTGAGATAATTCATGGATAAATATTAATATGAGTTTACCTTTTATAAATGTGGATTTGGAAATCCAAATATATTCCAAATAACATTTTACTATAGTGAGGAAGAAATAAATGAGAAGTTGTTCTTACATAGTGAGCAAGATGATAGGCAAAAGCCTCAAAATGTGAAGGAATGTGAAGTAAAGGAATAAAATGAACATGTGATGAATAAAATGATGAATTTTTAGATTAATAAGAGGCCCTTAGATCCTAATAAAGAAGAGGATAACATGTATAAGGAGATAAATCACAAAACAAGCAAGCCACAAGAGTGATTGATGAGATAATAAGTCATGAAATAAGAATGAGGAAGACAAATGCACAAATTTAATTGTATTTTAGTATGAGAAATTAAATATTACTTAGAAAAGTTGAATTATGAAAAAAATATAAATCTACATCAATGGGAATACTTCATGGAAATTGAAGATGTATGGATAAGAAAGCTAGGCAAAGCTCCAAGGAAGAAGTACAAGCATTTGGCAAAGAAAAAGGAACTAGAAAAAAGAAATAATTTTTTTTTGAGTATTAATGACCCTAAAATAACCAATTAGAAGACAAGGAAGAAAGTTTTTGGATCAATTATTCTCCCTCTTAGGGAGTATGATGCAGGAACATCAAGCCAAGAAGCACTATATTAGAGTTATTGTCAAAAAGGGGTGAAATCTTGTCAAAGTTGATGTCAAGGTGTTTTAGGGACCTCATTAGGTCCATTTTAGTCTTTAGTGTCCATTTGGAGTCATTACAGTAAGTTTTATAGGCTATAGGATTTTTCCCTCCAAAACTAGACATTTGAAAATTCAAATATTAAAAGTGAGCTAGAGGGTAGAAAACATGTAAAGAGTAAATAGATGAAAAATATAGGGTTAAGAAGTATAATAAGGTCATGTGAAAAGTGTTAAAATGGAAATAATTCTACAACATTATATTGGTGGTCATATTCTAGTCTTGACATGTAAAGCCTCATGTTGTAATTGATATGGAGAAAGTTTTGTATTGTAACTAATTAAAAATAACCAACCATGAAGTTGGTTGATAAGAGATGGTACGTGAGTTTTGGTGTTGTTAGAGAGTGAGAGAGGAGAATATATATCCATATAGGAGAGAGTAATGTCTTATATTTAATCAATATTGTAAAATCCTCATGAAGGAGGTTCAAGTCCAAGAACAGATTGTCTTGTAAAAGAATGATATTTCCATGAATAAAGATAAGTTTCTAACATAATTTACTTCCTCCGAGATATCCAAATTATTATTTTTTAGATGTTTTTTCAGATGATACCATAGACCCATGTTCATATCTTTAAAATTTAGAATACCATAGTTGGTTATAATGCACACAGGTTTATAGTCTATTAAGGAAGTTGGTAATAGAATTGAAGAAGGTATAATTTGAGTAACCATGATCTATTGATTGAGGTAATGACCCTAAATAGTTTTTATTCATTTAAAAGGTATGGTTCTATTTTTGGATGCAAATCCCATGATTAAAGATTACATACAATCTATTTTATTGAAATACCTCTATCCACTTGACAACTTTATTTCATTCATGTAGATGGTAACATAACTAAGAGTATAAACTTGAGGAAATGGTAATCAAGAGAGTGTAGAAATCATGACAAGAGTGTGTAAATAAATAGGTTAAATATTATTATTGGAAATTTTAAACATTGTGTGTAAACAAAACCTTGCTTATATAGTAAAACCCCTATTTTGGGTTAAGCAAGAATCCCATGCTTGAATAAGGGAATGGTTATCATTATAATGTGTTCTTAGTATGGATAGAAGGAAGAAAAAAGGTCTAATCATGTATGTTTTTTCCAAAATTGTGTCTATTTCAAGTATAAAGAAAAATAGAGAAAAAGGATAGGGATAAGTCATTAGAATGAACCTAGATTCGTTTATGCATCGTATCTAGACATTGTGAGCACTCCTCTTTGGCTAGGGAGGACTACTTGCAAGTAAGAAAACACTAACACAAAAATGTCTGTTAGTAGATATATGAGTGGACTACCAAGATACACACTTATTCCAAGAAGTTTCAAACTTCCTTAGAGATGATAGTCTACTTTTGAGAAATAAAAGAGTGATAAATAACAAAGAGAGAGTAAAAGAGAGATTATGTTACCATTATTCATAACATGAGTCTAGTAGAGAGTAACAAAGTGAAAGTGGTATATTCAGTTTGTATTTTGGAAGTTGTTTGGGTAGGTTTTAGAAGGGTTACTAAAAATCCATAGTTGTTGATATTGGTTAGGATGCCAAGGTCAGTGATAAAGTGTTACTAACATTGATTGGGAAACTGATGTTGATAGGGGCAGTACTTAC
This sequence comes from Torreya grandis, assembly GCA_037957365.1. Taxonomy (NCBI): domain Eukaryota; kingdom Viridiplantae; phylum Streptophyta; class Pinopsida; order Cupressales; family Taxaceae; genus Torreya; species Torreya grandis. Next base: position 941,847 of record JARHVA010005186.1, on the reverse strand, counting down.
CTAGGATCTTGTATAAGGGTTTTTTGGGTCTTAGAAATGGTTTTGGTCAAGTATGGAGGTTGGGGAGAGTTGTGTGAGAGAGAGAGAGAGTATTATTTGGATCAATCTAGTTAGAGGTTAGTGTGTTAGAATAAGTGGAAACAAGAAAGGAAACTTTATAACTCCTTCACGGGGGTTTGGTCAAGAATTTGTAAAACAATGCATAGTAGATATAAAGTGATGATAAAGTAACTATGTAAAGACTTACATAATAAGTGATGTACCTAGCTACAAAGGTGATTGTGTGATAAGTGTTAAATGGATGGATCCTATAAGGCTTTCCAAACTAATGCCTTGAATAGAGAAAACAAGTGTGTGTTACTAGTTCTCATGAGCTTGGTTATTAATCTAGATTGACTTATGCAAGATAACAGTAAGCCAAGATGTGGAAAGTTGGATTCCAAAACACTGTATGTAAATAAAAATGAAAATTCTTGATTTCTACTAACTTGAACATTAGTTTAGAGTTTGGCTTAAATAATTGACATCGATGATCCCACCAATGTCGACCATGGGTTGATAGATATTGATAGTAGGAGAATAGGTAAAAGTACTATTTTTAGCCTATTTTTTAAATTTCTCTACCAAGTGTGGTATCCATTAGGAAATAGTAGAAATGGGAGGTTAAAAGGACATAGTTGGTTAGGAATTTATTTTTGGGGTGAGAACAAGTCATGGGTAGTTAGGATAAAGGGACTAAGTCTTGAGGTGACTCAGAGGGTGAGAATTAGTCTTAGGATGAGGTGGCTAGGTAAGGTGGCATAAGTGGTTTTTAATTAACTTAATTAAATATTTTAAATTAATTAAATGTGTGAGGGGTATAATCATTGGTTAGGGAGGCTAATTATTATTATTAAAAAGGGCCTCAAGGGGAGTTTAGACAAAGCGAATTATGCACGTGTGTGACATAATTTTGGTGTCTATATTTGCCCCTTTTTGTCTTTTAATTTTCACTGACAAGTTTTTAAAAAATAGGAGTTAGATGATCCAAATATTGGATGAGGTATCCACCCTTAAAATGGGAATTGATGAAGAAGAAATGAGAATCAGGTACCATTTTGATAAGAAATGAATTGGGTGAGTGGATAAGAATGTGGTATCATTGCTTGTACATATACTATTATGAGCTATAATTGATAAAATCAAGAATAGGTAAGGTGGAGGAGGACTCAGATAGAAATAACCAAATCATAGCTTGTAAGTGATAGCTAATAAGGTCAAAATAATCAAAGTTGTAGCTCCAATGGTCTATGTGTGCCAGGTATTTGAGGTAGGAAGTGCCCCTAGGAAACACAATAGGTTAGAGGTGATAGGACAAGCTTGGTCACCATCTAGAACACCTAATACAAATGCATGTGTATAATATCCAACTATAGTATAATATCATTAGTGGTCAAGACAAGTAATACAAGGTTGGTGTAAAAGGGTCAATGATCAAGGAGATATTCATGATCTCTAGTTAGAGTCATCGTGGGTGGAGATTTAAGTGATCTCCAAGGGTGGTTATCATGATTGGGTGGAGATTTAAGTTATCTCTAAGGGTGGTTTTCATGATCAAGGAGATATATGTGATCTCTAAATTACCCCAGATTTAGGGGTAGAGTCTAAAGGATTGTGGTTGTTAGTGGAAACTCTAATGCAAGGGTGCTGACATCAATTATATCACAAATGTTAGTAATAAATAGTGTTGATATCAGTGGCTTAGGTCAAGGTTACCAACATTAATGGGAAATATTGCTAATATTGGTAGCTTAGGTCAAGGATGTTGACATTGATACATGACCAAACTTGAAAAAAGGGATTTGGTGGCCCACCAGAACTCAATTATAACATTTGATTGGAGAGAAAAAGATCTTTGAGTGTGAGTGAGATGGTAGAGCTAGGAGGGGACCTAGTGGGAAGCACACCACTACAAGTTCTAGATATTCTAGCTCAAAAGAGATGAAGAGATGAGGTAAGATCCCCTTTAAGTTGATTTTGAATTTAAGTTTGTTAGTTTGGTTTTTAGGCTAAGTTTGAAGTTGGGGGGAAAGAATTCTAGTAGAGGGGTAGAAAATGAGAGGAGGTTAGGTTTAGATGAATTTAGGAGGGTTTCAAGGGTAGTTTTTAGGTTAAAATTTAATGTTAGGAGATGGGTCATTCAACCCTAGGGCTAAACCAATTGCTGACATTGGAGGGGTCCACCGACATTAGTTGACAAGGTGTCGATGTTGGCAGGGTTTTACCAATGTTAACCGACACCAAACATCAATGTCAACATATAAAACTAACATTAGTGACCTTAAAAAACCTAAAATAGGAGAAAATGTCAATTTTGGATCCCTAATTAGAGTAGTCAACAATACTAATGGTTGAAATAGACTCAGAAGACCCCATGTTAACTAAGTGCTACCTGCATAGCCCGATTGAGGGCCTCATGCCAATTTAGTTCTCCCGGTGTGTAAGAAAAAAAAGATCTAAGGTATGGTTAAAAGTGTGTTAGAGGAAATGGGTAAAAAAAGGATAGGTTGAAATAGGTCAGGGGACCTAAGGTTTAAAAATGAGGTTATAGGGTTGAAGGTTAGGGATATAAGCTGTGAGGCCTAGAGTTGTGACAGGTAGTTGGGCCTAGGGTGGAGATGGGAGAGTAGGTTAGATAGTTAGGAGGGTATATGGCTAAGATAATTGTAAAATCCCCCATTCCAACTAAGTGCTACCTACATAGCCTAGTTGAGGGCCTTAGACCAAAGTAGTTCTCTTAGAGAGAAGGGAATAAGGAGGTGGTAGGTTATATTAGAAAGTATGTGACTTGAGGTGTGAGTGTATGGATGTAGGCTAGGCAGGAGTTGACACTATGAGATCACCTACCAACACTACTAATGTGGATGAGGAGGGATGTCACCCCAAATGAGTGGGATAACATGGAAGCCATAGGTTTAGGGAGAGTGTAATGATATTGCAAAGTTGCATAGGATGTGATTTTGATGATAACATTGATCAAGAGGTGGGATCACACCACCAATACCTTTCATTTAATAAATTAGAGAGTTGACAGTGACCCAAGAGGATGTGTACATGATTTTATAGTTGTCACTTTAGGGTGAGGAGTTCTTATCATGTTCAAGAGAGGAGCATGATATTCACATGGTGGAATTATTTAGAAAGCATGTTAGTGAGGTGACCTACCACTCAATGAGATTTGCCAATGAGCCACTGTAAATTATTAATGAGGAGTAACATCAGATAAACATCTTGATGATGATAGGGATTATAGTATATGCACTACTAGATGTATATGCTGGGAAATTTCCTATTGCATTAATAGGTGTTCTAGCACAGATGGCTGAGTAGTGGACTATATTCACATGGGGACCAACTTTTTTGGCATAGGTATATAAATAGTTATGAGGGTTAAGATTGTGATGATGATATATTTTATGTGTCAAGAATTTAGTCCATTTTTTTTAATATGAGCATATCATGGTGACATGACCATTGGGGTTACCTACCATGATTGTAACTAAGTTTAGGGTTGGATTCAGATGGTGGAGAGATGGTATGGCCCATACCTGAGTGAATGGCATAATGTGAGATATTGATCATTATAGGTGCATGATAGAGGGATTGACTCCTATATATATTATGTGGAGACCTTACTTGACATATCCTACATTTAGAGGATAGGAAGAGTAGTTTTTTGGCTTATAGATCACATTATGGGTTAAAGGGAGATAAGTTGGTGAGCTAGAGATGGTACATGTGGCATGGGTCAGGAGATAGTTTGGCTTGCTAAGAGATGTACCTCCTACCTTCCCTTGATATAAGATCGATGATATAGAGACACCTCTATCCTTGCCATAGGAAATAGATGGGCTAGATTTTGAGGAGCTGCCAGCAAGGTTGGGTGTAGTAGATCTTAGATGCACAATGGTATATATTTCTTGGTGGATAGGTTTGTATGCCATAATTCAGGTCAGGAGGCCACCACCAAATTTATAAGGGTTGATGAGAGAGAAAGATGGAACCATACAAGCCTAAGATACAATGATACATGCATAAGATGTAGTATTATAGGCTCAAGATGTGGTAGTGTAGGCTTGAGATGTAGCTCATGCATAGGTATTCATTTTACAAGGACAAGTGGTGACATTGCAGGTCTAGGTCAAGGCATTATAAGGCTAGGTTAGGGTACCATGATGAGATTGATTATTATGAGAGGGCCATAAAGGAGTTCCCATAGATTTAGAGGTATTCTAAGTTTAGATATTAGGAGAGATCAATGACATGTGCCATGGCTTCTAGTTCATGCAAATGCAGACATGCAGAGAGTGGTGATGACACTGCTTCTTCATGACCATGCATGTAGCCTAGATGACTTTGACTGCTAGATTTTTTTATTGTTATATATGTTATATGCATACTGGCCTATGATCTAAATATGAGAGATGTATATTTTAAGGGAGAGATGATATTATGATGATCTATTGATGTACATTTATGTTGAGCATATATATATATATATATATATACACACACACATACATATATATATATATGTATATATATACATACATATATATATATATGTATATCTATATGTATATATATGTATATATATATATTTGTATGTATGTATGTATATATATATATATATATATATATATATATGAGATGTGTTATTCTGATTTTGCAATGCATTTATTGTGATAGTGATGATGATGTTGATGTAGATGGTTATTTTAATGTTATTTTAATTTTATATTAATGTTGAGCATGTTAGTTGAGTTAGACTAGTATTTACCATATGTGTGATGGTATATGCATAGCTGATTTGTTAGCTTCATCTTAGAATTTTCCATATTTGTGATTGTGTGTGCTTAAAATGGATAAGATGTTTATGTTATTGTTTATATGAATTTGTCATCTCAGTAGAGAGATAAACATGTGATTTGGATTTGAAATAAATAGGTAGAATGCTCGTGTACTGGCAAAGACCATAATCATAACATAAATAGGATTAGGAATATGAGCCTCTTTCATGTTTTACATCATTGGACCATTTTGTTTGTTAGAGAAGCATCATGTTCACCTTGTGTTAAGTGAGTTCAAAGTCCCTCGAAATATTATGAGAGAAAAATGTAAAATGAGTGAAATTATTTGGGTAGCATAACCTTTGAAGTGGGGATGATATTCCCCTACGGTGGGTGACTCAAGAGCTACTATAGGTAAGTCTATGATTTAAATCTTTTTTTGTGTGTGTAAGTTGATCAATATGGGAAGTCTATAATTGGATTTTGTTTGTGTTGAGGTCATATGAAGCTAATCAATATAATAATCTCCCCCTTTTTTTCCCTTTGATAACAAAGTTTGGCCTAGCCATCCTTCAAGGGAGTGGTATAAGCATTTGTGTTTGACTTTAAGTAGTCCTTTAAGGGATTAGTCTACATTGAGATTCATGACCTGAGAGATTATAACTTGTCCACACATCCCATTTTTTTTTACTTTTAGTCATGTACAAGACTATAGAGGCTTAGGATTTTTCCACTTTGAGGGAAAAACCATAGCACTTCATGAGTTAACTAAGTGTGTAGGAGTAAGGGTTAAGAGGAAGGGAGATAAATGTAATAGGGGTGCTCAAGGGATGATCTCAAGTTAAACATGAGGTGAAATGTTACTTTGTTAAAAAAAATGATCATAGGTGTAAGGAATTCAAATTCTCAGGTTCTATCTTTCATTTGAGAGAAGACAAGTGATAAGTTCTTGAGCCATACTTGTGAGTTATGATGTAGGGTACAAGACAATTAGGAGAAACTTACCCCATTTGATTTTCTCCATGTTCATCACATGTTAATTTTATTTTAAGATGAGATCTCCAATACTAAAATATTTCTCTATAAGGTTTTTGTTGTAAGTATGTTTGATACGCTCTTGATAGATTTGGAGGTGGTTGAGGGCTATGAGACATCACTCATCAAGAAACTTGAGTTTAGCCAAACATTCTTGGTGAAATTCATCATTAGTAAGTACTTCTTTTAGAGAAATGTGAAGAGAAGGAATCTAAACCTCAAGAGGTAAAATAGCCTCTATCCCATACACCAAGGAAAAAGGCATATAACCCATAGGGGTTTGAATGCTAGTCTGGTAAACCCATAAAGCAAAGGGAATGTGTGTGTGTCAATCCTTGTCTATAACTTGGCTACCTTCATGAGAATTTTGGTTAATATTTTGTTATAATCTTCTTCTTGTCCATTTGCTTATGGATAGTATGGTGACGAGAAGCTTAATTTGATTCCAAATGTATCACAAAAACTTTGGACAATTTTATTTTTGAAATATTTGCTGTTATCTTTTATAATTTCATGTGGGACACCAAAATTATAGATGTTGTGATGGTTGATAAAGTCAACAATTTTATCAGCCATAGTGGAGATGAGAGGAATGGCCTCAACCCACTTGGTGAATTATTCAATGGTAGTAATTATAGAATGGTGATATAGGGATGAATGAGGGTTAATTTCACTTATTTTGGAATGTGAAGGAGTTTAGCATGTTATTGACATTTGACACAATGCTAAATGTAATCACCATAGTCTTGATGGAGTGTTGGCCAATAATATCCAAGTTGAAGGAGACACTTGGCAACTACATGACCATTGAAATGTCTACCACAAATCCCATCATGGACTTCCTTAATAGTGAAGGGAGTCTCAGTACTAGTGAGGCATCTAAGGAGGAGACCATCAAAACCTCACTTATAAAGAATTTACCCTAGCATAATGTAATGATCAACACATTTTATGAAGGCACGTCTCCCATTATTGGAGAGATCAGAAGGGGTAATAGAAAAGGAAAGATAATCCATGAGTTTCTTGTACCATAAGTCATGTGGGTTGGATGTTACATTTATGATAGAAATGATGTTAATTTACACTATCATAATGTAATGATCAGCACATTTTATGAAGGCATGTCTCCCATTATTGGAGAGATCAGAAGGGGTAATAGAAAAGGAAAGATAATCCATGAGTTGCTTGTACCATAAGTCATGTGGGTTGGATGTTACATTTATGATAGAAAGGATGTTAAGTGATTCATGGTGACATAAATTTTTGAAGAAGAGGGTGAAGAGGGTATGTGTGAAACAAGTGAAGCCATTGTGTCAGGTAACTTGTTTGTAGAGCGAGGAATAGTTTATAAGAGATAAGAGTCAAATGATCCCAATAACGTATCTACATGATGTTTATACCACTTTAAAATTTTGCTTTTTCATAGGTAGGAACCGTTAACCTGATTAACCACTAGATGAGAATCACCAAAAATGGTAATTAATTTGATACCCAAGAAGATAGCCATTTGAAACCCTAAGATCAAAGCCTCATATTCAGCCATATTGTTAGTACATTCAAAATCTAGTTTAAATGACAAAGGCATAGGCTTGCCATATAGAGGAATAATAATGACCCCCACACCCCCACCGTATTGACATTTAGACCCATTAAAGAACATCATCCTTTGATAAGAGATATCGTCGGTGGAGAGCATTGTGATGGATTCATCAGGGAATTCAAGGTTTGAAGGTTGGTTGTTAGGTAAAGGGGTGGTAGCTAGCTATTCAATGATCATTTCCCCCTTGATAGACTTTTTTTGAATAAACTCTAACTCAAATTCAGCAAGGAGCATGAGCCACTAAGCTACATGTTAGTTTTGATATGGCTTGGAATGCATGTATTTAAGGGGATCAGTATGGGTGACCACATAGGTTTTGTTATTTAGGAGATAAATTTAGATCTTAGAGGCTAAAATTACTAATGTAAGGTAAAGCTTTTTGGTATGGGTATATCGAGTCTCATAATCAGTAAGTGTGCAACTTATATAGTAAACTACCTGTTCCCAATGGTGATCATCTTAATGTACAATCATAGCACCTAGAGAATGGTCTATTGTAGAGATGTAAAGGTAGAAAGGATAATTTTCCTTAGGTATAATAAGAACTAGTGGGGAAAGGAGATATTATTTGATTGTGTCAAAATATTCTTGGCAATTTGTATTCCAATGGAAGGAGACATCTTTTTTAAGGAGATGGTGAAAGGTTTGGTAATGATCCAACAAATAGGAGATGAAGTGGTGGATTGACTAAAGTTTTCCTTGGATGTTGAGGACCTATTTGATATTAGTAGGTAGAGGCATCTCTTTTATTTCTCTAACCTTAGTATGGTCAACTTCAATACCATAGAGAGAAATGATAAAACCTAAGAGCTTATTGGAAAGGACACCAAATACACATTTTTTTTGGTTTAATCAAATGTTATATTGGAAGAGATGAGTAAATGTGATTTTGAGAATTATCAAATGATCTTGGTGAAGTTTAGACTTTCTAAGTAAGTCATCCACGTAATCTTCCATAATTGCGTGTAAGATATCATGGAAGATGTAAGTCATAACATGGTGGTAAGTGGCACTAGTGTTCTTTAGACCAAAAGGCATGACCTAATAATAGAAAGTCCCCCATGGGGTAATGAAGATTGTCTTATGTTGATCCTCAAGAGCAACTAGGATTTGATTATATCTAGATTACCTATCCATAATTGATAACATCTCATGGTCATCTTTTAGGTTAACAAGTTAGTCAATACTAGGTAATGGAAAGTCATCTTTTGGATAAGTGAGGTTTAAGTCATAGTAGTCAGTGTAAATGAAAATTCCTCTAGTCACTTTTGTGATAGGAACAATATTGGAAATCCATTTCAGGTAGTCGATGGGTTGGATAAATTTAATATAAAGGAGGCATTAGAGCTCTTCTTTGACAAGGAGAGCAATACGAGGATGCATTTTGTGAAGCTTCTAATTAACAAGTTTAGCATCTTGATTGGTGACAATGTTATGGGTGATGATAGAGGGGTCAATACTAGGCATGTCATTATAATACCAAGTGAAAGCTTTGCTATGGTTATTAAGAAATGTTGCATAATTATCTTGCTTAGAGTAATCCAAAGATTGGCCAATCTTGAGGATACAAGGGTTATCATGAGAGGGCAAATTGATGTCAATGGTTGATTTATTTAACATAGCTTGTGTTTAAAATGGGAGAGATCATTAGATATAGGAATCATCTACACCCATATATGTGAGAATAACATCATCATCTTGACATTGGATAGTGTTAATAGTGGGAGAGTCTTCATCAATTATTTCAAAATGAATGAGAGGAAGCGAACTTGTTTCATTACCCTGGTGATTGGTGAGAGGTCCCAAATGGATGACATTTATTGAAAAAAAAGGAGGTATAGATACCTCCAATTTTTTAGGTGATGGTGGAGAAGAAGATGGATAAGGAGATATTGGCTCTTCAATAATTGGTATATGGGAAGTTTTGGTGAGTTTATTTGTTTCATCATAACCCACTTGATGCTTCTTTTTGGCATTTTAAATAGTTTTGCTAGTGGGATAGTTAATGGGCATATGAACACCCTACTCATAATGACCTAAACCAAATCCTTTCCAAGCACACCTATAAAGATAAATTTGAGAAAAAATAGGCTTGCTTAGGAAAAAAAAGTCACGGGTAAATAGTTGTGGTGATTAGGATGGATATGAATAGCAGGGGCCTGATCAATTCCCCTATATGTGAAATTAGTTTAAAGGTTAGGGGGGCCATAAGGGATGACCATCCCAATATAAGGATCATAATTTAGGTGAATATGAATATTTTTATACTCTTGTGGAGTATGGAACATGTCGATTGTCAATAAATTATATTCTAGGAGCAACAAACATTTAAAAGTTTACTTCATGGGATCTTTGTCAGGAATTTTTGTTACCAGTATCTATGTAACTAGGGTAGTGGAGATTGTGGAAGCTTTAGAAGTATCATACATAGTAGATAATGTCTTTAATGGAATTAGAAAATCAATGGGACTATAATTCATGTTACATGTTTTAAATAAAGGTGGGTCGGTGGGTATAACATGCACTTGCCCATTGTGCTCAAACTTGACACAACAGTGTAAAGTTTAGGGTACACATGCCATAACATGTATCCAAGGTTGTCCAAGTAGTATGTTATATTATAAATCTCCTTATATATCATATAAGAGATTATTAATTGTGCAAGGACCTACATGGATATGTAAGATAATAGTTCCCACCATAGTAGCTGTGGTATCATTAAAGGAGTAGAGCACTGTGTTAGTTTAAGACATGCAATTGTCATGAAGAGCTAGCTGTTTGCAGGCATGGGTGGAAATAATATTAATAATATCTCCCCCATCAATCATGACTCTCTTAACATGAGTTTGATTAATAGATGTGGTAATAAAAAGGGTAGAATCCTAATTTTTAGGGTGTTGAAGTGGAATTTATGAATCACTAAAGGAAATCAGGGAGATAGAATTAAGAGAGCTGACCAAAGCTATAAGAGGTTAAGGATCATCAAGTTGTACCTCAACTACTTTCAAGGCACTTATCAAATATTAATGGTGTTTGGGTGAGTTTTGGGTTAAGTCATACAAGGAAATTTTCATAGGATTTTGGTGAAGTTATTTAACCATTGAGCTTTGAATAAAATCTGAAGATGTTGGTTTTTGGACACCCAAAATGGAAATATTGGGATTCAAAGGTCTTTGGAAAAGGGATGAGCCCAAGGAGTAGATATTTTTTCCTTACCTTTATCCTTTTGTTTTTGTGACCGTGTGGCCACATTAACTATGTTGATCTAAAGTATAGGTGAAGGAGGTGGTAGAGGGGGTATGAAAACATCTTTGGGTTTAAATTTAGGTGGAACAGTAGTAGGCATTATGGATGCTAGAGGTGGAATAATAGGAAGGTTAACAAGAGTATCAATAAAGAGAGTGTTGACATAAAAGTGCTATTGAATGATTATTGTGAGAGCTTTACAACTTGAAGTATCATGCATAAGTGAATAATGATATAGACACACTTGTGTATCATTAAACTAAGATGGCTTTGGTCTAAGACGACTATAAGGCTTAATGGGGGGAGGAGTTATTATGGAATATTTCAACAACTGATGTAGGAAAAATATCTAAGAGCCTACGAGTGGGCTCACACTTGTTACGATAATAGGAGTGGACACCTTCTTTTGTTTAGGAGTCATAGGGGTGATTTTATATGGTGCCTTATTTGGTGGTGGTGGAGTTATGTGTTTTGCTAACACTTTCTTTGTGTGAGGTACTATGGTGTCATATGTGAAAGGATTACTAGGTGTTAGAGGTAGTAGTGGAAGTAACTTAGCCTTTTATTTCAATTGGATCGATGATACTCCAACTAAAGTAGAGAGGTGCAGTCCCAAAATCAATGGTAAAGTTGAGGGTTGAAGAGGGAAGAATTAGTGATATTTAGGAAGCTTAACATTTTCTTATATTTCAGGCCAAAAAAATCTAACTTATGGCTAGAGAGTTAGATCTAATTTAACCTATGGATGAATAATATTAGAGATGGGGCATACACCTAAAGACCTAATCTATTTTAATGTGGTATATGCCTATGAGGGTGAGGGTTTTGACATAGATGGATGAGCTTTTGGTGATTTTTGTGAAGAATCTCTAGCTTTGTCAAAGACCTTGGGGTAAAGAGTAGTGAGAGGGTTGGTAGTAAAGGTCAACACTCATTGTGTTGGATAAGGATTTTTAAGTCAGTCCCAAAATGCCATGTGATCTAGCTTTGTGGAGTTAAGAAATTCTAGACTTTTCACCAACCAAGATAAGGGTTTAGATGAAGTTGACATAGGCCTTATATTTTATTCTTTAGAAGGTTGAAGTGATTGAAAAAGATGGAAATTTTTGGTCTCTGCTACTTTGGGCCAAATATGAGAAAGAACCACAACAGGGTCTTCTTTGATAAAGATAGGAGAAGAGGCATGGTCTTCCATGGGTAGAGGAGAGGTAGGCGAAGAGGGTTCCATGAGGGGGTAGAGCATAGGTATAATTTCTCCCTCAACATGTGGGTAAGGAATAGGTAAAGTATGATCTTGCATAGGTAAAATGAGTTGTAACAGTGGTAGAATTGGAGTAGGCATGATAGGTCTCTCATCTAATGTAGGAGTAGATAACACTGACTCTTCTAGGTGTAAAAGTGGAGTGGATGGGGTATTACTCTCTATCATTAGAGGAGAAGTAAGTGAATAGGGTTATTCAAGAGGGTATAACATAGGAATGATGTTCCCCTCAACATGTGGCTGCAAAATGGGTAAGGCATGGTCTTCAAGTGGTAAAAGGATAGGTAACATTAGTATAAAAGGAATTGGCAATATAGGCTCCTCTGATGGTAAAAGGAGTGGCAAAGGAGGCTCTTCCTCACATGGGATTGGAATGAGTGAAATAGGCTCTTCTACCTGGGGGAAAAAAATGGGAAAAAAAATGCCACTGACTATGGGGGACGAGTCTGTAAAATGGGTGCCTCTTGTTATGGGAGAGGTTAAACTAGAGGTAAAGGAAAGACCATATTAACCATATGGATATTATGATCACATGAGTTAGTCATGGTCTACAAAATATTTTGATTATGTGAATGGTTATGAAAAGGATATTTGAACACATCCATATTTTGATTAGTGGGTGCATTAGGATTATCCAAGATGAGATCACCCCTATCAATCATGTCTTGAACAATGTTCTTGAATGTTTTATAGTGATTAGAATTGTGGCCTTTAACTCGATATTAGCTGCAAAAATCATTATCCTTATACCAAGTTGGAATAGGATGGGAGTGTTGGAAATATTGTCATTGATGTCAAAGGTTTAACATTATTGGTGATAAAGGCCCCATTGCATTTCATGTTGTTTGTAATAAATATATCTTGGCTAACTTGAGTTAATATTTATTTAATATTAAAAAAAATATATTTTTGGTTGCATATGAGACAAAAGAAGGGCCCATGGAGAAGTCGAAGAGCCATGGGGTAAAGAAAAAAGAAGGATGGGATGCATTTTCCCATGAAGAGTCATCTTGGGGAATACCAAGCGTCACCAAGTGAAGACAAAAGAGTAAGGGTGCAATTTCTCATGAAGGGACACTTTGAGGAATATGAAAAGTCACCAAAGATAAGGACAAAAGTGGGAAGGATGTTTTTGGTCATGAAGGGTCACCACATGACTTTTTAAAGGCTTGAATATGAAGGATCATCCAAGATTGGTTCCATTTTCCATGAGGATTGAAGGGTCACAAAGGGGGAAGGCTAAAGGTCATTTGGAAAGCTATAACTAAAGGCTTGAGAAACCATTTGTAATATGAGAGATAGATGTTGATTTAATATTGTAATATCTAGCTTAGAAGAGCAATTGTGAAAGATGAATATGATTTGTCATATCTAGCTTAGAAGAGCAAAGGTGAACGAGATGAAATAGATGTTGTATTGATTTATCATTTGTTGAGATAGAAACATTGAGAGATAGGTGTGTGGTATACACAAAGGGGTTGGTGCTCGTGTGGGTTGGTGCTCACAAATTGTTGTTGGGTTGGTGCTCGGCAAAGGGGTTGGTGCTCTTGTGGGTTGGTGCTCACGAATAGTAGCTAGGTTGGTGCTCGGCAAAGGGGTGTGGTGCTCCTGTGGGTTGGTGCTCATGAATAGTAGTTGGGGTGGTGCTTGGTAAAGGGGTATGGTGCTCTTGTAAGCTTGGCTTGTGAATATTGTTTGGGTTTGCACTCATTCATATACTTGAGATTGTTCTCTATGGTTTTTCCCACATTGGGTTTCCACATTATATCTGGTGTGTCTCTCTATCTTGTGTGGTGTTTATTGTTTGAGTTTTATTGCATATATTGAATGTTTGATTAAGTGAAATTTGGTTAAAGGAAAGTTTTATAAGATATATGATATAATGATTCACCCCCCTCTCAGTATATCCCATGCTTAACAATTGGTATCAGAGTAGGTTCCTTCAGAAAGGGTTTAACAACTTGAAGGTAGATCAAAGAAAAGCATAAGATGGCCAAGCAACTAAAGAAGGAGAATCAAGAGTTGAAATCTATGGTTGAGGCTCTTAAGGAAAAGGTTCTTTAAAGAATAATCATGAGAATATTATAATCAAGGTTGAGAAAGATCATGAAATATTGGTCCAAGGAAAGAAGGATGCAGGTTTTGAAGGCAAATCAAAGAAGCCAATCAGGCAGCCCAATGCTTTCAAGTTTTCAAGTTCTTTTCATAGCCATTTTTTTGTTTGTCATCATGTTGGTCATATGGCAAGAGACTGTATGAGGAGAAGCAATCAGTCAAAGGGAGATCTCAGTCACATTCAATAAAAAGGTATGAGAAATATTGTTTGCTTTTGTTGTCATGAGGTTGGCCATATTGCTAAATTATGTCCAAAATAAGTAAAGAGATATTCAAAGTATGTCAAAGGATATAGAGCCCCTAAAAAATATGAGAAAAGACAAATTTAGGTTTGGAGACCTAAAATAGTAAAGGTTGATCAGGTTGAGTTTAAATGTGAAAATGAATTACTTGCTATAGTAGATAAAGAATCAGATAGGAAGGATTGTGTAGAATCTCTTGTTACATTTGAGCATGAGCTTTGTCAAGATAAGATAGTTACAAAAGTTGAGAAGATGAAAAACATCATAAATGATAAGGTTAGTAGGTCAAAAATGTTAGACATGCTTAAATGGATTATAAAAGAAAAACACAAGAAGATCAAGGAAGAAATAGAGGAAATGTGGGAGTCTCCTGAGATTTGTTTCTAGGACCCTTTTGTGTGGGGTGTCCCTTCTAGGTTTCAAGGAGACACTTTTAAGAAAAATTGAAGCATGGTGGATGCTATTGTGTCTTGGATATGTTTCATGACAAGAAGATGAATTGGCAAATTAATTTTCATATCTTTTGAGTGAATATATTTTTGAAAAAAAATTTGCACCAATGTTAAAGTTTGAGGCTATTAGAATGATTCTTGCATATGCAGTGTTTAAAAGTTTTAAAGTGTTTCAAATGATTATGGTCACAAGAAATTAGAATGTTGAAAAAGATCTAATAGTTTCAGAAAGAAGGAAAAGAATACTCATGCAGATTCAATGAAGAAGGTTTAGAGTTTCAAAGCTCCATTCATCAAGAAGAAAGATTAGAGTTTCAAAGCTCCATTCATCAGGAAGAAGGAAACAACCTAAAGATTCTATGTTGGTGCAAATAGCTTTGCATGTAAGAAATAAAGATCATCCATGGTTTGTTGATAGCAAATGTTCAAGGCATATGACATGAGATAAGAGTAAAGAAGATTAATGGTGGCTTAGTGAAATTCAAAGATAAAACCACTGCTAGGATAGCCAAAAAAGGTATTTTAAGTTTTGATATTAGTAGAACCAAAGCTAAGAATGTTTTGTAAGCATAATTTGTTGAGTGTAAGTCAAATATGTGATCAAGGATACACTTTAAAATTTCATGTGGAAAGTTGTGAGATTATAATAAAATATTCAAATGAGTTGATTGAAAATTATCAAAGGACAGGCAATGTTTAATCAGATATCTTCTCAAAGACATGCAAGAGGAGTTGGGAGTAATTTCTATTACTTCCTACCATTGATGTTCAACATCAGTTAAGGGGGATCTAAGTGTTAGCTTCAGGTACGTGCTTTGCCATTGATGTCAAAGGGGGAGAATAACAGGTACATGTACAAGTGAAAAAAATAGGTACATGGAATAGATACAGGTTGCTACAGTAAGGGGGAGTTATTGTATGTTTTCAGATGATAGTATGTGCAGGTGACAGGATGTGGAAGTTTTAGGATTGAGGTTGCCATCAATGACAAAGGGGGAGATTATTGGAAATGTTATCATTGATGTCAAAGGTTTAGCATTATTGGTGATAAAGGCCCCATTGCATTTAATGTTGTTTGTAAAAAATATATCTTGGCTAATATGAGTTAATATTTATTTAATATTAACTAATATATTTTTGGTTGCATATGAGACAAAATAAGGGCCCATGGAGAAGTCGAAGAGCCATGGGGTAAAGACAAAAGAAGGATGGGATGCATTTTCCCATGAAGAGTCATCTTGGGGAATACCAAGAGTCACCAAGTGAAGACAAAAGAGTAAGGGCACAATTTCTCATGAAGGGACACTTTGAGGAATATGAAAAGTCACCAAAGATAAGGATTAAAGTGGGAAGGACATTTTTGGTCATGAAGGGTCACCACATGACTTTTCAAAGGCTTGAATATGAAGGGTCATCCAAGATTGGCACCATTTTCCATGAGGATTGAAGGGTCACAAAGGGGGAAGGCCAAAGTTCATTTGGAAAGATATAAATAAAGGCTTGAGAAGCCATTTGTAATATGAGAGATAGAGGTTGATTTGATATTGTAATATCTGGCTTAGAAGAGCAATTGTGAAAGATGAATATGATTTGTTATATCTAGCTTAGAAGAGCAAAGGTGAGAGAGAGGAAATAGATGTTGTATTGATCTATCATTTGTTGAGATATCAACATTGAGAGATAGGTGTGTGGTATACACAAAGGGGTTGGTGCTCCTATGGGTTGGCGCTCACAAATTATTGCTGGGTTGGTGCTCAACAAAGGGGTTGGTGCTCCTGTGGGTTAGTGCTCATGAATAGTAGCAAGGTTGGTGTTGAGCAAAGGGGTGTGGTGCTCTTGTGGGTTGGTGTTCATGAATAGTAGATGTGGTGGTGCTCGGCAAAGGGGTATGGTGCTCCTACAAGCTTGGCTTGTTAATATTGTTTGGGTTTGTGCTCATTCATATACTTGTGATTATTCTCCATGGTTTTTCCCACATTAGGTTTCCACATTATATCTAGTGTCTCTTTCTATCTTGTGTGGTGTTTATTGTTTGAGTTTTATTGCATATCTTGAATGTTTGATTAAGTGAAATTTGGTTAAAGGAAAGTTTTATAAGATATATGATATACTGATTCACCCCCCCCCCCTCTCAGTATATCCCATGATTAATAGGGAGGGGTCAAATTGTATAAGAGGTTTGATTTGAGGAAGGGTTATGACAACTTGTTGCAATAGTTTTTCTCAAATAAAAGTATATGACTCCCCAATGGGATTGTATTGTCTTTGTTCATACCATTATTGGAATTACTTGGTCAAATTTTGGGAAGTTAAGGAATTAGGTTGGTTCATGGTTGTGGAAGAAGCTAATTTAATGACCACTGTATTGGTGGAGCCTTTATATTTTTGGTTAGAAGAAGAATTTTTATAAGAAGAGGAGTCATTAAATTTAGAATTGGTATTCTTACTATGTAACGTGACTCTGCCTTTGTCTATAGCCTAAATCTCGAGTTTTTGTGCCATTGTAAAGGCCTCATTAAATGTGCAAAAATTTTGTACCTAGAGTTTGGATTAAATGTGCTTAGCACATGCCCTCAATAAGATCTCAATAATCTCAGGTTGGGGTAAGGAGAAGGAGAGTTGATTGATCAAACCTCTCCAATGAGTGACAAAATATGTGATAGACTCATCATCAAATTGTCTAATAGAATAAAGGTCTGTAATATAAACCTTTTTAGAAATGTTAATAGATAAATGGTATAGGATTATTTGTGTGAGTTGGGTAAATGAGAAAAGGGAGTCTTGAGTTATAGAGCTATACCAATCTAGGGTAGCACCTGAAAGAGACAAAGGGAAAGTTTGAATTAATAATGCATCATCTTGCCCTATTAAATAATAAGCATGTATAAATGCTCACAAATGTTATTGTGGGTCCTATGTACTCTAAAAACAAGTAAATTTGGGGAGTTCCCATTGGATTGGATAAGGGAAAATATGCATAGAAGGATGGATGGGTTCATTTTATATTTGATCATAAGATAACACATTATTTGAACCCGAAATGGATGTCTCTAGATTAGACATCTTATCCATCAGCATCTTAATGATTTCAAGAGGGGGATTAGTTTGGGGGATACCCCTTGAGTTATAGTGAATTAGATAGGAAGTAGAGGGAGTGTATGACATAACTTGTTGAGGTTGTGTTGGCACAACATAAGGATAATGAGTCATAGGCTAGGGGCCAGAAAGAAAAAGGGCTTGTCCCATTGAGTTATAGACTATGCTTTAGTTGGATGTTGTTATTATAGGTTGGGTTATTGGAATGGTTAGAATAGATGAAGGGTGAGTCATAAATCAAGTAATTATAGGTGCAAGAGTAGATGGAATAGGTACCACTAAATTATGAAATGGGGTGAGACTTGACTGAACTACTTGTGGTTGTGAAAGTAGGGAAGTTATGCTAGGGTCTAGGTGGGATTAGGCAGTTGGCAATGTTAAAATTTGGACATTATTTATGATTGGGTTACTTGTCATCGGTGATTTGAGTAACCATGGGGAAAATAGTGGATACATCTAAAACTAAAGTTGTCTCCATTAGATAGGTTGGCATACCATAGAGTGGGTCACCCAAAGAATTATAGGTTTGACTCATGGCAAGGTAATGCTAAAGGGTTACCACATGATCAATAAATTTAGTAAAATCTTAATCCCATTTAAGCATAATGGGAATCTAGTTAGGTCTAGGAGTATGTTTTATATCTAAAGTATGTTTCATGATAGAATCAATAACAAGAGGGGAAGGTGGAAGTGGTTGCGAGCTTGTGTAATTGGTAAGAATTTTGGCTTGGGCTCATGTCAATACCATGCAAGAATAATTAAAAATAGTCTTAATACTCTATATTAGTAATATAATAAGTAAAAACTAGGTTCAAGTGCAAGTAAGTAGGTTATTTTAGCTTGCTATTTTGAACAAATTAAAATTACATAATCACTGACGTCGGTCACTTGATCAATTTTAGTAGTAAAAGTTTGCTGACATCAGTGGGATTAACCAATGTCAATAGGCTAAAGTCTACCAATTTTAGTATAATTAATTGATGTTAGTCATTGTGATATCTTGAGAGATAGAAAATCTAATGTTTTAGAAACCTAGACATAGAATCTAGGCAAAATAAAGGATGTAAGAGGTCTGTGTAAGAAGAAAGAACACTCAGAAAACCTAATATAATAGGTTATACAAATTGAGTATTAAAAATAGTGTTGATTTTGTGAATCAATGGAAAAGTGTCCTTACTAACTTCAAAATATAGAAGGCAATAGAAAATTAGAAAAAAAACATACAACCACTAATTATTAACTCCTAGAGATTAATTTTAGTCTCGTGTTGGCTTATGCCTTAATCAGATAGTGAGAAGAGAATTTGGTTAGCGAAGGTAATAGAAAGCAATCTAGATCCAATTTTAGATTAGTCTTAGTGCTCAAGAGGAAATATATGTTAGACCAGGTATATGGCTTGTTATAGGAGCTTGCTTCCTACACTTCATGGACTTGAAGCCAAGCCAGACCACTTAGCCAAAATATACCTTCTACCTAGATTTTATACTCCACTAGAGAATGGAGTGGATTCTCCCCTTGGTGGTGAAATCCAAGTAGGATAGTTGGGTAGGGTAAGGTGATCCACCAAGTGATGAAATCTTGATGGGCCTTGTCTCAAGTGAGTTTAGATGTTTGTCTTTGTGAGTGTGATCTGTTTGTGTAACATAAGTGTACTATAATTCATTCATAATGCTTGTAATTAACTACGTGAGCTAATATGTAGCAAATAAACAATGAAGTGTAGTAAGTTTTAAACCCAAATCTAAAATGTTTAAATTCAAATGAAAAAAATGATGAAATAGGAGTAGAAAATGAAATTCACTATCCTAATGTACATGCAGGAAAGAAATAAATAAGAGATTCTTTTAACTTGTAAGAAAGAATGATAAATTGATTCTAGAGGCAAAGAAAAAGAAGAGTGGAAAGGATCAAGGAATTTCAATTTATTTCCCTTAAACAAAAAATAAAATGTTGAATTTTTTGATTTGAGGGAGAAAATAAGGATAAAGTGCAAGAAATGAAATTTTAACTATAATGCACCTATATGAATGTTTAAAACAAGCAATGAACCCAAATAAAACTCTAGGGTCCCATCGGGCATGCCAAAAATGCTTCACTAAAATTGTGTCTATTTCAAATCTAAAGAAAAATAGAGAAAAAGGATAGGGATAAGTGATTAGAATGAACTTAGATTGGTTTGTGCACCGTATCTAGATGTTGTGAGAACTCCTCTTTGGCTGGGGAGGACTACCTATAAGTAAGAAATCACTACCATAAAAATGTTTGTTAGTAGATATATGAGTGGGCTGCCAAGCTACATGCTTGTTCCAGGAAGTGTCAAACTTCCTTAGAGATGACAGTCCACTTTTGAGAAATAAAAGACTGATAAATAACAAAGAGAGTAAAAGAGAGATTATGCTACCATTATTCACAACCTGAGTACAACAAAGAGTAAAAAAGTATAGGTGGTATATTCAGTTTATATTTTGGAAGTTGTTTGGGTAGGTTTTAGAAGGGTTACTAAAATCTATAGTTTCTGATGTTGGTTAGGCTAATGAGGTTGGTGAGAAAGTGTGACCAATATCAATTAGGTGATCTATGTCTATAGGGGAAATAATTGCCTAGGTGTTTGTATAAGGGTTTTTTTAAGACTGGTAAATGGTTTTGGTCAAGTTTAGAAGGTTGGGGAGAGTTTTGAGTGAGTATTGTTTGGATGGATTTGGTCAGAGGTTTGGTGTGTTGGAACAAGGGGAAACAAGTGGGAAAGATTTATGACTCCTTCATGAGGGTTCAATCAGGAATGTGTAAAATAATACATAATAGATATAAAGTGATTATAAAGTAACTAATTAAAGACTTAAAAAATTAGTAATGTACTTAGTTGTAGAGGTGATTGAATGATAAGTGTTGAATTGATGCTCTTATAAGGCTTGCTGAACCAATGCCTTGAGTAGAGAAAACAAGCATGTGTTGATAGTTCTCAAGAGCATGGTTCCTGATTTGGATTGACTTATGCAAGGTAATAGTAAGCCAAGATGTGGAAAGCTAGATGCCAAAACATTGTATGTGAATAAAAATGAAAATTATTTATTTTTATTGACCTAAACATTAGTTTAGAGTTTGGATTAAATAACTGACGTCAGTGATCCCACTAATGTCAGTCATGGGTTGACTGATGTTGGTGGCATGAGAATAGGTAAAACTAATATTTTTATCCTATTGTCTATTATTTCTCATGCCAAGTGTGGTATCCATTAGGAAATGGTAGAAATGGGAGGTTAAGAAGGACGTAGCTGGTTAGGAATTTATTTTTGGGGTGAGAACAAGTCATGGGTAGTTAGGATAAAGGGACTAAGTCTTGAGGTGACTCAGAGGGTGAGAATTAGTCTTAGAATGAGGTGGATAGGTAAGGTGGCATAAGTAGTTTTTAATTAAATTAATTAAATATTTTAAATTAATTAAATGTATGAGGGGTAAAATCATGGGTTAGGGAGGCTAATTATTATTATTTAAAAGGGACTCAAGGGGGGTTTCGACATAGGGAGTTATGCACATGTGTGATGTACTTTTGGTGTCTAAAATGTATATAAGGGGAAACAAGACTTGGTTTATAAGGTTCATATAGTGTACCCTATTTTTATTGCATAGTCCTAGTGTTGGTAAAAATTATGTCCCTTTTATATCTTTATTTGGTTTGAATTGAATGGATGTTGCGGATAAGGTTACCCCCTCGTAAAAGAAGGTAATGAATCTATTGATCACATTGTAGGAACCTGGAAACTATAAAATTAACCTTAATATTGTAATAGAATTGTAGGTTATTGAATGGTGCATAATTAAATAAGGGAGGATAGGTTAAGGAGAAACAAGACTTGGTTTCTAAGGTGCATATAGTATATGTTATTTTTAGTGCACAGTCCCAGTGTTGGTGAAAATTATGTCCCATTTCTATCTTTATTAGGTTTTAATTAAATGTATGTTGTGGATAAGGTTACCCCATAATAAAATAAGTTAATTAATCTATTTATCACATTTTAGGAACCTTGAAACTATAAAAGTAACCTTACTATTGTAACAGACCTATAGGTTATTGAATCGTGCATAAGCAAAGAAGGGAGGATAGGTTTTCCTCTTAGGAAAGTGTGTGTTGTTTCCTCTAAAGGTTTTATTGGGATTTTATAAGGAATAATAATTTTGGAGAATCTTGGAGAGATTTAATAAATGACCCTTGAATTCATTATTTCTCAAGTTTTATTGTCATAGTCCTAAAAAGGACCTAACAAACTTGTGTTTTTGTTGTTAAAAGTGTGGAAGGATAGAGATGAGAACTCTAGCCTATCGAGAAAGTTTATCTAATATAAAATAGATATAATTCAAGTGTTTTATGGTTTTTAAACCCAATACAACAAAATGTATTAAATTTATAAGGCTCTTGGCTTATTTAGGAAACAAGAAACCCTAGAAATAGGGTTTGGGCCATTTAGGGAGATGTAACCCTCCAAACATGCTAAAATTTTGTAATATTGCATAAGTAAACATTATATAATATATTAAATATTTTTAAGAGTGGTACAGACTGTATAAGTATGAATTTGACCAAGGTGGTTTGACATAAGCCTAAATAGACCTTATAAGAAGGGTATTTTACAAAGAAAGTGCTAGTTGGGGTAAGAGATAAGTCATGTAGCTTGGAAAAATTATCAAATTGGATAATAAAAGTATATTAAAGTGATTATTTATTATAAATAGTGATTATATTTAATGAAAAAAATGAAAAACCTCAAGAAAGGGCTACAAGCCTCCTAAGGATGAAAAGAGCTTGGTAAGAGGAAATGAAGGGTGAATAGGGTTTGAATTATTGAAAGGTATTGTAACAAGTGTGAAATGACAATATAAGGTCAACCATTTATTTAAGTTGAATCCTAAAACATATATAACAAGAATTGACACTTGATTAGGAATGGCCTATGCAAAGCTAATGAAGAGCTAAGACATATTTTATGAGGAGAATGAAACAAATGTGGCAAAATTAGGTTTGTGAATATCTCAGTAGTGCCTTCAAGAGATGATAAAAGTGTATAATAACTAGGTATATATGTTCAAAGAAGCTATCAAGAAAATATTCACACCAGTAGAGATTGTATCTGATGTGATGTCTTAAGATAAAAGCATTAAGTGAATGTGATCAATTAGATTCTAAACGGGTGTATGATGATTGTGAAGACTTCTTCCCCAATAACTCTACATCATGGCCTAAGAACCAATTCAATAGAAGGATGAGTTAGCTATATAAAAAGTAAATCAAGCAACCATAGCTCATTTCAATGAGCTTGCTTTATAAGAGTTTTGATACTCTTCTTCCTTTCCCCAAGAACCACCTAAAATATCTTTCAAAGTCCCTAGTTAGAAGGTATCTCTCTTAATATATATGCAAAGGTGAAATTTTTCACCCCCACCATATCCTTCTTAGAGAAAGAACCTATTCTAAAAAGGATAGAGAAGGAGCTTGTAGTCAAAAGTGAGCCACAAGAGGATAATACATGTGTTTATGATGAAGAGATCATGATAAGTAGTCCACTTCATTTAGAATAGGAAAAATCAGGTTTAGACTAACATTATTGGCATGGATTTGACACTAATGAGTTAGATAATGAAGAGGACAATCCTAAAGTTGAATATGGGGGAGATATTGAATGGACAACTAATTGTCTATTCTACATAAATAAAAAGGAGGATAAAACTAGATACCAAAGGTTGGTTCATTTTAGGATCAGGTGTCAAATATTGGTATCCCTAATAGGTTAGAACTAGAAGAAGGAAAATTGGACCTTGAGAAACATAAATGTGATGTTTTTCACCTTGGTTGGTCAAATCAACCCTCAATTACAATTAAAGAGCAAGATTAAATCTTGATTGAGGTTGATGAAGGAAACATGTCAAGTGATCAAATGGTATATTTTGAGGAGCATACCAGTGAAGAACCTTAAAATCATGATGATTTATAACTTGCTTATAATGATGGGTCTCCATTTTATATAGAGGAATAAAACTAATCTAACTACCATAAACCAGAACTTGGTGAGGAAGAGAAGATTAGTGAAGTAGACTTGTAACCATATGTCCTCAATGTTGAACAAGGTAATTATGAATACTTGTTTTGATTATTAAAAGCAAGCTATGTATTATTTTTAGGTAATTATGGGTTGACTAAGGTAATTAGAGGTAGTCTTGGTAATCCAAATATTAATATGGGAGTGGTGTGAGAATGAGTGGAAACTCCTCAAGAGGATACTAAGAGCCAAATATGCCACTTCAATTAGCCATGGGTGAATTTGGTTGCAATAGTTGGTCAATCATGAGATGAAGTATTAGTTAAAGGTAGTACTGATGTTTTCAAGTATATATAATATTGGTCAAAACTATATCCTCAAATGACCACCCTTACTATAAATGACAAAGAGGAAGCTACCTTTTTGGATGAATTAGAACTCTTTTTCCTAAACCTAGATAATTAACCTTCAGGTTTAAAATATCCACCAAGTGAGAAGATTGAAAGTTCTCTTATAATCCAACATGAGGCAAGCCTTGAAGACTTGGACTAGTATGTCTACATTAGAGACATGTTTATACCTTTTCATCTAATTAATAAAAAGCAAAAGGAGTCAACAATCACACATCTTAGCCCACCTAGTATGAGTTCTCAAAAGCAATCTATTTTTCATCCTGGTCCATTAAAAGTAAGAGATGATAAATGTTTCTAATTTGACCCAACGGGGAAGTAATATTGAGTTGAAACCTTATATATATTAGATTATTTTTTATGTTTTCCTCTAAGTGCCTTGTCTACTTATTTTAAATTATGTGTTTTCCTTTCATAAGTTCATTAGGAACAATGTTTGTTTTATTTTTATTGCTCTCATTGCTTCAAAAAGAGGTTTAAAAAATGGGTAGTCTTTTGTCAGTTTCACATTAGTGGGGAGTAAATACTTGTGACTCTATATGTCCAATGGATCAGACAAAAAAACTAATCTGGTTCTCAAGTATAGCAAGCATGTTTCCTCACTAAGACACTAGAAATGTTGGCCAAATTTGGTCCACATATGAAACTTTGCCTAGATCTGGGGAGAGAGCATACCAAACTTTATGACCCTATCACTTTTCAACTACAATATTTTTAAACACTTTAAGCAAGCTGAAAGTGTGAATTTGGTGATTCTAAAGGACTAGACCATCATGGCATGTCATGCAGGAATGAATAGATTAGTTTGGTTATGCATTTCATAAGTGAACTTTAGAATCCAATTAAAGTTGAAGACTTGCAAAAAAATGGTGTATCTTATGCCATGAATATCCCCTATAATTTTGGTGTCTTGATGATTTTTTTATCTGAATATATAAGCCTTAAAATGGCTTAATAGTGTGGGACTTACACAAAAACATCAAATTAAAGCCACATGAAATAGTCATTTGAATTCAAAAAGAATCCAAATAGACTAAAGTTGAATGTAAGATTGATAAGTGTCACAATATTGGAAGCTAGGAACAAATATTAATGACATGGGGGTGATATTGAAAGGTCAATAAGTTAATACAGATCTAAAGTACACATATAATCATGCAGTTAAAGATCAATGATGATCTTGAGGTCAAAAGTTAGTGGATCCTAAGAATGAATGTGAAGGTACCAAGTGTTTCAATTATGAAAGCTTCCAAAAAAATAAATTTCCTACATTAGATCATATTATTCAAATGGATATTAATGATCCACATTTGATCTAGCACATCTAAGATTGACAAACCACATTTAATCATGCAAGAACATATTGATGATGCATATCAAGGTCAAAAAGTCGATAAGATAGACTGCATTCAAGGCCACCACATGGCATAATCATGTTAACTAGATGGATACTAAAAATAAATTCCATAAGAGGCATGTAATACTACCAAGTTTCACATTTTTAAAGGCCAAGATAAAGATCAATGTGGGGCTACCAAGTAGAATAATCTGGAAAATAGATCATAGATCAATAGAAATAATGAATTTCATAGCCAAGAGACTCCTAGTAAGATCAACTTAGAAAATTTTATCAAATCTAAATAAGGAAAAGGATGAGGACATGCATTTATAGTGACAATAGTTAGGTTTTAAAAAATTAATGGACAACCCAAGGAGATGTCATATAGGTAGACACATCATATCAAAATATTTTTCCACCCAAGTAGGTAGATGTATAAATGTAAGATCAAAATATGATCTAGGTTACGAAAATCAAACCTTGTAGATCTATAGATTTCCATTAAATATTAGTTAGACCTCTCAAAATTCCTCAAGCGTAGGTGTTACATCTTGTTCATGATTAAGATACTAGGTAGCCTATGTATCTTCATTGATATTATGACTATATGAAAACCAATAAATGGGATTGGTTTTTATCTATATTAGACCTATGTTCAAGGTTTGAAGTAGGGGAAAAGTTGTGATAATGAAAGGAGTGTCTTATCTTTCAACATAGTCATATCATCCAATTTTAGTAAGTACTTGCAGCCACTTAAAATAGGCATAGTCAGGGCTCAGTCAAGTCTATGGATATGAGGATTTTGCCTTTGTAACAAAGGCAAGTGGAGGATGGTGTAGAAACCCAAGAGAGAGATCTGGTGATTGGAGAGTGTAGGTGGAACATAAAATGAATTTTTAGAGTCTGTAGAGGTTCTTCCTTCTTAGTAGATCATGACTCATCATCCTCAACAATGGATGTCTTGTCTTCTACTATGTTTCTAAGCCAATGAGAGGGCTTGAAATCTATTTAGAGCTAAATGAATTTCTCATTAGGAGGAAAAATTAGTGCTAATTGATCAAAAGGTGGTTGGGACTCTATCAAAGTGGTTTGGGCCTCATTGATTTCAATTTGATCATTCCTTTCTCTCTTCCCTTTTCTCTTATATCTCTTATTTTCTTCCCCATCTAAAATATGACTAACTCTCAATTTTGAAAGAAGAAATATATACTCACATTTTTGGGAGTATCAGGAGAATCTCACTTGATAAGGATAAACCCTATAAAAATTTTATATGAAATACCTCTTGAAAATATAAATACTTTCATTACCTATTTCTTGCCTCTAAATTATGTTAGCAAGCTTGTGCCTGATGGTGACTCCATGTCTATTATCCTTATTTATTGCTTATTTTTACACATTTTCAAGTTATTTCTAGGTCTTAACTCATGATTTTTCTACCATTAATGTAGGATTGGTTTCAATATTATAATTCTTCCTTGCTTCATTCATTTCTTTTGAACATGGTTTGTGAAATACTTATGGAATTAGCCAGTTGGTGAGATTGTGTGAGGTAGTGTTGTCTTATGCTTAATTAGTCTTTATTTAATGATTATGTGTGTCCCCATTTTAATTTTGTGCATCACATTTTTATCTCTCTTATTAACCCTACACCCCCTCTCTATCCCTTTTCCCAGTAGAAGCATTAATTTAAGTGATCCATCAAGAGGAAGCCAACCTTCTCTAGAGGTTTAACCCCACTACAAGATACCCATAGCCTAGGGTTGTTCCAATTTTTTGGCTTAGTTGGAGGGATCATAAAGAACCCCTATAAGGGTGTAAATTAAGACTAAAATAATCACATATAAAAATATATATAATCTAGTGAGATATCACTCTAAGTCATGTATAATCAGTGTAAGTCATGTATAATCAGTGTAGAGTAGCTCATCATGATCATTGTGAATAATCATATAAAGATAAAAACCTTTTTATAATATAAATATTACCCCAATGTAAATATAACCTAAATGTATGAAGGTATCTCCTAGGTTTAGTAAGGTCACACATATACATGTCTATGTTTTATGAAACCTATATGTCATGCATCTCACTTAGTATACCTTGAAATGTGTGTGCATACAAAAATGGATATATAGTCTATCATATATGATAAAGCATTATTTTTTCATGTAAATATGAAATACATGTCAAACATATGTATTGACATTTATTTGTCAATATAAATGTCATAAAATTTGATTTTTTTGCATTTTTGAAATATTTTGAACACATGTATGAAATAAAGTAAAGCCAAGGGAAAAGACTATGACATATATGAATGATAGGGATTCAAATAATTCATAATACATGTTAGGTCATAATGTGAACTAGATGTAATATCATGTAAATTTGGAGCATGTTAAGGTTATACATTTTATTCCACTATAAATTTGAATTGCAACATTGTAGGGGGAGTGGATTATTAACATGAAGGCCTATTACTATATATGCCCTCAACCTCACCAAATCATAAGCATATGTATAGATAATATTAGGAATTATTTAAATTGGAAATAATAAATGTATACTCATGTAAAATGTATATATAAATATATGTGACCATGTAAGCTCAATATAAGCCATAAAATGTATAGGTAGTCAACATGTAAGAGTGATCAAATAAGCAAAAAATAATGTTACCTAGTATAAAATTTCTATGAACGATGCATCATAGTATGATAGATGTCATATATATTTAGATCAATAGAAATAATCAAAAGGAAAGAGTTTATATACACCTAATATTTTTCATTTTATCATTTACTAATAGTTTTTCTTGTAGTGACTTATTAACACATCAATCTCCTAAGTGCACACCTTAAAGGGTGCAACAGGAATGGAAATGTATATTCTCATGTTAATTTATGAAATATGTTTCTATTATATGTTGATTACACTCTTAATATTATTATTTTTACCTCTTATAAGTATCTATCCATTTATCCCTTCTGTTTACTTCATACCCATATTTTTTAGATTTCCTACATTTCATGTATGGGTTGGTTGATATTGTCTATTTTGTGCCTTCATCCTTCCTATTTATATCAACCAATAAAATATAGTTATGAATGTGTTATTTGGAATTTTCACTTGTTATTTGTTATTTTCACTATATAAACTTAGTTGATATCATCAAATTAGATTTTAGGGTTGGTGTTGGGTATTATAACACTGCATATGGGTCACATTTTAGTCAGATCATATAATATCACTTTCATTCACTCTTCATTTTATCACATTTATACCCTAAATAAGTATTGAGATATTAGTGTCTTATAACCTTTTCTTAATGAATCTTAGCATGTGGTTTCACTGAATCTCAATAGGAGGATTAATTTGGAGTTACTAACTAAGGATATCTAGGTCTTCATCTAGCATTTTTAGGTATTCAACCCACAACATCTTTTTCAAAGTTCCACTTGGGATAAGGAGGATATTAAAAAATTAATGGGTGTACCACAACATAAGTATTTCTATCCCTATAGTGTTTCATTTATTTACCTAGTATATTAGATATTGTTTATTTCTTTGTGAATGAATGTATGTGTATATGTGTTTAGGCTTTCTCTATATTGAATAAGTTGGTGTAGATATAGGAATGATTCAACTTTACATATATCTCTTTAGGTTGAATATACCCCCATTTTTTTCACCATTTCACCCTAACCATTTAAAAAAATTCTAACCCATCCTTTAGTTTAGTTTATACATATTTACAACCATTTACTTTACTTACATATTTACAACCATAGTTTAAAACCATTTATTTTTGTTAAATTCTAGTGAAAGATACATACATGTGTCATAGTATTAGGACCATTTCCTATTGAAATTATAGTTATAAATCATACTCTATTATAACTACATAATTTATAAGTCCTTACCCAATCATCCAAGTATCTCATGATCTACTCGATTGACCTTATTTGAGTCCTTGTATATTGAGAGAAAGAGGATAATTATAGGTCATCATAACCTATGGAAACATTCTAGTGAAC
Source organism: Torreya grandis (assembly GCA_037957365.1). Taxonomy (NCBI): domain Eukaryota; kingdom Viridiplantae; phylum Streptophyta; class Pinopsida; order Cupressales; family Taxaceae; genus Torreya; species Torreya grandis. The sequence goes on along the minus strand of JARHVA010005186.1, from coordinate 912,153 downwards.
CTATATTGAATCTTATCCCTCATTTGGTTATATCAATTTCATGTTTTCCTTCTATCTTCTTGGTGAAATATTCCAAACCATCAATGTAACTATATCAACTAGCCTGAAATAATTTTATTCATGTTTTTAAATGATATTATCTAGTGAGTTACCATTATTAATTTTTATAGATTGTATCATCTAACCCGATATAGTTTTATGTGTGTTTACAACTATATCGGCCACCCCAATACAATTATATTAGTTTAATTTAATTTTTATCACTTTTTACTATATTGGCATGCTACAGTTCTATGTTTTTAGTTTCATTTTATCTAATTTTTTCTATATTGTCTAGGACATTATAATTATATTTAATTTTTAAAATTCACTACATGCTAAAATATTAGATTTTGATGTATATTATTTTAAATCATTATTTTTATTTTCTTTAGATTTATTAGAAATCATGTTCTAGTGGTTTTAAAAGTAAATATGAGATGTTATTCCAAGGAAATCAACTATCAATTTTACCTGTATTGTGATATGAGGGATATTTCCCCAATAACAAGATATTAGACAACAATATACATATAATTTAGTTTCTACGTAGCTCACATCATATTTAAAACACCTAGTGATTCCATTTTTTAGCCTTAGTAATCCAGCCATCTATTTTATTTTATAGTGCACTGGTAAGCGGTTATCCCTAAAAAATTAATCTCAATGTTCCTCAGAGAAGGGATAGTGTGGCCATATTTTTGGTGGAATCCTACATGGTTAGTTAATTTATGGATATATTCATTATTTAAAGTTGGTATTAGTATATATGAGAGCCTAAAATCAATCAAATTCTTTATTAATTTACATCTATTTTAATTTTTGTAAATAATTAATTTTAATTTCAATTTTCTTGTCTCACAACGTATATTAACCAACTCAAAATGATTATGTGATATTTTTATTAACTAAATAATCCAAACTAATACAATTCTTTATGTTTTTTAACCTCAGTTTCTAGCCTCACATAGTTTTTTGTATCTCCTAACTGCATTGACCAACCTGATATAATATTAAATCTAAATCCAACTATATCAAGAAAATTTATCTAGATGTATCCTATTATATTAGCCAATTTTATATTATTATATTTATCAACTAAAATTAGATATATATATTTAATATATTATATTAGTCTAGATAACACAATATATCTCTGAGAATCAATCAACTAATTGTACTACCCTGACTAATACAATCTTTTGTATAGATCTAAAACTAATTGTATTGGCCTCCTCAATGTTGTTAGTTTTAAATGACCAATATTTTATCTCATGTTATATTTATAACCCACATATCACCATGAATTAACCTCTCAAAATTTTCCTAGCAAGCCTTAATCCATTCAAATTTTAGCTAGGTTGTTCTTTTTTTCCACTTTGTCCACCATTAAGGACAACCCTTCATGGTGTAACTTTTCTAAGAATCAATTTAGATGTATTGAATGAAATATGGATGAAATAAAACAAAATAATTATCTATAGGATCTTAATTAGTTTTTCAAAAACTTGTCATATATACTTCAAAAATAATTATGGTCATAACAAGATTCTTTCTTCTATTACTACAGCTAGGGAAACTAACATCAACATTACAAAAATTCCTCCCAAGACTAATGTTGGTAATCTATCATCTAATCCTCCATCATATTCCAATCCTTCTCCAACCAACTATAGTCAAAATCACAATCCACCTAGTCCTTGCATAAATGGTCCAATAAATGACCCTTATGCAATCTTCTAGTAAAAATCAAATGCTCCAAATGTAAAATCATATTTTTAAAATTTATATCCAACTCTCTCAAATCATTATGAATGAACCAAATCAAAATTTTATCTCACCTCATCTTAGATATGTTAATATAAACATCATACCTCAATCACCAATTCATAAAAAGATTCTTCAAAACCTCTAAAATGAACCTTTATCTCCATTTAATGTGTCCATAGACATTGGAGACATTTATCCAACTAAAACATATAATGGTACCAAATACCCTACCTTACATATTAAAACATATGGATGTGTTTATAAGGAATGGGTTCAAAATAAAACTTATGATACCACCAATATTTTATCCTAAACATTTATTAGATAATCACTATAATGGTACAATCAACTCACTAAACATTTCATTACACAACTATAGGATTTATTCTATGTTCAAGTTAAATAATTCAAACATAATGAGCTTATTTAAAATAGCCTTAAAAAATTCATTAATGCTAACAAAATTCATAATAAATCTTCCCATATTCTCATCAAATGATGAAAGTCATAAGCATATAAAGTAGACCATAACATGAGTGATGATAATATTTTTAAACTCTTTGTTATGCTCTTAAATACCCTCTATAATAAATGGTTAGGATATTCTCTCCTCAAACCTTAGAAGAGGATTTTGACCAATAAAAGTTGAAATATTTACTTATGGTTCAATTTGAACCTTATAAAAATACAAAAAATGAATCTTTAAAAATTACATCCAATATAATCACCACTAATACTTCCCAAAATAAGCCTTCCTAACACAAAAAAGGAGCATCTAAATCAGATAACCAACTTTCCTCTTTCCCTCCCTTTAACATGTAAGAGATTACTAAGTTATTATATATATCTAAACCATATGTCTACACTACTACCCCTCCATCATGGTATGATTCTAATAAGTTTTTTTGGTTACACAAAATATTGGTCACTCTCATGAAACCTGTCATGCATCAAAAAACTTATGATTAATAATATCTTAGAAAAAAATTCAATCATGATTCCATCACCAAAGATAACCATAACAAATATATTAAAACACAAAATACTAAAACCCAATCCCAAATCTAAAAATTAAATATCACAAAAAATCTTCTCAACCATCAAATTCCAATACACAACATTCCAATGAATTCACTTGTGCTATTGATTATGATAATAATAATTATTACATTGATTCTAAAAAAATTAATGGGAAAAGGTTAACTAATGTCATAATCTTTCTCATAAAAATATTTTCACCAAACCTATAAATCCTTCTCTCAAAGACCAACTTTTTAAGGATAATACTACCATAACTACCTTATCTTCTAATCAGTAAGCTATTAATAATAATGATCCACCATTTTATCCTTACCCTAATGATTCTTATACAACTATTCATCATAAATTCACCATTTCTAATCAAGATAAACCTTATTATGGATTCAAACCTAAATCATAATGGATCTTCCTAGATGAACTTAATTTTATGCCTTATGAAAATAGTTTAATGAAATTCATGACAACATCATGTTATCATCAAAATATTCTCATACAACAATTACAAGACATTGAATAATCCCCATCTAGTTAAATTAAACTACATACCCAACCTTATGAATGGATTAAAACTATGGAAGTTCATGTTATTAAAACCATTTCTCAACCTTCTTCCTCCAATATACTTTCTATATAGTTTATTTAATAATACATGATTAATGATGAAATCCTCTTTCAATATGATAACACACACCTCTTCATTAATATTATGATAAAAAAAATTAATAATAAAAATCTTGGTTGGAAAAGGCTCCAACATTTATATTGGATATTCCAAATATGACCTTAAATAAATATGACTGACCCACCATGTATTTGGAAAAATCAATCAAAAAAATATTGGTTAAACTTAGATCCATCTCACTATTGTGTCCAAAATAGTACATACTAATTTAATTCATTTAGATCTTCAAATCTCCTATAATCTCATTCTAGGCCATCCTTGGACTCATCACATGAGAGATATCACATCTCCTTGTATCCAGTGCATCAATTTCAATCAATATGGAAATTATTATAATCATGAATCAAATCTCAACCCATAGGGTCTCAACTTATGTAATCCTAAAAAATAGTATTTGATTCCCACCATTTATCATATAAATAGTCCACCTCTTTCTAAGTTTGTAAACATGAATTTTGATCTCTAATTTACTCTTGAAAATATAGATGATGACCAACCCAATGAGTTTTAAATTATTTTTAATACCACCACACTACCACTTTACATAGTTTAATGGATTTGGACTTATATCTTACCATGAGATAGAACCATTCCTTTAATCATTGACAATATTAAAAAAATTCCCCCATACAATGCTAATGAATCTTCTTACACAAGATTAATTTTTATGAAATGATTTTGGGTAGCCAAATTATTTTATGATCCTCTATTTTTTACCCCTCACACTTTTATCAATATGGGTGTATCAATAAATAATACTCCCACTAAACTCACTCAACTAATTAATCATGTATGTAACATATTTATGGCATATGATGACAAATAAATATTAACCCAAGCCCAATCATGGAATTTTTATGTAGTTAATTATCATAAAACCATTTTTAAACTCCATGATTTTAACCAATATTTTCATTTGGTTCATATCTCCTCTAATTATAATGATGATGACAATGATACAAAACATCAAGATTATGTCCCTCCTATCAAAACACCATTTTAAAATACTTCATGGTCTTCTCCAATAAATTTATGATCTTCCCAAAATAACAAATGACATCATCCAACCTGATAATGTGTAGAGAATTTACAATATTATTAATGTTATCATCTAACTTGATACCATTTATATCATCTCTTAGCCTTCAGACTACACCATCAAGACTAATACAATCCAACCTTCAACTCAAAACTACATTTACTAGAGATTACCAGGTGTCGATATAGTTTATTTATCATCTTCAACTCTAGCTAGCTATACCAACCAGGCTCATATAATCAAAATCAATCTTATTTTGACTAATTATATTATCCATGAGGATATAATAAAACTTATTTATATTTTACATCTAGGTTGATACCATAAAGTCAAAAACATTAACTAATACTCAAAATCCTAAATTTATCTTGAATATTAAATTAAATGTTATAATACAAATCCATTCTTAGTTTGAAGGAAAAGGTAATAATATTATATATCTTAAATTATATTTTGAATATTATGGACCATTACCTATACTTCTTAATCATGAGTGTATCCTAGAATCACTCCATGTTAGAGAGCCTCAACTTCCCCACCAATATCATAAGCTTGGATGTTCTGATAAAAAGGTTCCTCAATCAAATAAATTTGTCACTAATGTTGATCTAAAATTGGATCATGCATCCAAGATTTTTTTATCTCCAAATCATTTTTAATATGATAACACTATGCTTATCGAATAATCTAAAGTAATCAACATCAATAGAACTATTATTCCTAAATAAATTCCTATCTTTAAGGAATTTCATCACAAAGATAAAAACAATTACAACCTATTTTTCTAGAAATATCATGAATAATCTACATGGTAATATGAATATATGACAAATAATTATCCTATCATATCTATCCATATAATATTGATATATCAAAATGTAATACATGTGCACCATAAACAATGAAAATTTTCCCTATGGTTTTGATATAATGTCACAAACTAATTATAAATCTCCTAGATGATAAGTTAATTAAACATGTATATTACTCATAATGGGTATTTAATAAAGTTCTTTTTCATAATAAATTATCCATGGTTATTGGTATCTATGTCAAATTTCATAATTTCAAATTAACTTTTCCTAAGGAAACTTGTTACACCTTGATTTCCTCACTAAAAATGATTTTCTTATTAAACATATATTAATGGGGTTAATGTTATTTAATTACTATTGTAGAAAAATATTTTCATTTATGTTGATGTATGGATAGATGTATAATGATTATTTGTGTGACTTATTACCTAATTTATTAGTTTTACATGAGTTTCATATGCATGTAGATTATGTTTATTCTGTATTATTGTGCTTAAGTATCATTTGTATTGATTATCATGGTTACAAGATAACTACCATTTTCATTTGTGAGGTGGATGTAGGAGAAATTCCACTCTTAAAATAAATATAGAGGGAGATTATCATCATGGAGGGTGATATGGATGAATACATTGTAGGTGTAGAGATTTGACAATGAACCCAACACACACCACATACTACAATAATGCATAATTACTATAATTTTGATTGTGTTTTATTAATTCATTCTTGGTCATGATTGATTTGGTTATGATTCATGTTTAGATGTTATCCAATATTATTGTAGTTGTTATTATTTTAGGGATTATGATGTGTTGTCATTACATAGTTTGACATTGGTATATTTGTTTTGATTATACTTTTGTTAACTACATAACCCCTTATAGACATGTACTTGAAAACATTCAATAGGAAAGTATTATTAGAACATATATAAATTCCATGGAAAATAATTGTATTTTTGATCATATAACAAAATTATTTTATAATATGTATCTAACCTAGAGCTAAGGAAGTACCTAGGGTGACTTAGTTTATAATTATCTAATGGTTAAATAGGTTTATTTTTTTTAAGTTTAGCTTTGATTATTCAATTTTTAAATTTTTAGGCAATCAAGTTTTATTAAACATAATAATTATGTTTATTGACATATTATGATGTCAACCCTAATTCAAAAAGTTATCATTTAGTTTTGGTTGTCTTGGTCAGTTGAACCATGCAAAATTGATATTGTTAGGGCTTGATTGTGAGTTGGAAGGAAATATGGATAAATTATGTTGTGTGGAAATCAAGTTGTGAGATGTGGGAAGCATGCCAAGAATTTATGGTCTGATGGTGAGTCATTCTTAGAGTGGTAGATAATGGGTCACCATGAAATCAGGGTTTTTTAAAAATGTATGTAGCGGACTATAAAAACAATAAAGGAATGTGGGAGTTTTGGAAATGCACAAGCATCTAGGGTTGATAGTGGAGAAAAAGAGGAAAGAAAAGGCACTAAGAGGTAGGGTTTTATTCTTAGTTTACTCTAAAATTAGTATTCATATTATATGGTTAGATGATAAAATTATTTTGGGGTTTTTTAAAAAATGGTTGTTTAGTATTTTAAACACTTGAGAGGGTCAATAATTTGACCCTATGGGAGAAGGATTTCCCCCATAGAATAAAATTGATGATTCAACTGAGTTTAACATATGGATGAAGTTTTTGGGTAAATATGAAAATAAAATCATTATTTTTTATTTATAAGGCTAAGTGTAGATTTATTACGTGATTGTGTGTTGTGATGTGCATTATTAATACAACTATATGTTATTAAAATGGCTTGGAAACATTGTTTAGATATGCTTTGAAATTGGGTTTTTATGATGGTCAAATTATGTTTGTATTTTTACTTATCTTATTATATCTTAAAATGATTATGTATTCATTCGACCATACAACTTTGATATTGTTTTTAATTCTAGGTTCATTGGATATTACTTGACTATGTTTTATTTAATTTGTTTACCAGTAGATATGAATGTGTATTCTCTTATCTACATGAAATTTGGGATAATGTTTTGATTTTCAAGTTAAGTTAATGGAATATATAAACTAGGTCTTTTTGGAAATTAATTGGCTATGTATTCATTTCATTTCAATTAGTAGTAGATGAGTATTACCACTTTATATTCACCTTTGTAAAAAAAATTGTTTAGAAATGATGGAATTTTTTATTCAAACTTGCTTAGATTAATGAGTTGATACTTTATAAATTGATTTTGTATAGGTGCTTGTGTGTTAACTGGGTATGAAATAATATGGTTGACTATGTATACAAGTTTATAGTTGACTGTGTAAAAATTCTAAATGGTAACCTATTTGAAAAAATTTAGTTAGTCAACTATGTATGAAAGGATCATGAGTTGAATAAGTATAAAGGATTAAGTGTTTGTTGTGTATGTTAGGTGTGGAACCTAATTGTCTTCCAGGATTAGAGGTTAAAATTTTGATATTATTTTAGCTAGGTTTTGGATCCCATTCTTTATATCCTCGATGGCATAGGGTATTGAAATGGGGTAACCCCCCTTGTATGGTCTAAGGGGATGATCCCCCTTGGTGGGGGTTCCATGGGCCATACACCTTGGTTGGGTTTTGGGGGCAATGCCCCTAAAGAGAAATTTTTATTAAAATTGCCTTGTAAAATTGTAATTTCATAGTCAATTTGGGCCATTGATTAAAGGTTTCTAGATATGATGGTAGAGGTTATGTTTATGTTTTTTTTCCCTAAAATATATTGATACATTCCTGAGATGAAAAAAAGTAAAACATATTATACATAGAGAGGAGGCAGAGAAGGTAGAGAGGTGTAATAGGTTTTGTTGTAGGATTTGTTTCTCCCTTGTATTGTTGAAAATAATATACTAGACAAGTTTGGTGGATGTAGCCCATCTTGGGTAAACCACGTTAAATTTGGTGTCTACTATTTTGTACATTTTTATGATTATTTTCCATTTGTTTTATTGATTCATTTCATAGTTTCTCTTGTATGCAATTTGGGGATAAATATATGTTTTATTTTATCCTAACAATGTGTACAAGTCTATAATTACTATATATGAATGACTATGAGTCAATTATGTTTAATATTTAAGTATTGATTATTTTCAAATGATTATTTTTTGATTTAATGCATTACCATGGATTTAAGATTATTTTTCTATTAGTTAAATAATAGTGTATATTTATGGGTTGGATATAAATAACAAGACTAAGTTAATATATAAACCAAAGTTAGTTATATGAAATGATTAGGTTATTAATTATTATAAGTTTATTTTAATATAAATGTTTTCTAATATGCCTTAAACATATATACATAGATGATAATGATGATAGGGATATAATGTATCAGTTAGATTATTTACTTATATTATTTAGTTGTGTGAAATATGGATAGATGAATGTGTTGTCACTTGGATTTACACCATTTTTTAGAATATCCATGTTTTATTATATGTATTCCCACTTCAAACACCTCCTTTATATGTCCAAATAGCTCCTTGGTCACTCTTCATCCCCTTTGCCCCAAACCTACTAGTTTTATTCATAATGAAGTGCCCTCTATCTTAGACAAAACATATGGTACTCCCTTTGTTTTATCAAATAAGGTGAAGATTTGAGAGATTTATCCAAGTTATAGGTACCTCTATACCAATATTGAGCATTTGGTTAGGTCAATAAACCTTACAACTCTCCCAATCTTTAGGATGTGTAAAAGGTGGATTGTGTGTATGATAGTCATAGATTGACTGTATATTGCCTTAGAAAAAACCTTTATCTACTCAAAATGAATCATAATGTTTTAATAAATATGTTTTAAATATTATTAATGTTTTATAAACTTCATTCATCCCTCTAACTTCTCACATGTCTCCATATACTCCTACCTGGCCTAGACTGTATGCACAATTTTTGACTGTGTTGACCTATTTTGTGGTGTACCTATAGGTGTAGTTATATAATTTATCTTGAATTCAATGATTATAAGTCCATTTATAATCTCAAAATATTATTTTACATTATTTTAACTTTTTGTCTCATCTTTGGAATATACCAATCACCAAGGAACATCTCCCTCTAATTTACTGTTGCAAATAGTCAAACATAGTTGGCTATAGGTGATCATTGTCAAATGAAGGGCCATCAGAATGTGTTTATAGGGTCAAAAATACATATGATAACTTATAATTTTTGTCTTCAATCTCCACCAAATTCACATTATACTATATCTGACTATGCTCTAGGTTCACAAGAAATGGACACCTTTTCAAACTTTATCATTAGCTAGTTGTAGGTGCTTATCAGGCCTATGTATGGATAAAAGGTGTGTATAAGAGGAAAAACACAATGAATCATTCTCCTTAAGTGGATTTTAGATTAAAATTAATCTATTTTAACTAATTGGAACTCCTCTAACATGATTTCATGGTTTAGGCTACCAACTTAGAGCACAAAGGTCCTTCAAAACTTCCAATCCTATAGATAATAGTGAAGTAATTAAATTTCTAAATGGAAATTTTTGGGCTTCTAAAAAAGAATCTCCAATGCTCATTTATCCTTAAAAATTTGTAGAGTTCTTGTGTTATATGAATACTATAATTTATGGTCACCTATATGTCATAAAATTATTGATAACCTTGATATATGGTCTGACAATAAGGCCCATTCCTTTATTTTGAATTTTTAGGGAAAACAGTCCTGAACACAATCAATTAACCCTTTAGCATGGTTTACAACTTCTATTTGCTCATTTAACCTTGAAACTAGGTCTTTCATGGAGTTTTATTTAAAAATAGGACCTTAACAATAGTTTCATAATCTATTTTAACACTTCAAAATAGTTCCTTTGCTCTCTATTAGGCTACTTGTAGGTGGTCATTCAGTGTATACAGGAAGTAAAGGAGAAAGTGGATAATGTCCATGTTTTGAACCCATTGGAAGACCTGAACTCTTTGCCAATCCTCCAAATAGGTGTCTATATTTATGAAGGTCTTGAAACCAATCTTCAAAACCTCTATTCAATGTGGTATTCTCCTTTTGAACACCTATAGATGCACTTTGAAAGGTATGCAAGCAGATAGTGAAATGATCCATGCATTCAAGGAATGTGATTTCATAGTCACTTGATATATTTATCATGATGTTATAATGGAAAACTAGGATGTTTTTGAACCTTCAATAAAGATTTCACACCCCATTTCAATGTTATATACCTCTAAAATGATGCTTGCAATGTACTTTCATGGGTGCCTAATTATGTTTCTTACATGACTACAACTATGAAGATTGTTTTGGAGAATCAAGTTTAAAGGTGAATGGATTAAGAGGACATTTAAAACATGGTAATATACTCATCTCCACCCTCTAAAACCATTAATGTTGCATTGAAAATCTAAAAAATGGTGGAAAACTACTTGTGACATAATAAAGTGCTTCCTCATGCAACTTAAAATGATTTACATATCAAAAAATCATGAAAAATGAAAAGAAGCATGGATGTCATTAGATAATAGACTCAACATCCTTTGGAACCAATATTATCAATTATAATGTACAAACTTATCTAAATTGGAGCAAAATATATAGGGTACATAGATTGGAAAGAAAAAACACATTCATCTTGTAAAGGATGATTAATAAAGTATGGTTGACCAATCTTGGAAATATTTCAATGTAAATCTATCTCTATAAGTTTACTAACACATCCAAAAATATTTTTACTTGAAACCTCTTCCACGGACTGTACCAAGTATGAATTTGTTGATCACTTCTACATGTCTAGAAAGGTAAGAAAGGGGTAAAATGGTTTTGGGCCCTTTTTAGAACTTTCATAGTGTTTCAATAATTTATATGAATATTAGGAATATTAATAGTCAAATTATAACCTCAACCCATGTGTAAAACTCTCTCATAGGCTGTACAAGTGCCAAACTCTTCTCTTTTCTCAAGAAAACTACCCTTTCTTCTAAATAATCTACCACTTTTAAGTTATGATAGTTTATTAAGACCTATTAGGACACATGTCACATTAAATCACCCTTATTACACCCTAACACTTCCCTAGGAGGTCATACAACTCATTAAATGCCCTATTTTGACCTCAAAATGATATAAGGACTAAAATGACTAATGACCAAGGCTAATATGACATTAAACTCCAACAAATGACCTATAATACACCTTATGACAAAATTTTAGACCTCGTAAAACATATAAAGACCAAGTTTTTACCTATAGGGGCCCCAATTTGACATATAGGATCAAATTTGGTCAACATAATGATTTCAATAAGTCAAGATACCATATCATACGTAAAAAAATATTTCATATTTTGTGTTATGTTTTAATGAATTTAAATTCAAGTTTTAAATGTTGAATGGTGTTATTATGATTTATATTTTAGTTTAAATATGAATTAATATTATAAAATAGGGAACTTAGGATATGAGTATAAACTTAAACATATATAAATATTTATATATGTAATTATGGATTATACATAAAGATGATATTATATTCTTTATGAATAGTTCACACACACACACACACACACACACACACACACACACACACACACACACACACACACACACACACACACACACACACACACACACACACACATTAACACTTCAAAATTATATGTATTATGTATGTATGTATGTATGTATGTATGTATGTATGTATGTATGTATGGCCATTTATATGTATATAGCATGCCATTAGAAAATTAGTGGATAAGTTTTGTAAATTTATATAAATATAAGTGGACATACTAGATATAAATATGTATGCAAATAATTTGGTATGTAATAGATGTTTGTTTATAGTGAATGGATTTATTCATATGCAAACTGGGATTTATATAATTAATTTATAATATGTTGTTTCAATTATAATTATGAGGAAAATGATTTATTGCTTATTTTAACAAATAAATGTTGTATTTATTATTTTTTGGTTAGCTTAGGAATAATTATGAAATTCTTGAATTATATTATTTTAATTATAATACTAGTGAGCAAGGGATGTCTATATGGAATTGATAAATTCTTAGATATTATGAATATTGTTAGAAAACAATATATTTATAATATAAATTTAATGGAAAATGGACTTTGGAATGTATTGGAATTTATTAAGTTGTTATTATTAAATATGTAACTATTTAAAGTTGTTTATTGTATTTAATTACTACGGTATTAATACTAAATCTATATAAAAATTCTATGGAAATCTTGTATATGGGTTATTTGGTAAGTCTGTTATTAATGAAACTAAGGAGTATTATCATGATAGGGTTCTGATGCACATATTTATAGTCATTAATACTTAAATTAAATGAGATTTGATTAATTATGTGTGTGATTATGATTGATCTATTGGATCATTGAAATATATGAAAAATTTGACTAAAATAATGTTTATAGTTAAACATTGTCATTTCACATGTTTGATTATATGCATGTATGTATGATGTCATGTTAAAACAAAATCCTTTATGATATACTGTATGTAGTTAGAATCTTACAACACATGAGTTCTAGTTGACTTTTTGATACCTATAACATTTTCATCTACACATTTGTGTAGGGAGGGTCATTCCGTAGTTTGGCATTGTGTGAGGGATCTATGGGCTGTGGCTAGTGTGGAAAAACACTTCGATGATGCTCTCCCTCTCCTCCATCAATTAGCTGATAGAGACTTTTACTCATTATTTCAATTTATATACATATGATGAGTTTATGGATACTTGTTATTTATGTGAAACATTTTATTTATTTATATTCACTCTGATGTAAAAAAATGCTATTATTATATTTGATAAATATAAGATTGGATACTTTTATTGTATAATATTATTAAATAACTTTCAGTAGTTGGTTGTGTTATTATTCAGTAGATATACTTATGTGATGGATTGAATTTATAATTCTATTGAATGTGACAAGTTGATCACTATCTAAATGAATCATAAATAGTTTATTATGCAAGGTGCATTTATTTAAAAACTAATTAATTTATATTATTTGGGAATAATATGGTTTTATTATTATTATTTTTTTTAAATACCATTTACTTGAGTTAAACCCAATGGGGTTCTAACATTGTGGTATTAAAGCTGAGGCTCAAACTCTAGTACTTAATGAGTTCACTAACATATTCATATTCTCCTATTAATAAGAAGGATAATGGTGTACAGTAGACCTAGAAGTGAGGATACTTCAAACATTAACTCTCTAGTAGATCTAAACCAATTTTACATATAAAAAATTGCAAAGTTGGATCAAATTCTCATTTCCATGCATGAAACCAGGGACTAAATCATGGACTTAGATCTATAAGTGCATGGGCATGATGAGGAACTCAATCATGAATAACCTGAGGAGCACCCTATTCAATAAAAAGTTGAGCAAGAGGCTTAGTAAGATCATAAACATGATGAGGTTCTATAGGATGTGAAGGCTTGAGTAGCTGTAAAACTTTCATGAGACATGAAGAAAGTAAATCATCCTAAATTATATGGAACTATGTTAGGGGATGGTCTACAAGATTGGTTGAAATAAATGGAAAATTAATTTGAGATTCATAATTACTCAGAAGTCACTAAGGTAGTTTAAGGATCATATCAACATGATGGATAAGTAGCACCATGGTGGTTAAATAAGAAGCTTAAGATGAAACTCTAATCCACTACCACCACATGGGATCAATTTTTGGTTTTGTTCAAATTATGATGGTTTCCCTAATACTTTGACCTGAAGTTAACATATATTTATAATCTAAAGCAAAAAGATATTTTAGTGAATGATTATTGGAAAAGTTCATTAAGCTCCTAAAATATGTTCCTCAATATCATAAAAATGAAATATTTTTAATTCAAAAGTTCATTATGGTACTAAAACCCAAAATTGGATGTGAGGTAGATGTGCATGGGCCATATATGATGGATCAGGTGTTTGAGAAGGAAGTTAAGTAGGATTTAAAAATTAAGTCTCTTGTTCAAGTTAGAAATAAGTTCAAGAAGAATTTTGGAGGTTCCAAACCCACTCTTAAGAAAAATTATTGGAGGAGTAACATAAATTATAAGAATCAATTCAAGAATCAGAATACTATGTTTAGTAACTTCTTAGGTAGTAAGAAAATAGATGGTGGATTCAAACCAAATTTTAAGGGGAACCAACATTTGAAAAGGAAAGGACCACCTGGATGATGTTTAATTTGTGGAGGTGATCACTATGATAGGGAATTTACTCAAGAAAAATCTAAATGAAAAGATAAGGGTACTAAACAACAAGGAAACTTTCAATAGAGAATCCATGTGGATGTTAACAATCCTCAAGCTAATTTTCAAGTTTCACCTATTAAGGTTCTAGGTAATATTTTGTGTTAACCCATTTCCAATTTGATTGATACAAAAGATATATAATGTTTTATTTCTCCATGTATACTTTCTAAGTTATCTAGGAAAGTTGGTTGAATAGAAAATGCATTAACAATGTTATAAGGGATTAAATTCAAGGTTAAAGTTGATAGGTGCTTAATGGAAGTTGAGATTGAGTTACCTAAATTCTATACTATATATCTTTATATAGCTCCACTAAGGTCATATGATGTAATCCTAGATTTAAATTGGATTACTAAGCATAACACTAAAGTAGATTTCTATATTATAAAGGTAAAATGTCAAGATGATTTTAGGAATCAAACTCAAATTTAGGGTGAGAAAAGAGAGTTAAAACTTAGGCAAATTTTTTCAAACTAGATTAAGAAGGATCACAAAAAAGGATGTCATACATTTATTTTTAAAATAAATGATATGGAGGACATAAAGGAATCATCCATTGAGGAATACCCTTTTATTAAGAATTTCTAGGATATGTTTCTAGAGAAAATGCTAGGATTACCACCTAAAATGTGAGTTTGATTTCTAAATTGATATAATATGTATTTTAAAATAATAATTCAAGACACCTTACAAGATGATGAATATAGATTTGGTTTAGTTTAAACTCAAATATAGAATTTTTTATCTAAAGGTTTGATTCAATCAAGTGTGTCACCATGGGGTGCACTAGTTGTGTTCATCAAGAAGAAGGATGGTACTCTTCATCCATGTATTAATTATAAGGTGTTGAACAAGGTGATAATCAAGAACAAGTATCCATTACCTTGTATTGATGATCTATTTGATAAAATTCATGGGGTGATAGTTTTTATAAGATATATCTCTAATTGAGATATCATTCGTTGAGGATTAAAGAAGAAGATATTCCAAAAACAATGTTCAAAACTTGATATGGACACTATGAATTTATAGTGTTGCCTTTTGAGTTAAAAAATGATCCAGTAATATTCATTAATCTCATGAATAATGTGTTTAAATATTATATAGATAAATTTATGTTAATTTTATATAATATTTCCTCATTTATTCTAAGAATGAGGAAGAACATCTACAACATTTGGAGTTGGTGTTGCATCATTTATAAAAGCACAAAATTTATGGTAAATTGTCTAAATGTGCATTTTTCCAAAGGAAAGTGCATTATTTGGGACACATTATCTCTAAAAATAATTTTTTAGATGATTTAGTAAATATAAGAGCCATAATAGAATGGCTAACACCCAAAAATATGTATGAGGTTGGGACTAGCAAGGTGTTACAAGAAATTTGTTCTAAATTTCTCAAAAATAGCTAACTAAATTACCTCTATTCAATGGAATAATGAGATTTTTTTTTGGTTAGATAAGTGAAAGAAAGCCTTTCAAGAGTTGAAAAGGAGGATTACATTGGCACATGTGCTAAGAGTTCATAATCCTAATGGTCAGTTCTTAGTAATCACTGATACATCTAGGGATGGTCCTGGAGGAATTATTATGCAAGATGGTTTACATGTAGCATATAAGTCTAGGAAGCTTAAAACTTATGAAGAAAATTATGCCCCACATGATCTATAACTTACTTTAATAGTTCATGATTTGTATATTTGGAGGCATTATTTATTGAGGAACCCATTTGAACTCAAGACTGACAATTTGGGGCTCAAATATATATTCACCAAACTAAACTTGAATGATCATCAGAGACATTGGTTAGAGTTCTTATCTAACTATGATTTTAATATTATCTACATCAAGGGAAAGGAAAATAGAGTTGTTGGCACCCTAATTTTTAGAAGGTATATAGTAGTTCTGGCTACTATCAAGAGTACCTTTCATGATCAAGTTGTTAAATTATCCCCTAGAGATGAATTTTATGATAAAGTTAAGAAAGTTTTGTTAGAGAATGATCAAAACCCTAAATTCAAAGGATTCAAGTTGGATAATGATGGTATTTTGAGAAATAATGATAGAAATTATGTACCTAATAAAGTGAATTTGAAGAGCATAGTACTAAAGGAACTGCAAAATGCCCCTTATTCAGGACACCCTCAAGTAACTAAGCTCATGGCTAAGTTAAAACTTCTTTATTTTTGGAAAGGAATTAAAAAGGATGTAATGGATTTTATGTCTTATTATTTGGAGTGTTATCATGTGAAGTTTAAACATGTGTATTTGATAGGATTGATGTATCCTCATGATATATCAGAATGGAACTGGAAGGTCATTAATCTATACTTTTTCCAAGGTTTATAATTGTCATGGAACCAACATGACATGATCTTGGTGGTAGTTGGAAAACTAACCAAGGTAGCTCACTTCATACCACATAATTTGACTGATGATGCACCAATACTTGAAAAATTATTCATGAAAAATGTGTACCGATTACATGGGTTTCTAGATAAGGTCATTTATGACCGAGATTCAAGGATGACATATAGATTTTAGTTGAATCTAAATTTAGATTTGGGCACATAGTTGAATTTCAGTACTGCATATCATTTAAAAAATGGATGGATAAATAGAGAGGGTAAACCAAGTTCTAGAAGATCTTATTCAAATGTATTGCATGGATCAACAATATAAATGGGAAGAGTATATTCTAATGTTAGAGTCTATTTATAATAAATATTACTAATAAAATTTAAATATGGCTCCATTTAAAGCATTTTATAGAAGGAGGTGTCAAACACAAATCAATTAGGACAAGCTTGAAGATAGGGTGGTATTTGGTCTTGAAATGCTTATAGAAATGGAGAGTAGGTCAAGTTAATTAGACAAAGGTTGGTAGAAACCAATGATAGATAGAAAATATATGCTAATTTGAAAAGGATAGAAATACAATTTTATGTTTGTGATAAAGTATTTTTAAGGGTTAAACCCTCAAAATAACGTAATTAAGTTTAGTAAATTAGTGATGCTTTCACCAAGATATGTGGGACCCTTCGAGGTCTTGGAAGTGATCAATCTTATTGTGTATAGGATTACCTTACCATTGTATATATCTCTCTTACATAGTGTTTTTCATGTGTCCTATCTTAATAATTATATAGATAATCCTTCTCATGTATTGGATTGGAATGCTTTATAGGTTTTGGATCCCAAGGTGGTCATAGTAGAACCAGTCAAAATAATTAACACTCGCAAGCTTAGTTTGAATAATAGGAAAGTGTCACAATGTAAGTCTAATGAGACCAATATTATAAAGATAGTGCTAGTTGAGAGGAGTATGATGAGATATATATGTTGTTTCCACATTTATTTATTTAGAGCATTTATTGTTGTTATATGATTTACCACAATGCGTTATTTGATTTCAGAACTTTGGTTTGAAATAAGTGTCATCGGGATGATGACAAATTTTATGGTGAATTATATTACATATTTATTTCCTCACTAAACATTATTTTATTATTAAATAGATATTTATGGGGTTACTATTATTTAATTATATTATAGAAAACTATTTTAATTTATATTGATGTATGGACAAACATATAATGATTATTTGTGTGACTCATTATTTGATTTATTAGTTGTACATGAGTTTTATATGCATGTGGATTATGCTTATTTTTTATTATTGTGATTTAGAATAATTTGTATTGACTATCATGGTTATGGGCTGCTTACTATTTTCATTTCTGAGGTGGACGCAAGAAAAATTTCACTCTCCAAATATATATAGAGGGAGAGTAACATCAGGTAAGGTTCTACAGATGTATATATTAGAGGTGTAACGATTCGATAATGAAACTATAAAACACCATGAGTAAAATAATGCATAGTTGATTTAATTTTGATTGTGTTTGATTAAATTGTGCTTGGTCATGATTGATTTGATTATGATTCATGTTTAGATTCTATTCAATATTATTACAATTGTTATTATTTTCTATATTATGATGTGTTGTAATTATATAGTTTGGTAGTGGTATATTTGTTTTGATTATACTCTTGTTGACTACGTAACACATTGCATGCATGTACCTAAAAACATTCAATAGGAAAGTATTATTAGAACATATATTGATAGAATGGAGACAAATTGCATTTTTGATCATATAACAAAATTATTTTATAATCTTTATAAAACCTAGACCTAAGGAAGTACTTAGGGTGACTTAGTTTCTAATTACCTAATGGTTAACTAAGTTTGATTGTTTAAAGTTTAGATTTAAATATTTAATGTTTAAATTTTTTGGTATTCAAGTTTTATTAAGCATAATAATTATGTTTATTGACATATTATGATGTCAACCGTAATTCAAAAATCTATCATTTGGTTTTGGTTGTCTTGGTCATTCAAACCATGAAAACTTGAGATGGATAGGGTTTGAATCCAAGTTGGAAGGAAATATGGGGAAATTGTATTGTGTGGTAGTTAAGCTATGAGCTTTAGGAAGCATGCTAGGAATTTATAATTTGATGGTGAGTCATTCTTGGAGTGGTATAGAATGGGTCATAATGAAATTGGGGGTTTTTGAAATGCATGTAGCAGACTGTGAAAACAATAAGAAACATGGGAGTTTTGGAAATTCACAAGTGACAAAGGTCAATAGTAGAGAACAATAGGAAATAAAAGGGACATTTTATAGACCAAAGAATAAAATATACTTTGATGCACTAAGAGGTAAGGTTTTATTCTTGGTTTTCTCTAAAAACTAATATTTATGTTATACGGTTAAATGATAATATTATTTAGGGTTTTTGAAAAAAATGGTTGTTTAGTGTTTTAAATCCTTGAGAGGGGTTAGAGATTTGACCCTATGGGAGAAGGATTTCCCCAAAAAAAAATTAATCCATGATTTTTCTGAGTATAACATGTGTATAAAGGTTTTAGGTAACTGTGAAAGCAAAATAGTTGTTTGTTATTTATAAGGCCGAGTGTGGATTTGTTTGGTTTATTATGTGATTGTGTTTTATTCTATGCATTATTAATATGGTTGTATGTTACTAAAATGTCTTGGAAACATTATTTAGATAAGATTTGAAATTGGGTTTTTATTATGGTCAAATTATGACTGTTTTTACTTAGCTCATTATATCTGTAAATGGTTGTGTATTCATTCATCCATACAAGTTTGCATATTGTTTTTGATTTTGGGTTTGTTGAATATTAATTAACTATGTTTTCATTAATTTGTTTGCAAATGGATATGGCTATTTATTCTTTTAGATACATGACATTTGGGATAATGTTTTAATTTTCAAGTTAGGTTAATGGAATATATAAACTGGGTCTCTTTGAAAATTAATTGGCATTGTATTTATTTCATTTCAATTAGTAGTGGTTGAGTGTTACCACTTTGTATTCACCTATATATAAACATTTTCTTGAAATGTCTAGAATTTTTTATTCAACCTTCCTTAGATTAGTGATTTTATGGTTTATAAGTCTACTATGTGTAGATGTCTATGTTTCGACTGTGTATAAAGGAATATGGTTAATTGTGTATACAAGTTTAAAGTTTATTGTGTGAAAATTCTATATGGTAACCTATTTGACTCAAGTTATCCAATTGTGTATTAAAGGATTATGATTTGACTAAGTATAAAGGATTAAGTTTTGGTTGTGTATACAAGTCTATAATTATTGTTTATGAATGATTGTCAGTCGACTATGTTCAATAATTAAGTATTGATTATGTTCAAATAATTATTTAATGATTACAAGTTGATTTAATCCATTATCATGGGTTTAATATTAATTTGTTATTAGTTAAATAATGGTGTATATTCTTAGTTTGGATATACATAGCAAGACCTATTTAATATATATAAACCATAATTATTTTACATGAAATGATTGGGTTATTAATTATTATAAGTTTCTTTGAATACAATGGTTGTCTACTATGTCTTAAACATATATACATAGATGTATGCAGATAATTTGGTATGTAATAGATGTTTTTTAATAATGAATTTATTTATTCATATTAAAACTAGGATTTATATCATTAGTTTATAATATGATGTTTTAGTTATAAATTATGAGGAAAATGATTGATTTCTGATTTTAACAAAGAAATGTTGTATTTATTATTTTTTGGTTAGATTAGGATTCATTATGAAATTCCTAAATTGTATTATTTTAATTATAATACTAGTGGACAAGGGATGCTTGTATGGAATTGGTAAATATTTAGATATTATAAATACTGTTAAAAAACAATAAATTTATAATATAGCCTTAATTGAAAATGGAATTTGGGTTGTATTAGTATTTATTAAGTTATTATTTAATATGTAAATATTTCAAGTTATTATTTAGTAATTATTGTATTAATACTAAATATATATAAGTATTATGTGGAAATATTGTATATGGATTATTTGGTAAATATGGTATTAATGACACTAAGGATTATTATCATGAGAGGGTTCTCATGCATATATTTATAGTCATTAATACTTAGACTAAATGAGATATGATTGAGAGTGTGTGTGATTCTAACTAATCTACTCAATCATTAAACTATATGAAAACTTTGGCCAAAGCTATGTTTATAGTTAAATGTTATCATTTTACCTATTTGATTATATGCATGTATGCACAATGTCATGTTAAAATGAAATTATTTATGATACATTGCATGTAGTTAGAATATTACAACACACAAGTTCTTTTACTTCTCAATACCTACACTATTATCATCTACTCATCCATGAAGGGAGGGCCATTACCTAGTTGGGGCTTATGTGGAGGGTCTATGGTGTGTGTTTGGTGTGGAAAATCACTCTAACAATGCTTTCCCTCTCCTCTAGTAATTAGCTGATAAACCTTTACTCATGATTTAAATTTATATACATATTATGAATTTATGGATACTCATTAGTTACATGGAACATTTTACTTATTTATATTCACTTTTATTTAAAAACATGGTATTTGTTGACCAAGTTTGACTTTTTAGTCAAATTGGGGCACCTATAGGTTAAAACATGATTTTATAGGTCTATAGGGGTCTAATATGAGTCTAATATGGTGTATTATAGTTTAATTTATGTCAAATGATGTTATATTGGCCTTGGTCAATTAGTTTTTATGTTTGCTTATCATTTTGGGTCATTTTAGGGGTCAAAAGGTGCATTTAATGCTTTTTACAAGTTTATTGGTAAATGTGAAGGTGTAAAAACATGATTTAATGTCCCATGTGTCCCTATAATTCTTAATTAACTTATAAAACTTAAATATGGTAGGTTATATAGAAGAATGGGTAGTTTTCTTGAAGAAGAAGAGGAATTTAGCACTTGTATGACCTCTTGGGGAAGTGTGCCACTTGGAAAAGGTTTAAATGTGAATCTTCAGATCCCCCATGTTCATTTACATGATTTTTATGATCTATAAGTGTCAGTTCTTGCTCAAAACTATTTATCTCTTTTCTCACCCTTCTTAGCAAACAAAAGTGACTTGCAAGTGGTACTTGGTATAGATAACTCATGAGGTTTTAGGAAAAATTGCCTTGAGATATGATAATAAACTTTTATACCTTAATTTTCATATAAGTATTTTTAATGTTTATCAACCGTGCTTTATGAACCATTGCTAACAAGTTGACTATGTAAATCTACCTAATCTATGAACCCTGTAGGTTATACCTTGGTTTGAGAAGATCCATATAATCCACTTACTGATATTGGTTCTATATGATATTTTATATGTTCCCTCATTTTTACCATGTTTTTTTTTCATGTTTTATGGTGTTAGGATGAGCCAATAACCTCAAATTTTTAGACTAGTCTCTTTTGAGTATAATGGGTAGTTTTCACCATTTTTAGGAACTTTGTGTTTGTCCATGGTTTTAGAATGTTAAGTTTATTTATATGTTTTAAAAGTTTTATAATGGTTCCCTTAACCTTGAAACTTCATTCTCTAAATCAATCTTCATATTTTGCATGCATAGACACACTTCACCTAATCTACCATTAGAGTATGCATATATAGGTGGTTGTAAGGATGATTTCCATGTTGAAATGAATTTTTGAAGCTTATTTATAGAGTTAATTATTTTCATTCATGTGTTTTTAGGTTTTATAGTTTTTATATGCCCATGAGGACTTTTTGTCCATCTTGTTCCTCTATTTCACACTCATTGTCTGTATACAACCCATAGCCACCTACAAGTGCTCTGTTGACCTCATGTTGAGAGGTGAAAGAATAGATAAAGTTTTAAATATTTTAATATTGATAAAATTGAATTGAGATGCTATTTAAGGCAGAAAAATTTCATAAACATAGATATATTTTACATTACCCAATTTCACTCTACTACCAATGTATGTTGATGATTACCCATAGATAGTACCTCAGGGCTATGAAGACCATGAATGGGAGAGTTAAAAACATGGTAAAGACAATTACAAGTCCTAAAATGTTTTTGAATAATTTAAAAATATTTTAAGTTTCAATTAGGTAAAATTTATAAGTGTGAACCATCTCCTATGGTGATAACAATGTTCAGATCCACTTTCCCTGAATTGCCAAAATAGAGGCTGAAGGGGTTCCTACATACTTCTTTAAAAAAAATTATAAGATGTTCCAAGACACCTAGTGTAATAAAACATCTAGGATTTATAGAGGAAAATATATTTTAAAATTCTAAGAGGTATGGGATTAGATGAGGATAGGGTTTTGAGGATCCCAAAATCACATTTTATGCACTAAATTAGGATAATGAGATCTACAGGAAAGAGATCAAAATGGACTTACCTCCCAAAGTTGAAAAATAGACCTTGTTAGCTTGTGTGAATTGTTCCAACAGTTGAAATAAATATTTTAGGTATAAAATAATCAAAATGAATGAGACTTGGTGTTTTGGTTACTCAAGTACATTCTCGGTCCGTACGTAGGCTCCTACATATCCACCTATAGTAGGGTCAAACAATGACATTGGTTTGATGCCAAAATGGTGATTAAATTATAATAAGTGAATGTTAACATATGTATTTATATTCTCACCTAAAGGTATTTTAAGGAGTTCTAAGGATAATCTCTAAGCATCATTAACAAGCCAAATAGAGGCATGCAAACCTACAATTACATTGAGATAAAGTACAGTCCAAGAGGCATTTTGTTGGAAAGGTTAAGGTGTATGTGAAAGGGATGGTTAAATTATTTTAATGGTATAAAAATAGTATTAATTTCATAAATATAAGGTTTGTATTTATTTTTTCAAGTAACATGGTAACCTAGGTGTGCACATATAAGAAAATGCACACCTACATCTAGGGTATATAGGACAATGAGCAAATATGATGTATAAGTAGTGTTTGAGCCTAAATAGGGTGAAGGAATAAGTTAAAAATAATGAAAAATGGCCTTAGGTTTTAAGGGGGAAACTCATTAAATGTTTTTATAGACTCCAAAAACCACAATGACTTATAGGTCACTATGGAAAGAAAGAAATATAGTCAAGAAAAGGAGACTCTGTCTTGTCCCAATCAAGGTTGAAGAGTGTGTGGGAGGTTGAAAAGACAATAGAGATGATAATAATTTAATAATGATAGTATAAACCTAAAAACACCCTCATAATGGATTAAAATTAAAAAATAAGTCACTTCCAAGTTCAAAACATAGTCCACATACACATACCCTACATAGTCTTTTTCGTAGGAGTCTATCTTGGTTTTTCACAAGGTTGGAGGGTCATACGGGATGACTACGAGCTGAAATTTTATCCATAGGGTAATTTAAATATATATTAACTAATTAAATATTTTTTTCCCTAGAAAAATAGGTGAAGTAACCCCTATTTATCTCAAATAGGGTGTACTTTCCCCATACATAAACCCTATAATTTTGAAGTTTAGAAGCAAAAGAGTGATTGAAAAGTTGGTTGGACACTATAAATAGTTTTTTATATTTTTAATACATCCATACAAATATTTAAAAACTTGATATAAGAAATATATCCAATAAATGGGTCTAAAATGCAAAGGTTGCAAGCAAGCATGAAGAGAGGGATTAGGCCTAGTGACTAGATGTGAAACCATTTCTAATTTTGGACTTAAGTGAGATATATATTATATTAGAATATGTTTTTTGGGTGTATAAATATGTGTTTGAGATTTTTTAATTAAAATAATATCATTTGGATGGTCGAGACCACTAAGAGTTATAAACAGGCTATAAAGCCAACACTAGGCCTAACATCTAAAGGGGGCCAGCTTTATTTTTGACTTGAGATGTGCATTCCACCCTATTTTTAAAAAAAATTAAGGTCATTACAGGTCTTATAGAACCTTAAATGCTTAGATAAGTCATGAATAATCCTTTTTTTAAGTCCAAATCCATTCATACTTATGCAAAATGGTGAAAACAAGCTCAAATAGGCCACATTCAAATGCTCACATCTCCCTTGAATTTATTCATGGGAATATAAATATCTTAGGATGTTAATAGGTTATTTTAATATCACTTTTGTGAATTTTTTTTGAAGGTTGGATTTCCAAACTTTATGAACCAACCTTAAGAAGGAAAATGAACCTAAAACCCTATTAAACCGTCAACCAAGACCTGATGGAGAAAATGAAGTTAGAGATTCAATATAATAGATGAGTTTGAATATAATAGATATTATAAATTTCATATAACTCACTCAAGCTTCTTCACATGCCAACTAGCTATACAAACTTGTACGGATGGGGAAAAATTACGGCTTTTCTCACTATTATGTTTATTTTATAGGTTGTAGAAGGTTTCAAGGGATGAAAATAATATGGATGGTAATATTAAGACTTAATAAAACTCCCCATATCACTCTAATTCCTTTAAAAATCTTTTGAGTTTACAAACCAAGTGCTTCAACTCAGCTAGTCAAAACTAGCCTAATGGACAAGCTAGGGAGAAGTGTGAAAACTTCAAGTGAATGGATTTTTAAGATGTCCTTGGTGATTTTAAGGAAATTTAAGGTATTTATATGTGTCATTAACTTCATCATATTTATTTTAATGATAAAATTATGCTAATTTTGAGGCCAAGTGTGCAGGGTGAATGTAAGAGCCATTTTATGTGTAGTATATGATGATTGCTCCTTTCCAAGTGATTCCAGAGGACCAAGCTTGAAACAAATGCATTTAGAGAAATTTATGATGTCATTAAACTTAATTAAAATAATTTTTAATATTACTCATCATTTATAGTATGTTTAAACATCTCCAATCATGCAATTAGTTTTTTTGAGCTAGAATGAGGAGTTTCTTGCCACTTTTCATGAAGTTTGTGACTTGGATTGACACTTTTAGATCCTAACCTTGAATGGTTCATCCTATAAAATATCCAAATACACAATTAAATACTTTTATTAATTTAAAAAATTTCCTTGTGACACTTGGACTTCTATCTTCTTATCTCTCTCATAAGTTCTATAAGAACTAGCCATTTTGGCATTGTATTAGATGTTCCACCTGAGTATGGTGAAGACATACTCAAATGCATACCTTTTGATAAATAATAATAATATGTTTTAAATATTAAATTATTTTTCATAAGTTCTTTCTACATGGATGATGAATCTTGTCTAGTGAATACTATGGATTCCTAACATGTGGTCTCATTCTTTCACCTTATTTGTAGATTGGAAAGCCTCTTCTTACAGGGCATGTGAATTATTCTAGGAGATGTTCATGGTTTAAGTGAGTTATTATACTAAATATTTACCCTATATTCCTCTTATCTATTCTTCCTATATTTTCACATTCATACATAACCTCACAATGTAATATTGATGTGAGAAGATGAAGATTGGAGAAGTGTATGTTTATTTTGTCCTTTGATTTCAAGTGTAATATGCATATAGTTGGATGTTATAAATAAATTTGGTGTATCACATCCCTTAGGTTATTTTTATTTCATTTATCTCTCTCCCTTTTCACCCAACAATTTTAGTAGTATTTGTGATCTAAAGTGGTACATCAAGGGAGATAGCCCTATCTAGAGATTCACCTCATTCCCTAGGCTGCTCATGAGCCTAGCAGTGTTTCCATTATGCTAATTGGATGAGGAGAGATTTTATTCTCATAAAAGGGCAAAAATAAAAGTGAAGATAATTTTTTTCATGCCCATTTGGACTCTTGTTCCAAGAGGTTGAGAGATTTATGGTGTTGTCTCTCAATAATCAGCCTTTAGAGGCATTTATCAAAGCATTAATGGTAAATCCAAAAATACATTAACTAGTTAAGTAGACCAACTTATCCTTTGAATATTTTTTATTAATTTATTTATTTGTGTTCTTAATTTCAATTAAGTTTCATGGATGAATTTGGTGTTGAGTTTTGTTCACTACAAGTTGGTGAGACATTGCAAGCTTATGCCATTCCCTATCAATATGAACAAGTCCTTGGTTAATCTTGTCATGATACTTACCAACCTTAATATTAATTTCATCAGCTCCAATATGATATTTATCAGCCCATTCATTAATTGTATTAGTCTTATAACTAGCCTCCTCAATGTTGTGCTCCTCCTATTCAACCTAGCCACTTCTTGATCCAACCCATTTCCACTTTCAAGAAGACACTTTCGGGTTATGAGAAGTACATGTTAGATCTTGACACACAAAGAGGATATGGTGTATATATTTATAATCATTTCATTTATAATGTGAGATAATCATTATATTTGGTCAAAAGAGAGTGGGTACCTATCGAGAGAGCTAATTAGCAAAGGCTCATAAGTGAGATGCTTGATTTGAGTGGCCTAGTTTCTTCCTTAGAGGATAGGCTAGGGATTCATTAAAAGTAAGCTCATAAAACTTATCATCCTTCATATCCACTTACCCAATTTTCCTATCAGTCATATATGACCCCTAATCATGATCCAAATCAAATATATCAAAGCCATATTCTTCCCAATTAGTTAGAGGAGAGAGTTGAGAGGAAAAATCTTCTATTTGAAGCTAATATTGATATGCAAATTGAACTGGATAATATGAATTTGAATTATTCAATGTTAGAAACCAAAAAATTAGAGTTAAATCCCTCATTTCCCTCTCATATTTCATCCCCACCACCTCAAAAAGAGACTCATAGTCCCAATGTCTTAATTTGGAACAAGATAGTAGAGTCATGGGGAAAGAAAGAGGAGAAAAGGCTTGACAAAGAATGTGAAGTTGAGAATACTCTTAATCCTATACAAACTCCTCCTACCATTCCTCAAGAAAATACTTATAATACCAACATCTTAAGTTGGAACAAGATAGTAGAATCATGGGGAAAGAAACAAAATATAAGAATGGTTAAGGAGTGTGAAATGGATAATGGAATTTATCCTTTTTAAGTCCCTCCCATGCTTCCTCAAAAATATTCTTGTGTTCCATTTCAGACCACATGTATCTGTCATAATCATGATGATTCTTATGATCTTCAATAAATACTTTTCCAAGGGAACCTATCCAAGAAAATTTAAAAGTTAGAGGAAAATATGAGATTGCTAATTCAAGGTGAGATGGAAGGTTTAGACCCAAAAGAAGATCCTATTCCTTGACACACCCCATATACCCTTCCTCAAGAGAGTCTTCAAGATAAATAAGATGTTAATGAAGTGTTTATTAATTTTAAGGAATAAAATCAAGTGGTTTTAGTCCAAGGTCTACCTCCCCTTCCTCAAGAGCTTCCAAAAGAGTTCCCAACTTTACATTCTCAATCTGATTTTGATCCCTATCTTCCACCTCCACCAACTAGTTCATCTTGTCCTCATCCCATAAATCTTTGCCTTGATGGAAATATAGTGTGGTAACCTCAATAAGATCAAGTGTTTTAGTGAAATTAATAATTCTTATTTGAATAAAGTGCAACTCATTGGCAACCTTATTGGGCTAGGTTATTTGATTTCAAGATGCCTAGTTTTCGCATCACTAAGAAGGAGCTTGAAGATGTTGAATCCATTGATAAATAAGATTTGATTATGATAGCTGAGGTGAAATTTTAAAACTCTCAAGAGGTCCTAAGTGATGAATAAGAGGCTAGTTCTTTTGTTGAATCTCCTTGTTTGGTTGATGATGAAGAATACACTCCTTGTGTTGAAGAAGAAATCTTGGAAGAGGTTATTTTGGAATCTAAATAAGAAGTTGAAGGAGTATCTCTTGTTTTTCCCCTTCATGATGATGATAAAAGTGAATATTATGACTTATGTTATAGATTTGAGGACGTTTGTAAAGAATTTTAATCTCTCAATGGGTCTATAACTACTTTAGAGCTGGTTACAAGTGATGGTAGGAAAGATGACATTTCCCAACATGTCATAGGTGAGAAAGATAAAGGTCCACATTAGCCTTTAAAGGTAAATCCAAAAACATATTGGCCTCAATATTTTAGAGAACAATAAATTATTCTTTTTTAGACCATGCCTACAAATAAGATGAAAGTTGATCATAAGAAAGAGAGTGGGAAGCAACATGAATTATGTGTACAAGGTCAAGATGAATATGTCTACATTGGAGACCTATTTGAAGATTATTTTCTTGATAACAAGTCAAGTTAAGTGCAAATGAATAGGTCAGGTCTATAAAGTTTTCAATATAAAGAGCAACATGCTTAACACCCTCATCCATCTCATGTAAAAGGAAATTCAAGAAACTTTCCCTTTGATCTTGTAAAGGGAGGTATGACTAATTGTTATTTGTATATAATAGTTGTTTTCATATTCCCTTAAGTGATTTTAGCACATGTGTGTGTGTGTGTGTGTGTGTGTGTGTGTGTGTGTGTGTGTGTGTGTGTGTGTGTGTGTGTGTGTGTCCTTCATTTTATGTGGTTAAGTTAGTCATTAGTTATCTTGTCTTGGTCAATATAAAAGTTAATGGTCAAATATATCCTTATTTTCCTTAGACTTTAGATGACTCCTAATCTTAATGGACTAATAAGGCTACTGGTCTAGTAATTATAACAGGCATACTACCCCTAGGAGTCACCAATTTATTGACCAAGTTTGACTTTTTAATCAAAGAAGGGCACTTATAGGCAAAAAAATGATTTTGTAGGTCTATAAATGGTGTAATATGAGTCTCATAAGGTTTATTATAGTTCAATTGATGTCAAATGATGTTATATTGGCCTTGGTTAATTAGTTTTTATATTTATTTATCATTTTAGGTCATTTTAGGGGTCAAAAAGGTGAATGTAATGATTTATATGGGTTTATTTGGAAATTTGAAGGTTTATAAACATTATTTCATGCCCCATATGTCCCTAAAAATCTTAAATAACTGACAAAATTTAAATATTGTAGGTTATGTAGAAGAATGGGTAGTTTTCTTAAGGAAGAAGAGGAATTTGGGACTTATACAAACTCTTTGGGAAGTGTGCCACTTGTAAAAGGTTTAAATGTGAATATTAATCTCCCCCATTTTAAATTACATGCTTGGTATGATCTATAAGTGTCATTTTTTTCTCACAACTATTCATCTCTCTTCTCACCCTTCTTGGCAAGCAAAAGTGACTTCCAGGTTTGTACTTGGTATAGACAGCTCATGAGGTTTCAAGAAAAATTCCTTTGAGAGATGATATTGAAAATATATACCTTAATTTTCATAAAATTAATTTTAATATTTATCAACCATGCTTTATGAACCATTTCTAACAATTTGACTTTGTAAATCTACCTCATAATATGTGAACCAGATTTTACCTTGGTTTGAGAAGATCCATATAATCCACTTATTTATATTGGTTTTGGATGATCTTTTCTATGTAACATCATGTATCCCATGATTTTTTCCATGTTTTGTGGTGTTTTTATGAGTCAATAACCTTGAATTTATAGGCTGGTTTCTTTGGAGTGTAATGGGCATTTTTCATAATTTTCAAGAACTTTGTGTTTCTCCATGGTTTCAAAAAGTTGTGTTAATTTAATTTAGATGTTTTCAAAGTGATCTCATGGTTCCCTTCACCTTGTAAATTCATTCTAAAAAACAATCTTCATAGTTTACATGCATAAACACACTTGACATAGTCTATCATTGGAGTATACATATACAGGTGGTTGCAAGGATGATTTCCACATTGAAAAAAATGTTTGAAGATTGTTTCAAGAGGTATTTATTTTAAATCATGTGTGTATATGGTTGACAATAGGTTTGAGATGCACGAGTAAATTTTTTCCATCTTTTTCCTTTATTTCACACTCATTATCCAT
This sequence comes from Torreya grandis, assembly GCA_037957365.1. Lineage (NCBI taxonomy): Eukaryota > Viridiplantae > Streptophyta > Pinopsida > Cupressales > Taxaceae > Torreya > Torreya grandis. The sequence goes on along the minus strand of JARHVA010005186.1, from coordinate 881,202 downwards.
ATATATCCCATAGCCACCTACATGAGCTCTGTTGATGTCATGTTGAGTGGTGAAAGACTTGATAGTGTTTTCAATATTTTAAGATTTATAAAAATTAATTGATATTACTATTGAAGGCATGGAAATTTCACACACACACACACACACACACATTATACACTACCTAATTTCACTCTAGTATTTGTGTATGTTGATGATAACCCATAGGTAGTACCTCATGGCTATGAAGACTTTGAATGTAAGAGTTGAAAACCTGGTAAAGAGCCTTACAAGTCCTAACATGTGGTGGACTAATTTAAACTTGTTTGAAGTGTCAATGAGTAAAAATGTAGAATTTTTAACCATCTCCTATGGTAATAACAATTTTAATATCCACTTTCCTTGAATTATCATAATAATGGCCCAAGGGGTTTATACAAACTTCTTATGACATGCTTATAATATGTTCCAAGACATATAGAGTAATAAACCTTCTAGCCTCTATAAAGTAAAATAAATTGGAAAAGTCTAAGAGGTGGAGGATTAGAGGAGGATAGATTTTTAAGGAGCCCAAAATAACATTTTATACACTAAATTAGGATAATGAGGTCTACATGAAAGAGCTCAAAATCAACTTACCTCCCTAGGTTAAAAAATAAACCTTGTTAGCATGTGTGAATGGTTATAATATTTGAAATTAATATTGGAGGTATAAAAATCCTCAAAAGGAATGAGACTTGGTATTTTGGTTACTCAATTACATTCGTAGTTTGTACACAGACTCTGACACATCCACCTATAGCAGGGTCAAACAATGACCTTGGTTTGATGACAAATTGGTGCTTAAAATATAATAAGTGAATGTTATATTATGTATGTATATTATAAAATAAAGTTATTTTAAGGATATCTAATGGAAATCTCTAAGAATCATGTACAAGCCAAATAGAGGCATGCATACCTACAATTTCATTTAGATAGAGCACAGTCCAAGAGGCATACTATTGGAAAGGTTAAGGTGTATGTGAAAGGGATGGTTAAATGAGTTGAATGGTATAAAAATATAAGTAATTACATCAATATAAGGTTGATATTGAGTTTTCAAATTACCATGGTAACCTATATGTGTCCACATACAAGAAAATGCACACCTATAGCTATGGTATATAAGACAATGAGAAATATGATGTCTAGGCAATGTTTGAGCTGATTAGGTGTAAGGAACAAGTTAAAAATAATTTAAAATGATTTTAGGGTTTAAATTGGAAACTCATTCAAGGCTTTTCCAGACTCCAACAATCTTAATGACCTACTGGTCACTATGGAAAGAAGGAAATATAGTCAAGAAAAGGAAAGGTTGTCTTGTCCTAGTCAAGGTGGAAGAGTGTGTAGGAGGTTGGAAAGATAATAGGAGATAATAATGATTTAATAACTATAGTATAAACCTAAAAAAAACATCATAATGGATTAAAAATAAAAAACAAGTCACTTCTAAATGCAAAACAGAGTCCATATACACATGCCTTGTATAGTCTTTTCCCTAGGAGTCTGTCTTGGTTTTTGTCAAGTTTAGAGGGTCATAGGGATGACTAGGAGATGAAAATTTATCCATAGGGTCATTAAAATATATATTAACTCATATAATTTTTTATTCCTATAAAAATAGGGGAATTACCCCCTATTTTGTCTCAGATAGGGAGTACTTTACCCATACACAAACCCTATAGTTTTGAAGTTTAGAAGCAAAAGAGTGATTGAAGAGTTGGTTTGAAACCATAAATAATGTTGTATAGTTTGATTAAATCCATACTAATATGAAAACACTAACAGAGAGGTCTAAAATGAAAAGGTTGTAGGCAAGCATAAAGAGAGAGATTAGGCCTAGTGACCAGATGTGAAACCATTTCCACTTCTGGACCTAAGTGAGATATATATTGGATTGGAATATGTTTTTGGGGTGTATATAGATTTTTTTGACCTTTTTTAATTAAAATAATCTCAGTTGGATGGTCTAGACCACTAAGAGTTACAAACAAGCTACAAAGCCAAAACTAGGCCTAACATCTAAAGGGGGTCAACTTCATTTTTTGCTTGAAATGTGCACTCCAACATATTTAAACATGATTTTAAGGTCATTTAAAGTTTAATATAACCTTAAATTTTTATATAATTCATAAGGAATACTTTTTTTAAGTCTAAATCCACTTAGACTTGTGGAAAATGGTGAAAATAAGCTCAAATAGGCCACATTCAAATGCTCACATCTCCCTTGAAGTTATAAATGGGAATATAAAGAGTTAAAGGATGTTAATATGGTCCTTTAAGGTCATTTTTTTGAATTTTGGACATCCTAACTTTATGGACCAACCTTAAGAAGGAAAACATACCTAAAACCCTACTAAACCCTCAACCAAGACCTGATGGAGAAAATGAAGTTGGAGATGCAACATAATTGATTAGTTTTACCATAATAGATATTTTACCTTGTATATGACTCAATTAATATCCTTCACATTCCAAATAACTATATGGACTTGTACACATGGGGGAAAAAATAAGGTTTTTCTCACTAATCTATGTGTTTTTCAAGTTATAGGAGGTTTCAAGAGATAAAAATAATATGGATGGAAATATTAAGACTTAATATAACTACCCATATCAGTCTCATTCCTTGAAAAAACTTATAAGTGTCCAAACCAAGTGTTTCAACTCATCTAGTGAAAACTAGCCTAAAGGACAAACAAGGGAGAAGTGTGAAAACTTTAAGTGAATGGATTTTTAAAGTGTCCATGGTGATTCTAAGGAAATTTATGGTATTTAAAAGTGTAAATAAATTCCTCCCATATATTTTCATGATAAATTGATGCTTATTTTGAGGCCAAGTGTGTAGGGTCCATGGAAGAGTAATTTTTTGGGTAGCAGATGATGATTGATCCTTTCACGGTGATTCTAGAGGACCAAGCCAAAAACCAATGCATGGAAAGGAATGTTTGATGTCCTTAAATTTCATTAAAATAATTTTTAATGATCCTCATCAGTTATATTATTTTCAAACATCTCCAATAATGCAAGAAGTTTTTCTAAGATAAAATGAGTTTATTACCACTTTTCATGAATTTTGTGACTTGGATTGACACTTGTATCTCTTGACCTTGCATGGTTCATCCCATACCATATAAAAATGCAAAATGATATCCTTGTATCATATTTAAAATTGTCCTTATGACCCTTTAAATTCTCTCTTCTTCTCTCTCTCATAAGTTCTATAAGAACCAACCATTTTGGCATTGTATTGGATGTTCCACTTGAGTATGGCAAAGCCTTTCTCAAATGTATACCTTTTGATCAATAAGAATACTATTTTTTACCTTTTAAATTACTTTTAATAAGTGTGTTCTACTTGGATGATGAATCTTGTTTAGTAAATACTATGGATTCCTAACATGTGGTCTCATTCTTTCACCTTATTTTTAGATTTGGAAAGCCTCTTCTTTTAGGGAATGTGAAGTGTTATAGGATATGTTCATGGTTTAAGTCAGTTTTTATATTCATTAGTTACCTCATATACCTATTTTCTATTCCTCCTAGCTTTGTATATTCATTCATAGCCTCACTATGTAATATTAATGTGAGAAGATGAAGATTGGAAAAGAGTATGTTTAGTTTGTCCTTTGATTTCACTTGTAATATGCATATGGTTATATGTCATTAGTAAATTTGGTATATAACCTCCCTTAGGTTATTTTTATTTTATTTATCTCTCTCCATTTTCACCTCCCAGGTGTAGTAGTAGTTATGATCCAAAGTGGTACATCAAGGGAGCTAGCCCTATCTAGAGATTCACCTCATTTTCTAGGTTGCCCGCAAGCCTAGAGGTGATTCCATTGTGCTATTTGGATGAGGAGATATTTTCATCTCCTAAAAAGGTGAAAATATAAGTTAAAATAGTATTATTTTACCTAATACACAATAAATTGGTTTCTCTTATTATATAATATTATTGAATAACTTTCAACATTTGGCTGAGTTATTATTTAGTGGATATACTTATGTGATGGATTGAATTTGTAATTCTATTGAATGTGATAAGTTGATCATTATCTAAATAAATCATAATTAGTTTAATATGAAACATGAATTTAGTTAAAAACCAATTAATTTATCTTATTTGGTAATAATTTTATTTGATTATTAGAGTAAATTTAAAAAAACTATTTTTTGTGAGTTAAAGCCAGTGCATTCTAACAAAAACATTCATTTAATATCAATTGTTTCCAATTTTTATTCTAAAGTTAGATATGAGATGTTATCCATTGTGGATGGTTTTTTAGGGTTTAAATAAATTCATATTTCTCTAGAGGATCAAAATAAAATAACTTTTAATACTAAGTGGAAAACCTATTTCTATGTTAAGATGCTTTTCAGACTCAAAAATTATGGAACTTATCAACACATAATGACACACATCTTTCACAATCTCATCCATAGTGTTATGACCAACATATCCATTTTTGAAGAATAAAAGTAGATCCTTATAATATAAACAATATTTAAAAAGTATCCCCTTATTAAACCTTTTCTAAACCTCATATTAGTTCAAAAATTTGGGCTCGATCCCCATAAATGAATGCCAATTATGTTTTAGTTTTCAAGATTTATGTAAACTCTAATATAATCCCCCCTTTTTATATTTATATATATATATATATATATATATATATATATATATATATATATATATATATATATATATATATATATATTTCATGGGATGTTATTTATATAACTATAGTACTATTGTGATTCTAAAATAAGTATATACTTAGTTTATTTTTTTGGATACTAAATTTATCTTTTAAGAAATAGTACATCTTGGAGTCCAGCTGGCACCCTCCCAGAGGCTATTTATGATAGGCAAGAAACCCTTAATTTATAAAACACTTTGTAATGACTTAGTAATTTTGTACATTTTTAGGTCCAGATATATAGGATAATGGTATGGTCTAGGTGTCATAATCTAATTAGGATGTGTTATAATTACTTTCATACACCCTAGAGATAGTTTAAATAACTAGGTTCTAGAGCTATCAAATAATGGTATAGTCTGGGAACCACAATCCAATCAAGACTTGCCACATGTAATTTCATACACCCAAGAGATAATTTGCATATTCAATTCCTAGATCTATCAAATAATATTACAATATGGGAGTCCTCATCTAATCAAGACATGTCATATGTACTTTCATACACTTGGGAGATAGTTCATAGATTTAAGTCTTAGATTTATCAAATAATGGTATGGTATAAGAGTATCGATCTAATCAGGATGTGCCCTATGTACTTTTGTACACTTGGGAAACAATTTTCATAGTCAAGTCCTAGAGCTAATATAAAATGGTATGGTCTAGGAGTATTGATCTAATAATAATGTGTCATATATACCTCTACACTTGGAGGATTGTACACTATAAAATTCCCATTATGCCAAATCAATATCATCACCTTTTAGAACAATCATAATACACATAGAATTTGGTCAAATCTAAATGTATCTTAGGTTTCATGGGGGATATAATTGGGTGTGTGCCCACCACACTCTCTACATTTGTTATCTCATTTGTTTAGATCATGATTCAACACTTGGATAGGTCCCATAATAATCAACTAACCTAATTAAATATTGTTTCAAAAAAAATCAAATTTAAGAAAAAATTGAAATAATAGATTCAAAATCATGCCATCAATTAAGAGATCAATTAGAATGACATGAGATCTTCATGCCATTACCATGGAGATATTTTAGATCCCTATAAGGTACCATATAAATTGAGCTTTTAATTATCCTATTCTCTATCATCTTAATTACTAAAAAACCTTTGCTAAAGTATTTTTGAGATATCCTAAGGCATATATCTATATAATCCTATATGTGAGAGATAAATTTATAGAACTATAAAAGTATCAAAAAATTAAGTAGGAAGCAATGGAATCTTCTACTTAAAAACCTAATATAGAGAAAGAGTTTAGGGACACCACATTCTTACAAGATATCATAGGTTATAAGAACTATAATGAAATATTCAAGGTAACTAAAGATATCTAAAGGGCCAAAAATGATGACAAGACTAAAGATAATGATGTTGAATTCACCAATGACCTCATTTAACTCAAATGGTTAGGCCTTCATAAATATGATGATAAATAATAATTTTTCACCTATAGAGATATTTTCACCAACCTATTTTATTTAACCAAGTGAACCAATGATATCGGCCACCTTCCCAATATTAAACTCCAAATTTTAGACATTTATAAGGATACTTTAAATATATACTAAAAAATCTCAAAGTATGACATCTCCTATGAAAAGGAGATTACTACTAGGAGGATCAATACACATGACATATATAAAAAACTAAATGATTGGGATAAGTATATTGACTACTAGGTCAACAAGGAAGATATAAATTCTTACACCATCAAGAATATTAGAGAAGGGATTCAAGTTAATATATTGTTGCTTAATAATTTATACATGGAAATTGACATTATTCATGTGAACAAGTATTGGGTCCCTTTGATCAGCATCATCCTATAAGGTAAGTAGATTTTAGTTATCAAGGACATAATTATCTTCAACTTATGTTAGTAGATCCCTAGAGTTTGTTTTGGGCGGAACTTCTACATGATGTCCTGAATATTAGAATGATTGCATTCCCTTATGAAGTCTTATTAGTTCATGTATTTACATGGTCTTATAAAAGTTGTATATCCATCAATTTAGGAATCACATGAAATACATTTGTAACCATTTGTATCCCCACATGTACTTAGATATTAATGAGAATCCCATGATGATATTATCAAAGGAGATGATGGAATATATTCTATACATATGAACCTACTACTAATACCAAGACCACATAGTCATCAGGGTAGAAGCCATTTGGGGACCTCCCTTCAAGCTACCCTAAATTATCCTAGACTAGATGATAGAACATGAGATCACTTTCTAGCTTATTGATTTTATAGTTGGAATCTACCTTGGCATGAAACATAAGTCCTATACCCCATTCCCCATCATCATATAGAATTATGAATATAAAATATCTCCTTAAATTCAATCCATTTATATGCACAAGGACACATTTAATGTCCTTTATGATGATAGTCAATGGGATACTCATTAATCTATGTCATGGGGCCCATAACCAAGCATGTTGGGGATAATCAAGTTTTTTTGTGAAGAGTGAATGGGAAAATATAAATTAGAAACAAGCACCTAAATACATTCAATGACATGGAAGTCTTACTTATATAATGTGCTACAATGCATTTTTTATAAATTAGAAACATGAATCATATTATCTATGTTATGATTATGTGTAAAATTGACCTTAGGTTGGGTGTGCATATTACATACTTATACAATAAAATACAAGAGCAGTTACAACCAGTGTCCATTACCAAGAAGATAGATGTTTTAGCTCATCTCTAGGCTAGATGATGATTGGTAAACCCCTTAAAGAATGTGTCCAAGGTGATGTGACATGTGGATGTGATGTGGAGTCCAAGAGTCATCTAAGCATGCGTAACTATGAGATATGTGCGGGACTATGAGGAGTGTATGGCTATGAACCATATAGTGCATAAGAGTTAGTGAGTTTTGCATTGCATAATAATGAGTGAATAGTGTGTATTGTGTAGGGGTCAATTCACAAAAGTCTATGATATGGTGTAGTAATTACACATATGAATTTGAGAAAAATTTAGGTAATAAGTTCACAATCTTGGGTGAAAGGTGCATGCCTTGCATAGTATAATGAATTAGGAGTAAGCTCATCTATGCATGATTTTCACATAGATAATTTATCCTTTTATTAAATATCAATGGTCTATATTGCATTGGTGAACAATCACAAAAATTTCACCTAAATTTATTATGAATAGAACCACTTGGCTTGATTAACATATTACCCAACCTTGACCACTCCAAAAATTTGATATGTGCCATGGCAGGTGCATGTGTTTATCACTTCAATTATCTAGTCCTTCTCTACATGATGCAAGGTATTAGGATCTAAATATAAAGGATGTTGTGTCACTTTTATCTCAATAAGACATAGAGTGTAATTCCTGATAAATTTCATGTTGAAGACTAGGTGCATGCCCAAGTACTAAGGCAAATCAAGAATGAAGGTGTTCTCACTAGCTATATGCAAAATGGTTTAAGGACCATAGTGTAGAGGATTTATATTCTAGTTCATACATTTTATGTAATATTTATAAATTTTCAACAATAATTTATTTCCAAATAGTAATGTATGAGGTGTGTAATGTGCATCATAGTGATCCTTGTACTTAACTTGAGTGCAAAAGAGAATCTATTGAACCTACTTGTGAATAGACTGGATGTGGCATAAAAACTTCTTAGCTTTATCTAATTCTTATTTATATGCATGAAATGAATTTTTTTGGTGTATGATATGATATGTCTAAAGGTACTAAAGGTTGAAACTCAATATATGTCTAAAATGGACTATGACTAGTAGAGCTATGAAGAGCCCTATTATAGGCATGTTGAATTTACAAGAGATTATGATCCTAGGTGTGAGAATGCATGTAGTTATACATTAATATAATATGAAAAAGTGTGAGATTGACCACTTTGGTTTTCCCATTTATTTGAGGATGTGAATATATTGACCAATGTAGTTGCATACCTATCAATTACCATAATGTTTGCCAAAAATGATTCACAAAGTTTGGATCGTGATCAAAGATGATGGATGTTGGTAATTCAAAATGAACCCAAACATGGTTAAAAATTTCCTATGTAATAGTATATACATAAATGTATTTTATGAATTCAACCATGATGTCCATCTTAGAAAATTTATCCATTACAACAAACATAAAGTCATATTTTCATCATGTCAAAGGCAATACAATAATGAAATATATGTTGATAGATTCCCAAGTATAGATGGAATCAATAGAGGTGTGTAAAGTTCCAAATTCCTATTTTTGGGCTTGGTGATGCAAAAAGGAATGAAATACTTGATGTGGTATTCCATGTTTGTGTGCATGTGTAGCTAGTGATTACAATGTATCTAGAGTCTTTTTCATGTTGAAGTCTCTTAAGGTCTTAGTTTAGTACACCTCCTTGATGAGTCATTGATAAAGTGCTCTAGAAGGAGTACAAATATGTCTAAGTTTGTAAAAATATATTCAAAAAATTATAATTCCTACACTTTTTTACATTACACAAGGTTGGTGTAAGTTTTTGTGAAATCTTGATCAACTGAGTAGAAGGGAACCTAGTATATGAAATTGTGGTTGCACATGTCCAACACTATGATGAGATAATAAACTGGTGATTGACTAAGATAGTATATGGCCTTTTTTTATTTCCATTTTTTGTGATTGATCATGAGATGGAACTATTATAGGTAAGTCATCCATTTCATGTGGTGTATATTTTACATCTTATTTTTTAACTATAGAAATTAAAGTGGTTTATGGTCCAAATGAATAATTATTTCCTTCCAAATAATGTAGTGTCACCATTGCTTAATTACATGCATAATATAATATAGTTCATTCTCATAGGTGGAGTACCTTTATCAAATTTTTCTAAATGTCTCTAAGTGGTAAGTAGCCAGATGTCCATGCTACATGAGCACTAAACTTAGTGCATAGTTAGATGCATTAGTGTGAATTTTGAAGGTCTATGTAATATAAGACATTAAAATAATAAACATTCCATAGAGGTGTTGTTTGAGTGCCTCCAAATCATGTTATTGCACATGTGTTTAGTTAAAATTGGATTTAGCATACATGAGTTGGGTGAGATCACAAGAGATGTGTGATAAACCAAGGATAAACCCATGGTAGAAGTTATCAATTCAAATAAAACTCCTCAATTCTATGAGATTGCATGGAGTAGGCCAGTCTCAGATCACTTTGATCTTCTATGGATCTATTTTGATGTGAGTGTGATCAGTGATATAGCCTAGGTATTAGATCTATATGGTACTAAATATGCACTTATCTAAGTTAGATTATAACTTATGTTGGTACAAAATGTATAAGATACATGATATGTTCCCCATATACTCTTCCATGGTCTTTTTGAAGATGGCAATGTCATCCAAATAGATTATTACAAAATATTTAAGGAAGGGCCTGAGTAGATCATCCATCAATCACATGAAATTGTATTTCACATTGGTGAGGCTAAAATGCATGACCAACCATTTGTACAATCCTTCTTGAATCTTTAATGATGTATTCTATATGTATTCAAGATTAATTAGAACCTAATGGTAGCCTAACTTCAATTCAATTTTTTTGAAGTATTATGCACCTTAGAGCTAGTCTATAAGGTCATAAATGCATGGTAGTGGAAAATGATTCTTCACTATGATTTTCTTGAGATTTTAATAGTCTATATAGATTCAATAGGACTCACCGTTCTTGGGTGCAAATACCATTAGACTATCACAATATGAAGAGCTAGGACTGATCTTTTCTTGATCAAAAAGCTCTTAAATCTAGCACTAGACTTCATTATTCTCCCAAAATAATCTATGATAGAAGGGGATATTTAAAATTTGGGATCCTAAACCAAATATATGATTTAGTATACTACATAATGTGTTGGAAGATGTTTAGGTTCTATAGAAACTTCACTACTCTGCTCTAGTAACTTATCAAGTTATTGTTGTTATGACAATGTGTGAGTGGTGAATGCTTTGATAGTGTGTTTAGTATTTAAATGAATATTTTTATCAAGATAGAGCATGACTAACACAAACTTATACACATACAAGATGATCTTTTGACACTATTTGGCAGAGACCAAAGTGACTTTGGTCATGGGTAATAACTCAAAAAGGTTGTAAAAGTAATTTTACATGTGAATAGTATAATGATGTGGCTTGGGTTGATATGTAGTTTCATGGTCATAAAATTAAAATATACCTATTATAAATGTCATATACCCCCATAGGTATTATGACACAAGTGACATTATCCTCAATAAGCTTGATTTTGTATTGAGCGCCTTGATGCCAAACTTATATATCTTTTCCCTACTAGAGCCACCCTAGAGAGTCTAGATTTGGATGCACAATAGTGGTAAGATAAAGTCATTGAGATATGGATTATATGATGATGTTATTTTTTCTACCACTATTGATGATGATTTGGAGAGACTGACCCTTCACCCATAACTAGGTGTGGAAGAGATATTCACACTCTTAAAATATTTTGATCAAAATGGTGTTGGTGTTCAGACAAGAATCATATTGATCAATGTCATATATGATTGTGTAAATTGATGTAGATTAAAAAAAGGATTGTTTTACATGGTATTCAAAATTTTCACTAGTGGATGAATGATGGTGACGGTACCACTTATCACCAAACTTATTCTTCTTTCCTTTGCCTTAAGAAAAAGGCATTGGATCCTTCAAGGGTGGAGTAGTGTTTTTTTACTATTCTCCTTTATGAGAAGTGTTTTTTTTCTTCTACATATAGGGTTTCAATGTGGATTTGTGTGAAGTTTGTTCCTTATGTATTGCATTGGATGAAGAGGTGATACATTGATCATCTTTATCTCAAATTTGATCTTTATAGTATTGTGACATGCTTCCCCCAAAATGTTAGATATCAATAACTCCATATTTTCATGCATATAAGGTGAGAATACATTTATTTTCTTCAACACCTTATGCTATTCACTCAATTTATCATGTAAGCATGTAGAGTAGTCATGAAAAATGTTGGTGTAGTCTTCCACATACTAATCTTTGTGCTATCATAATTTTTATAACTCGATGTATTCATATTCAAAGTGGTAGAAAGGGTATTATTTATCCTTAAACACATCAAAAAATGTTTTTTAGGATTCAATTTTAACACACTCTTATGAACTAAATCACTCATACTAGTGAATGACTAATAAGGAAATCTTCAGTACTATGAAGGTGATCTTCTCAGTAATGGTGACAAAACTGATAGAGAAATATTCCTCAAGTTTTGAAATATAAGTATCTAATGATTTTTCATAGATATTTCCTTCAAATAGATGGATTTTAAGATTAAATTAAAATTTGAAGGGGTTTGTTGTTGAAACCATTATCTATTAAATTTTGGAGGTGTGGTAAGTGTTAGATTAAGTTATACCATCAATTCATAGAAGTTGCCAAAAGTTTGGTACACTATGAATCCATAGCATCGATGATGAAATTTTGTATCTTAGGGGTTAAATTTGGTTATTTTTGGGTGTCAATCATATTACATTTTATATTATTTTCTTTCAAAAATTTTGAAACAGAACCATTGACAAACCTTTTTTCTCAAGTTACACTCACGTGTTTATAGACATAGAAAGGAATAGAGATTGTTAGCTCTGATACCAATTATCTATATGTTAGGGCCCATGACCAAAAATTTAGGGTAAAACCAAGTTTTGGTTATGGATATTGAGTGGGCAAAGCTAATTTAGATAGAAAAAATAAACACATTCAATGGAACAGAAGTCTTACTTGTCAGAAATGTAACTTCTATTCATTAATAAAGAATAGGGAAAATTAGCATAATGTGATATAGTGCATGTTTTAAATAGTATATACATGAAGCATGATATAAGTGTTATGATTCTATGGAGTATCTAAATTAATTTTGTTATGTATTTTACATACTTATAAAATAGAATAAAAGATAGGTTACTATTGTTGTCTATTACTAAGAAGACAATTTCATCAATTTATCTTCTAGGTTGGATGATATTTGGTGAACCCCTTACACATGTGGCTAAGGTGAGGTGACACATTGAAGTGTTTTTGAGTCCAATAATAATCTAGGCATGCAAAACTAGAGCTATGGTGTAGGATTGTGAGGCATGTGTGGTTGGGAGATATAGAGTGCATAAGATTCAGTGAGTTATGAAGTGTGTAGTGATGAGTGCACAAGGGTTAGTTTTTATAAGTCTATGATATGGCATAGGAATTGTGTGTATGACTTTTAATAAAATTTGGGTAAGAAATGTGCAAGTTTGGGTGAGAGGTGTGCACCCTACATAGTATAGCGAATGAGGATTAAGCTTGGATGCATGGTAATTTCACATAGATAACTCAAAATAAGGTGAATGATCTTGTATAATACAAACAAGATGGTTGAAAACCAATTACCAATATAAGATCCACCTAGATGATGCATGCAATATCAATCCCACCAATGATATTAAGGTGATTGCCAATATTGAAGTAGTGTGACTCCATAAAGAGTATTAGTAACTACTTGATACTATATGAGAGGAGATGCATAGTCCTTCATGATGTTATAATGAGTCCCTATTGACTGGTAAGAGACTCTCCAAACTGATCCTATAATTTATCATTATAATATCTACTCCATCAATTTCCACATCAAATTTAATAGTAGGGACCTCCTAGGTAATCTAACCTCATTCTACTCATGTCCTTATTTTTTTATAGCATAGTAGAGTCTCAACATAATTCTCATTGATATCAACCTATATCATCCTCATATCCTTCAAATTACACCTCAAGCACCTCAAGCACCTCAAGAAAACAACCTTTATCTCCTCTTAGTTTTCAGCAATTGATTCTCAAGATTACCCTATTTACTTTTATTTTTAATATCTTTGGGCTCATAGCTTTCATCCCCTTCCAATTTATGTTTCATAAATATGACCCACTCTTAAAATCATTTATGTGTTAACCCTAATGATTTTTATGGCATCCTTTAGTACCCTACTTTATAACCCTATTGTCATAGTGATTCCTACTAGTTTGGTTCTTCTTATTGCATCGACTGCCCTTGAAATTCATTTTTTCCATATTAAATAGGTATTCATGATTTTATATTCTATTTATCCAAAAAGGTTAATTTAAATAGCCATGGTTAACCCTCAAACTTTGGTTTTTAGTAAAGTATACACTAGGCAAATCTCTACTCCTAGGGCTCCTTCCATTTCTACTTCTCCAGGTGTGGTATTACAAAAAATAAGCCTTCCAAAAAATCCTACAAAGCACCTAGATTTTATTACCCTTAATCCTTTATTGTAACCTCTTATTAAACTTTTAAAATCTTCTTGGGCCTCCCTCTCCATCACACTTAGTTCCCCAAGAATTGGATTTGATAATCCTATTTCCTTTTTTAGGGTAAACACTCAAATCCATGGTGTCATCAGTCCCCAAATATATATGACTTATGACCAACTGAGATCACACTTATTCCCATGGGTAGTTCAATTGACCACCCATAAATTTTCACTCATGATTCCCCCTCCATCTTCTATCTCATTTTATATCCATCCTCCATTCTTAAAATTAACACCCATGCCTCCACCATCTACTTCATCTATTACCTCATATTTAAAAAACCTAAGACCAATATAGGTAAAAGGATATATTATTCCCTTAGGAGCTCAAGGATCACATATACCTAATATTTTATATCATGGGGACCTAAACATCCATATCTAATTTGATAGAGATTCTGGTAGGATGAGGAGGGTGATGACCCAAACCTTCATACATGATGGAGACCATATTGCATGGAGGATAAAGTAGGACCTATTCTCTCTCATAGATAAAATGACCATGAATAGATAGGATAATATTATATATGACCCTATCTCTATGGTATGAACCACAAAATAACTAATAGATAAACTCATGTAGGACCTCAAAGAGTAGATGAGGACCTTAGAGTCTTAGGTCAAGAATTCAATCCTAGTGGACCTAGTTATCAAGGTGTAAATCACACTTTAAAAATTGTTTAAAGCCTTGAAATATGTTTTCATATCTCTTTTAAAGAGAAATGTGATATTTCAAATATCACAAAAGTACTTAAACCAAATTATAAAGATAGATAACAAGTTTAAGAAGATGGAAAGAATTATCAATAAGGGGATGTTCTATGAGCTCAAAATCATGATCCTCATGGATCTCAACTTATATCATACATTTGTATGTAAAATTAAAACCTTTATTATGAATTTTATCATGAACATTTAGGCAACCATTGGGCCCTTTGAGAAAATAAAATACCAAATCCTTGCTTACTTCAAGGAGGTGAGCATAATTGTTCTTTTCCATTCTAATTTCACTTTGATTAGCATAGAAAAGTTTGGATTCAACCTAAAAAAATTCAATAAATACATGAATAATATCATGGAAAAGGATAATATATATGTATCCTATAATCATGAAATCCATAACTAGCATCAGCTAGGTCCATAAGTCAAGGATTCTCTTGAGGTGCGTGAAAGGGCCCATGCTAAATTATTGATGAAAGTTGAGGTTTTATTTATGGAACCACCTATCAACATACCAAGCTTGATAGAGAATAAAATCTCATTTTTTATGTACTAATAGCTCAACATAATTCCAAGATGAAATTGAGAAGTGATCCCCTTGGACACTAGTTAATGACATTGTCATTTATCTTATGTTCCTAAAAGAGAATGTAATTGTCTTATTTTATAGGTCTCTCTCTTGTTTTTTATTTTTTGGTCATATTTTTATAGTATTATATCAACATAGTCATGATGGATTGGATTGGTATTCCATAAAAATAGGTTTTAGATATCTTTTATTTTATTTAAATACCACTTTTAGTATTTTTAAGGCCAACATTTTTTAATAAAAGGCACAAGGAGTTAAAACACTTGAAAATTTACATTGTGTTTATTTTCATTACATTATGTTGTTTTTTCTTTATGAATTTATTCCAATATTTGTGGTGAAAATGGATAGTATTGATGTAAAAGTTTTTATATGAATTTGTCTACAATGCATGTGTCTAATTAGGATGAGTTTTATATTATTCTAATTAATTCATGTTTTTTATCTAGTTTATGAAATGATTCTAAGCTTATGTGTGTATTAAAAATAATCTTATAGGTGTTTATATATGAAATAAAAATATAATAAATGACCACATAATGTTTTCTTTGACTCTTTTCCTTATATGTATGAAGTTAGATCTAATGTAAAACTCAACATACAGTTTTAAAATTATAGTTGGGATCATATTCGATCTTAGACATTGGTGTCTCCATACTCACCCAAGAAACCTTCTCTTTTTGTCTTACCTTTTCCCTCCCTTTTTTGTTTCTTTATTCAACATGCTCAATTAAACTCCATATATTGATAAGTCATGGGTATTGGACTAGTGATTTGATGAGTTCTTAGGTTGATAAGTGCGTTTAAATAGTTTTTTGATTTTGGTAGTAGAAGTGCATTTTTCATAGAATCATTATAATTAGGCTACATAATTACGTCTAATACATGTAACTCATGTCCTCAAATACATCAAAATTAATCCTCAAATGAGAGGGTGAAATCTACTTACTCTCCCTAGACTTTGGTGCATACTTATTTCAATAAGTACATTATAAGGTCTTCAAAAGTAGAAACTAGTGTTAAAAGTAGGGGAAACCACATCCAATAGTACTTAAGACAATAAATTGATTCAAGAATAATATCGAGTCTCTCAAACCTACCATTAGATCTAGGCTTAGTCTATGTTAGTTGTTAATATCACCCATATAGTTTCATAAGATAAGTAGTCATGGTTGGGGAAGAATAAGACCTTTGGTAGCCCCATCTAGTTCATCCACTCAATTAATTTCAAATAACCATATACATATTACCAGCCCTATACCCATGGCTTATTTATCTATATCTATTGTTAATATTCTTGGAGTTCTCCATGACCTACCCAGAAACATAGAAAGATATCTACCATGATTCACACCTAGTGGGCGACAATACTAAAAAGCATGCAAATTCATATAAAATATCTCTCAAACTCATGAATGTTGAGCAAAAAAAATTATAATATATAATCTTCCATTCAACCTAATGGATGTTTCTTATGATTGGATTATAAACCTACTTGATAATTCCATTGTAGGATTATATTAGTTTAGCAAAACTTTCTTGGCCCAATTTGGGAAAGTTATTAATCCCATGGTATTATACCAAAAAATTTATAACATAATTATATAAGTGAATTAGCCCATCAAGACATTCTAAATTAGGTTTTATAAGATGTATAGTTGGGTCACTACACTATATAGACAAAATGCCCAAGTAGCTTTAGAGATTTAAACAAATGCCTTACACCTTTATATGGTTAAGCTATTGTGAAAATATCCATTTATAGTTGATTTACCACTTACCTATTTTGAAACCATAAAATTGGATATGAAATTTAACCCTTAAGGCCAAATGGTGGTAGTTGTCCAAAACATACTGCCGAATTTTATAGCCTTGAATAATATCCTCAATGCCAATAAAAATGTCCCAATGTTATATCCTATACTAATGATCAACCAACTTCCATTAAGTAATGCTATACCTAACCAAAACTTAGAAATCTTAGGCCTATTTAATGGTGAAGTAGTACCTTAAGATTATAGTAAGGTATTGGTCCCTTTTGTAAAAAATGTCTAGATTATACCTCAAGAGTATAATAAGATTGAGTTAGATGCCATATACTGCATGGTGAAAAAGATCCCCAATGACTTCATAGGACTTCAAAGGTAGGTTAGAAACATCATCAGGGAAACTATAATAGGAATGTAACCTACCAAAGATACAACTATCCCTTTAACTACTCATATAGCTAACCAAAGCCTTCATGTAACAAGCTACCTAAGCTCAATATGTGCAGTTTATCCTTACCAAACTAATGTCAATTTTTAGGGTATCTAGTGCTTACATTGTTTATTCTTGTATATAATATTATATTATATATCTCTTGAGAGAGAATCTTAAGTAAAGTTGAGAGATATCTTAGGGATTGAGGATGAACATTCACTCTTTGAATAAAGGAGGAAATCAAACTATATAATTTACTCCTCTCTTCTAATATCAATATCCAAAACATATTTTGTAATGGTTTGATTATATATAGAATGAAATATATTATTTGATTTTAAATTACTATTTTTTCCTCTAGTTGTGTGTAGATTCATATTATTCTCTTTATCTAGTATCAAAGCAGGCTTGCTCTAATGAGAGTCTTGAAGCATTTCATATGAGTTTCATTCATAAATCTACCTTGGATCTATTTTAGATGCATTTTCCTGAGTGTCATCATTGGTAGTGGAAATAATTCTCAAGACCTATATCATATTTTGTGTATGTTCTACATGCATGACTCTTTGTCATTGCATTAACTAGTTTTTGAATTCACATTAAATCAAGGCCTAGCCACATTGTTTCTAGTTTTAGCCTAGCATTATACATCATATCTAGTGACTGCATCAGTATCAACCTATGAATTTAGATCTGAATATTATCATTCATTTTTTATTTTATTACCCAACATAATTTTTCCCATCATCCTTCTATGATGATCGATTGGTCATTATTATTTATGGTATATATGGATAGCCATAGGTAATCACCATTGGCATGTACTAATGCAAAGAATAAAGTAAAAGATACATCATCTATCTCTTCATTAGAAAGGAATCTAAAGTTATTGAGACCTTTACGCATATGGTAGGCTTGTTTGGAGAACAAAATCTCAAATTGGATATAAATTCTTTCAAATTTACATCTTGATACATCTTCACTACATATATATCAGCATAATTTTCTATAAATTCAATTTTAGCCATCTCCACCTTGGTAGATTGATGTTAATCTCCACTCAATTTAAAAATAGTAAGTTTAGATAATGGTTTGTGATTATTGTTATGATTTTAGTATTTAGAAGTCTAAAGACATAGTTTTATTTTATTTTTGTTTATAAGTATTTTAATTTCAAGTTTGTCATTTTTTGAGTCATATAAAGTTTTATTTTTTAGTGTTTTTTTTTAGTGTCAATTTTTTATAAATCCAATATGTAATTCAATTTTTAATGATTGTCAAAAATTAAGAAAAATCACAAAAGTTTTTTTGTCATTCATATTTAATTAGAAATTTATTAGAATCAATGAGTCTCATAAAAAAACCAAAATAATTTGAAAGGTATTTATGTCATATGGTTAGTCAAATCATAAAATTATTTGTTAGTAGTCAAATAAATCATCTATTGTCAAAACTATGTTTTCTACAAAAATTGTAAATGGACACATTTTTGGGGTAACTGATGTCCAGTGTTATTTTCTTAGTCATTTTAAAAATGGATATTCAACTTGAAAAGTTTACTGGTTTTAACTTTCACACATGGAAATTTAAAATTCAAATGCAATTAATGAATAAAAATTTGTGGGGAATAGTTAATGGGAAAAAAACATAGCCCATAGATGCAAATAAATTATTGGAATGGACTAGTAGAGATGATAAGGCCAAAGCTATTATTGGTCTTGTGTTTTTAGATTCTAAACTACACTATGTAAATTTAAAAAAATCTACTAAAATTTGGGATAATCTGAATAAGTTGTTGGGGGATAAATTAGTTAATGTTAAATTTTCTTTAAATTTATGCTTATTCAAATTGAAAATGAATGAAGGAATCACAATGTATATTCATATGAATAAACTCATATCTCTCATGAGATAATTAGTAGAAATAAATGCTACAATTGATGATGAGGATGCTAAGTCCATTCTGTTAAATATATTATCTTCTAAATATAATAATGTTGTACTCACTCTTGGTCAAATGCCATCATAGTCCCTAGAAGACATGATCTTATCTCTCTTAGTATAATAAAAAAAGGATTTTAGAAGATGTAGAATTAGGAAAAGTAATGTACTCAAAGAATCATAAAAAGTTTAACAAAAACCAAGAAGAAGTTTAATGTTTCTATTGAAAGAAAAAAGGTCACACATCATGGTTCTTCAAAATTAGAGATAATGATATGATCAAGGGAAAGCTTAAAAAAAATGAAGAAAATTTGGTCAATGAAAAAGAATCATCGAATGAGGAAGAACCAAATGAATAATCAACAAAAAATGATAGTTATAATTATAAAGAATATCTATACTAAGTGAGCATCACCGACTAGAGGAAGGATGAAATGGAGGCTAGAGGTTTCATAGCCTCTCATTATCCACTTCTGATTGGGCCACTTTCTATTTCTAATTTAGTGGCATTTTTCATTTCAGTTGTGTGTGTTTGAATAAGAATAAAATTCTTTGCATGTTCAATTATTGTAATAAGTAAGCAAGATTTCCTATGTAATCCCTTAAGGTAAGATAGTGATGAGGACTAAAATTATGTTTTAACTTCATGTGTTCTTGGTTTTTGGTTAACCACATGTAAAACCATCCTTTGTATATAGGTTAATGGTAAACTAAGTGTAAAACCATCTGATATTTGTAGGTTGGTGGATAGCTAAGTGAAAACCCATCATTCAAGGTTGGTAGTAGTTGTATTATAGGATAATTTTCTCCCCATGTTCACATTAAGGGGGAGAATGTTAGGGTATCTAGTGATCGCATTATTTATTCATGTATATGATATTGTATTATATATCTCTTGAGATAGAATCTTGAGGAAAGTTGAGAGATATCTTAGGGATTAAGGATGAACATTGACTACTTGAATAAATGAGGAAATCAAACTATATAATTTACTCCTCTCTTCTAATATTAATAGCCTGAACATATTTTGTAATGGTTTGAGTATACAAAGAATGAAATCTATTATTTGATTTTAAATTACTATGTTTTCCTCTAGTTTTATGTAGATTCATATTATTCTCTTTATCAATTACATAACACTAACCATCTTGAAGAGATATATTTCATTGAATTCTTAAACACCTTATCATTCTCTAGAAAGAGATGGAAGGATATGAGGTAGTTCCTAACCACAAAAACGTCTCCAACCTATATAATACCTATAATACATCAAGATATCCAAACATTACCATGGTACTATAGACCTTAGAGTTACCTATTCAAGAATAAAATTATCCTGAAGAGGCCACCATTGAAATTTGTGCTTTTTATTAGTACCAAGAAATAATTATGCTCTTAGGAGTTAAACACAAAAATAACCCCTCACTATGTCCACTCCTCCAAATAATGGTGTGACACCTCCTGATCTTATATCTATAAATGATTCTCCCCTTCCAAATTCTAATGACCCAAAAATTTCTAAAAAATTAAATAATATTCCTAGTAGAACTAGCTAAAACATAGTAGAGGATATGAAAAATATCAAAGGGAACATCAGGTTTCATTAGTTGACTTAGATAATCAAGTAATGTGATCTCCTCCTAAATTATTTAATACATAAAATGACCCAACTTAAGTAAAATATTATTCACACCAAAATCCTAATACATAAAAAACAAATTTAAATTTTGTCTGTTTGTACTTTCCTTCTCATACTCTGACTATTTGAGAAGAAATTACATAATTGCCTAGTTGATTTGGGATCCTCAGTAAACATCATGCCTACTATAATCTATGAAAATTTAAGACTAACCCCTATCAAATATGATAAAATAGTAGTCCAAATAGATATTTTCAAGGTCAAGGTAGTAGGAAAACTCTTGAATGTAGATATGTAATTGTAATATAAACCTGGAGTCCATTAGCTCATGGATATTTAGGTAGTAGAGATCCCTGAAGCATATGGGATGATACTTAGTGGGGACTGGTAAAAAATCATAAACAAGTATATATAGATAGAATTATCATGCATGTCGCTACCTTACATATATGTATCCAAATAGATCTGTATTGATAAGGAACCTCAAATGAAGCACATGATCACATTATATAATTCCATAAATGAAAAAATAAACATAATAACTTCTAACATTGGAATTTAAACTTTATCCATAGATAATGTAAAGGGAAATACTAAAAAAGATATAAAAAAATTAATGTTTATGGTCTCCATGATTTAATGGTGCCCACTCCAAATAATGGTTCTAGAGCTGATATTCTATTAATAAAGCCACAAGGTAAATGACACTTGGTTACCTATAGGTTTTAGTGCCTTTATATGAAAAACCTCATAAAATATGAAGCCTTAATAATAGGCCTACACTTTTCCAAAAATCATAATGTCAAAGAGTTAAGAGTGTATGGGGAATATAATTTTATGGTCAACCAAGTCCAAAGTAGGTTTAAATGCAAGTTGTCTTGCTTGAGAAAATATAAGCATAGACAATGGGTTCTGATATAAATGTTTCATGCCTTCATTGTCATCCCTATCCCTAGGGAAGAGAATAATGTCATTGATTCCTTAACAACTTCTTCTATGAATTAGCTCCCTTAGATGACTTAAGGTTGAAACTCTTTTCCATATATCTCATACCATTCCCCGTAGTCCCAAATAATGTTGAGAAATTTTATGTTTTCAATGATGATCACCACATATTGGACTTCCTAAACAATTCTGAAGTATTTAGTGCTCATATTCTAGAAGAAAAAGATAGATAAAATATCCTTAATGGGTATTTTGATAGGGATGGTGTTGTACTCAACACAATGCACTCTCTTATTTTTTTTAATAGGGGCCCATTATTTTTTGAAATCCTAGTTTTTAATATGAAAATGATCTAGAAAATAATTCAGGGGACAATTTGGATGATGGTTCCACCCCAATTGATGTCGAAACTTTTGAGATCCATAACTTTTGCACCATATCTCCAATTGACACCCCATTTTAACCATTTGAAAGCTAGAATGAGGAAAATATGGTGATATGTCATGATATTTACTCAGTGGTTTTTGACCCTTGAAAACCTAATGGATGTGCCCCAAGTTCAATTTTAGTAGTGTAGTCTAAAAATAGTAAGTTTTTAAAAATAGTAATTCCTCAAATTATGTATTGTTATAAATCATGGAAGTCAAAGCACTTAATCTCCATCAATATTGGTGACCTTCCACATCCTCCTCCTACCTTCAAAAATGTGTATAAATGAAGATGTAACCTAAAATGGAAATCAAACATCTCTTCTCAGAGATAAGCATATGGTTGTATTGCAATCTTGAGTAATAAAAAATCTCTTCTTAGAGAAATCATTGTTACCATGTTATTTTCATGTTCTTGAAATATCTATCAATCAAAACTTCTAAGTTTTGGATCAGTGGTATCATAATAGTTTTTCTTGAGAGTGTATGATCCTGAAGATGAGGTCAGGCTACAAGAACTTGGGTGGAAAATAATAGATCCTCCAAACTATCCACCTATTCACTCCAAATGACTTCAAATGGTGAATGACACCAAGACATTTGATCCCTTCAAGGAAATGGTGAATGAAGCCCTCCAATGGAAACAAGCGTAGATGCTACAATAATTCACCCATATTATTCAACAAATTTGGATGGGATATCTAGGCTCCTCATCTGCACTTCCTGGCTCCTCATCTATGGAATGTCCTTTTAGTGCCCCAAAACCCTTCAAGGTTTAGGTTAATTTTTATATCCCTACATTTGAAGGAAAAATCAATGCTACTGTAGTATAAAATTGGCTGCATCAATTATCTTCCTACTTTTCTATAAATAAATTCATTGAAGAAGAAAATATCACTTTTGCTCTTTTGAATGCATCATTGCCCATGAAAAACTGGTGGGAAGTATACAAAAAGAGGTTCATTATAGATGACATTTACCTTGAGGTGGAACCTACCTAGGATGATTTGATGGAAGAGATAAAGGAAGAATACTATCCCATTAGAACATATGATGATCTGTACATATAGTGGCAAATTTGCCAAGGTAAGCACCAATCTGTTCAAGATTACAGTAAAATTTTTCGTTCTCTATATATGAGATTAGGCATCCAATAAAGTGAGAAACATAAGACTCTAAAATATCATGGTGGAATATAATGGTACATATGAGGGAAATGGAACTCTTCAATTTGGAAACCCTTGGTGAGGCATATAAGTTCATAGTGAAGATTGAGGAGAAGCCTGGAAGAAAGAATATGAAGAGTCAACCTTAAAAATGGAAAAGTGAGAAGGAAGGTCAAACATGAGGCCAAAATTGGAAGCAAAAGGAGTTTCAAGATAAGAAACCCTAGAAGGAGAATATTGGAAAATGGTGTGATTACCATAGAGCTAGAACTCACTCTAAACAAGAATATTGACCCATTAAGTCACTACTTTTTGAGTCACAATACTTGACATCTACTACTCTATCTCATACATAACCTAAAGTCAAAGAGGATGAAAAAGATATTGTATATGTTAAGCCTGATACCATCATTGCTTCATCATAGACCCATGAGGAAAGGCTAGATGACAAGTAAAGGTTGTTTCATTCCAAATTATGGGTAAAAGGTAAGCTTCTACATTTCATTCTTGATAATGAGATTCAAAATAATTTAATCTCTACTAAATTTATAAAAAGTCTAAATCTATCCATGAAGCCTCACCCAAATCCATACAGTATTGGATGGTTGAGCCTAGGGAGAGACCTCTGTGTCACCCATTAGTGTCTTCTTTCATATGTAATAAAACCTTTCCAAGATGAAGTCTTGTTTGATGTGGTAAATATAGATATTTGTGATGTAATCCTTAGTCAACCATTCATGTATGATCAACATGGAATCTATGAATCATGAACCTAAATAATCACCCTTACGTAATGATATAGGGTACCAGAGGTACCACCTCCCACATCTATCTCCCTGATTAGTGCCAAGCAATGCAAGATATTGGTGGAGAAGATAAATCAATTCATTCTCATGGTGGTTAAACCATAGATATCCAAAAAGGCTGATGTTACAGTCCTAACTATATAATCAACACAATAATAAAAGTAAATGGGAAAAATCATGGGAGTTCTACTTCACTACTAGGTAAAACATTCTATTAATTTGATCCCAGGATCACCTTTGCCTAATAGTCCTATGTATCATAGATTAGTGTTGGAGAATGATGAGATAAAAAGGAAAATTTAGGAATTGATTCAAAAGGGTCACATCAGACCAAGCTCTTCACCTTGTGGTATCTTGATTGTCTTGGCACCAAAGAAAGATGGAACATGGAGGCTTTGCATTGAATATCAAGCCTTGAATAAAATCACTATGAATAATTACTATCCCCTCCCCAAGATTGATGACCTATTGGACCAATTTCATGATGTGAATTTCTTCACCAAATTGATCTCAAATATGACTATCACCAAATTCCCATCAATCCCACTGATGTCTGGAAGACTACATTCAAATCTAAGGATGAGCTCTTTGAATCATTGGTTATGCATTTTGGCTTGACTAATGCACCTAAAACCTTCATGAGAATGATGGATGACATCCTATGACCCTTTATCGACTCATTCATGGTTGTCTACCTAGATGATATACTCATCTATATCAGAACATGGGAGGAACATTTGCAACATGTTTGTAAGGTTCTTTAAACTCTTTAGGAGCATAATTTGTATGTAAATATCAACAAATACACATTTGAGATGAAAATAATTTAGTACTTGGGGTACGTTGTGAATGATTAAGGGGTCCATGTCAATCTAGAGAAGATTTGGGCTATTTGAGAATGGCCTTCACTAAGGACCCTCACATAACTTTGTAGCTTCTTGGGTCTTAAAAATTTCTATCACAGGTTTGTTCTTGGATTCTCACATGTTGCTTGACTACTAACCCAAGTGACTAAAGGAGGATCTAAAGCTACATTTCAATGGGGAGAAATACAACAAAAGGAATTTGAGAATTTGAATAACAAAATTTTTTAGCCCCTATTCTTTCCTTGCCAAATTTACATCAACCTTTAGAGTTGATGACAGATGCATCTGAATATGACATGGGAGCTATCATCATGCCACATGGCCATCTTGTTGCATATCATAGTGAAAATT
The DNA here is from genome assembly GCA_037957365.1 of Torreya grandis. Taxonomy (NCBI): domain Eukaryota; kingdom Viridiplantae; phylum Streptophyta; class Pinopsida; order Cupressales; family Taxaceae; genus Torreya; species Torreya grandis. The sequence goes on along the minus strand of JARHVA010005186.1, from coordinate 855,433 downwards.
TCATTGATATAGTCAAGAAATACCTAACATATGATAATGAGCTATATGCCATTGTGCAAGCCTACAAGAAATGGAAACACTACATCTTAGGGAAAGAGATGGTCATCCACATTGAACATAGACTATTGGAATTCATCTATATGTAAAGCAAATTATGAAATAAGAGGCACCAAAAGTGGGCCACATATCTACAATAATTCCATCTGATAATCAAACATAAAATGGGGAGCTCAAATATGGATATATATTATTTGAGCCACCCACCAATTACTACACTCACAATAATTCTTGACCTATACATACATGAGACTACCACTTGGGGTGCTCTGTATGAAGCAGATCCTACCTTTGTCGATACATATTAGGTGCTTCAAGAATGTAAACATGTTTCTAATTTCTATTTGTAAGATAATGTCCTCTATCACATGGGGCACATCTATGTTCCAATTATAGAGTAATAGAAGATGATATGGGAAGCACATTTTAGTAGGATAGATGGACACTTTGGTGTAGAGAAGATATTGGTAGTTATTCAAAAACACTTATACTAGCCCCATATGTGAAAGCATGTCGAGTGGTACCTCAAATATTGCACCCCATGTGTGATAGACAAGCCAATAAATAAGAATCAAGGATTATACATGCTATTTCCAGAACCATCCAAGCCTTGGGAGTCTATCTCAATGGATTTTTTCTCAGGTTTACCCACTTCAAAACATAGCAAGGACTATATTTTTGTTATAGTTGATCATTTTTCAAAAATGGCTATCATGATTGATTGTAAGACAAATATATCTACTAAAGAAATTGCTCAACTATATTTTAGTCATGTATGGCTCCATTTTGGTCTCCCCAAGTCCATTGTCTCAGATAGAGATAGTAGGTTCCTGAATATCTTCTGGTCCACTCTATGGAAGATGATGGACACCAAGTTGATGAAGTCCACAACCTTTCATCCATAGACTGATGGTTAGATAGAAGTGGTGAGCCACTTGATTATTCACATGATTTGGATGTATCACTCCAAAAATCCATGCAGATGGGATGAAGGGATTTTTTTCATACAACATGGACATAATTGGGCCTTGCACATCTTGACCAAGCAAATTACATTCTAAGTATGCTTCAGATTCCAACCCATGACACCAATTGATATTTATATTCCATTCTCCACCATGGAATACACACCTCATGGGATATCTGAGGCATCAAAAGCAATAAAGTTCATTAAACAAATGCAACACATCTAGTAGTAAGTTCATGACATCTTGGAGAAGATGAATGAAAAGTATAAGCAATGCCATGACAAACACATGATTGCACACCATTTTTTTGTGCATGAAATGGTTTGGTTGTGGCTTCAAAAAGAATAAATTTCAGGTCCACACAAAAAAATTGGCCTCTGTGATATGGTCTCTACACCATCACCAAAAAATTTGGAGAAAATGTTTTTGAGTTAAACCTACCAGCCTACCTTGGTCTACATCTAATATTCAATGTGGAGCTCCTCAAACCATATCATCAACCTCTGTTGGATACTTCAATCATAGTATAATAACTAAACATTGATGATCTTGATCCACAATTTTTTTCTCCAGTAGAGGAGGATCATATTATGGACACCTAGATGAAGACAATAAGAGGATGCTCTATTCCACTTTATCAGGTGGTCAAAAAGGGTCAACTTAGCCACCAAGGTGAGTGGCTCATAGAGAATAAAATTAAGACAAAACTACCACACCTGATGAGGAATATTGATGCAATGGGGACCATTGTTTCTCAAGGATGGAGGAATGATTTGAGAAATAATTCAGGTGGCAATTTGGGTGATGGTTCTACCCCAATTGATGATGGAACTTTTAGGAGCCATAACTTTTCCACCATAGCTCTGATTAACTCCCCATTTTAACTGTTAGAAATATAAGAATGAGGAGAACATGGTGAGATTTAATGATCTTTAATTAATGGTTTTTGACCTATAAAAACCCAATGGAAGTGCCCCAAATTTTAATTTTAGTAGTGCAGTCTAAAAATAGTAAGTTTCTAAAAATACTAATTCCTCAAATTCTGTATTGTTGTAAATCATGGAAGTCAAAACACTTAATCTCCCTCAATATTGGTGATCTTTCACATCCTCCTCCTACCTTAAAAATGTGTATAAATTAATATGTAACATGGAATGGAAATCAAGCATCTCTTCCCAGAGATAAGCATATGGTTGTATTGCAATATTGAGTAATAAAACATATCTTCTAAGAGAAATCATTGTTACTATGTTATTTTTGTGTTCTTGAAATATCTACCAATCAAAAATTCTAAGTTTTGGATCAAAAAATCATTCACATTGGAAATCATGTGGGTACTTAGAAATATTTTGGGTTTTAAACTTCTTAATATATATGTTAATGGTTATTTTTCTCTATTATATTTCAATGTAATTTTTATATTCCCCGTATCAAGGGTTTTTTAAACTGTGTGATTTTTTTGAAATTATATATTAATAGATTTTGAATTTTTTACATATATGCAAGATTTATTTGAATTTTCAAGATGATTAAAGTCAAAAAATCCTAAGTGTTTTGGTTTCATGTATTCTAATCTTTGATGTTTTCATCTTCATGTATTTTGAACATTGTATATTTTGGTCTTCAAAATTTTTGGTACTTCACGACTTTTAGTGTTAGAAAATTTTGGATTTTGAATATTCAGGGCTTTATGAATTTTAGTCATCATAACTTTTGCATGTCATAGATGTTGATTTTTAACAACTTTCATACTTCATAACTTTTAGGTTCCCATTATTTTGGTCTTTATAGATTTCAGCTTTGCTCAAATTGGTCTTCTCATCTTCTCATGTTTTGGTCTTCACTACTTTTATATTTGCTCATTCATGAAAAATGGTAGAGGAACATTTTGGAAAATATTTAAACATAAAAAATCCATGAGTATTCACATTTCGTGCATCCAAGGTATCACATGATTTTTCTAAATGGAAATTGACAAAAGTTACAACACCTAACTTCTAAGATTATATCGAATGGAATAACTACCATTAGTAGAGGTTCCTAAAGAATTAAAACATGCTAAGGATGAAGATGGATAGGATATAATTCAAGTGTGTATAATAGGGCATTGTATTCATATAAGAGTTTCAATAATAGAAACATGGTAACCATTAATTATCCTATGTTATTTAGGTATTAAGAATAACTAGTGTTTCATAAATAGAAATAAAGCATTCAATTTAATTAGACAAAAAGAAACCAAACATTATACATGAGAATACCCATAAAGAACATAATATGGAATCACATAGGTAACCATAACTGGATAAATCTCTGTTGATATCTTCAAAAGTGGAACCCCTTTTTTTAGACAAACACAAATATATATAGACATTTCCAATTTATGACTGTTCATCTTTTTCTCATACTTGGTGCCAAAGTGGAGTTTATTGATATAATAGCCTATTACAATGTCTAAATATAGGACAAAATAAACTTATATAATGAAAAAATGAGTACATAATGCAAGAATATTAGAAAAATATCTTACATAGCTTTAAAATCCAAATTCTTCTACCAACACTTTCTCAGACTTAAAATGTTATCTCATCCTGAGACAATGTCACAAGATCTCCAAAAATGCACAAATGAGTAGAGGCTAAAGATATAGTTAGAATAGTAAGAGTTACAGTAATTGCTCAAGGCACCATTTTTGGTTTTCACCTCTTGTGAACTACTTAGCCACCCTTTCAAGTTTTAAACTAAGTAACATACCAACCTACCACCCTTTTCAGGTTTTTAATTTGTTGGAATAAATAGGTGTTCACACTTTATGGGTTTTAAACCATCTTGGCCTTGATTATCTTATTAAATCATCCCCAATATAAAATGTTATAAAAAATTTGTAAAATTGGTACTATATATAGTACTTAACTTGATTGTGGTGGCATAGATGTAGAAGATGATTAAACAAAAGAGTATTTAGACTTGGACTATATGGAAGTGTGTTGAGTGATGATATATTAGAGTTTTTAAGGTTGATTTTACATAGGTGTGTTGACAATCTGAGCAACTATGTTGGAAAAGGGAGTCAGATCCATCTTGTAAACATGCCAATCTAGCATCACTTCTTGGATCAACCTCAATAGGGTATGCAATGGATCATGGTATCCATTGATTTGCTTAAAATATACATCATTAGATATTTCTAAGTCTAACTTGGTGTTTATGACCCTTGTATTAATCTCACCATTTAGTTACTCCATCTTATCTGCATGTTGTTGAGTTTAGAGGTTGGTGAGGGACTGCATAAAAGCTGACTCTACCAATTAAGTAGTTTTTCATTCAAATTATCCCTAGCGTTAAGTAACTCATAGAGTGCATCATCATTATCCTTCATATTCATAGTATGGTTGTTAATTCTTACTTTGGTGGTGGTATCCTTTATGAAGATTAAACTAGAACTAGTTACAGAGGTATCTAATTTCTACTTCTAGTCCAACAAGCTACATGTGACCTATTATGCTTGAAATGTGATAGCATAAAGCATTATTTGATAATATTTCAATAACATGATGAGTGTTTTAGCCTCAATATTTAAATATTTACCTAATGTAGCAACTATGTGGAGTTTATGTGTTGCATACCAGTCTTTGGTTAAATCAGAGAAAAGTGTCTTGAGCTTGTGTTGATCGAACATGACTTGGTCCCTTACTATGTGAGTGGCTAACTCAGGATAAGTTTCCTAGATAACCTTTTTATATTTGCACAAAAAATCATTCAACTTGAAATTCTTAGATTTGGATTGATCAATCTATTATTCTAGAGAGGTGACTTTTTATGTAATAGACTCCTTGAATGCTACAACATCCTCTAGCTATTTCTTCAGTGGTAGTCTAGAGACATATAATGAGGATTCTTATCAAAAGGGAAATATTTCCAATATTTTTGTAGTCTTTGAAGGGTCAGGTTGTGACATGGTCACAAGTGGAAGAGAGAAGGTGGTGCAATGAGTACTCACAGTTGGAATGTCTCATAATCAGACTCCTCCTAAAGGTGATTTTGGTTATTGTACACTTGTTGAAGCTACAAGTTCATCTTCTAGTTATTCTAACTACTCTGACCAGGATTGTTGTTGTTGAGGCACTTATTATTACTATGTTCAAGCCTATTATATATACTTTTCATGTTGCACATTGTCTTTATCTTGATTTTTCTTATCTTATTTTATTGCCTTCCTATTGAGCTCATCCTGTGTAACTTAATTTTTATCCTATTCCTCTTTCTGAAACTTTTATGCATACTCTTCTTCCTTTTTTTATTCCTTAGGCATAATAACCTTGGCCTATTCATCCTTATCGTGTGCCTATGCCCGTAGGTCAACCTACACCTTGGCTGCACTTGCTTATTATTCGTGCACTTGGGCCTATTGTTTGCATAGGGATTCATCTTCATCTTTTGTATTCTTATTTACAGCTTCTTAAGCTTGTTCCTAGCATAAGTATCCTCCTCTAAGGCCTTATTTTCATACATTCTATTATTTTTGATCTCCTTTAGCCTTCACCTTGAAAGTGAGTGTAGCATATTTGTTATTCTATTCTTCCTCCATTTTCTTCTGATGTGTCTCTTATGCCTGCTTAGCTATATTAATAAATTCTAATGCCTTTTTGGCCACCTTGAGAGAATTTTATCAATCAACATCTAAATCTTGGGCATTTTTTTTGGCCTTACATTATTTAGCTTGCCAACTTTCTTGTTGATATTTTTGTTTTTCATTATGGTTCTTTTTTCATCTTTTTTGACTCATCATTTTGCTATGTGAGTTGTTTCTTTCCATGAAGTTTGTTTTTCTTCAGCATTAGGTTATTCTTGTGTGATCTCTTTAATCTCTTAGGATTGTGGTGAAGGTAGTGAATCACTTGGTTGGACCATGGATCTAGAAACGTGTTCTTTATTTCACCCCAAAGTGACCAACTTGCATTTGGGTGGTGGTGAAGTTAAAGATGGAGAAGGCTATAATTACTATGTCATGTTTGTCCTATCAAAGGTAAATTATTTAAGGGTAGGAAAAACCCTAAACTCTCTCTGAGTTTGAGATCTATGCACCATATGCTCCTATGGAATTTTTTGGAGTATCATAAAAATGTCGATGACTATGAAGGTGGTAGAAGGTTACTTCTATAAAAAGTTAACCCTTCACTACATCTACTCAGTTTCTTCGCATACAGTGTCAAAAACAATAGAGGTAGGGCATGGTGGTAATTCTACCCAAAGACTTGGAGGAAACTTATTTCACAATTGGATCATGTGCACTTCCTTACAAAATAAGAAATCCTTCTTGTCTTCCATATCATAGAAATCTCCTACCATATCAGTAACCATTACCTAAACCTCTTTTTTGTCTATGCCCATCTATGGTAGTGTTGACCAAATTTGACTTTTATATCAAATTAGGACCTTTATAGGTGAAAAATTGATGTTTAGGTGTTTTAGGGGTATAATACATATGTCAAAAGGTGTTTTATAAGTTAATTAATGCCATTTAATGTTTTTCTAGCCTTGGTCCTTAGTCATTTTAGTCTTTTAGTCATTTTAAGGTTAAAAAGGGGAATTTAATGAGTTATATAGATTAATTTGAGATTTTTAAGGTTAAAAAAGGTTATGTCACATTTCATGCATCCTCACATGTCTTAATAAATTATTGGTAACTGAAAGTGGTAGGTACTTTAGAAGAAAGAGCATCTTTCTTGGGAAAAAGGGTGAGTTTGGCACTTGTACGACCCATGGGGAAGTTTTCCATGTGGAAGATCATATAATTTACCTTAAGCTTCATCAATCTCATTTCCATGTTTAAATTCTCTATAAGTGTAATTTTTTTCCCAAAACCATTTTGTTCCTTTTTCATCCTTTTAGGCACACATAACTAGTCTTCAGGTTTGTACTTTGTACATCCAGCAAGGGAGGTTTCAGATCAAACACATTAGGGAGGTAAAATTAAACTAATATATATTAATTTACATAATTTTTTTTAATAATGGTTTCCTTTGATTTATGAACCATCCTCATGAAGTTGACTATGTTTTTCTACTTGTTAACATGTGCACCTTATAGGTTTTACTCTTTTTTGGGTAGGTCTGTACAATCTAGTTGCTAATATTGGTTCTAGATGATGTTAAATACTTTATCTCATGTTATTCATAATTTTTTTTACATTTATAAATTATTTTATATCTCAAACAACTAAGTTTTCAAGGAGTGAAGGAGTGGAATTGTAGTCATTTCTTCTAATTATTGGTGTTTTATTATGTGTTATGACTCCAAAATGAATTGAATTGATGTATTATTTCTCATAAATTTATTTTATATATATTTAATTTCAAAGCTAATTAAATGCACAAAATGGTCATCTACAGTAGTTATACGACTTGCAATTTCTTGGAGGAACATGAAAAATGTATTTGAACATTATCTAAGGTTTGGAAGGTTTTAACATGATTTAACACTATTTTTAAGAGTGTTTATAAGATTTTATGCTATTTTAGCCTCAAGGATACCTTCCAATCAAACTTGTGACACTTTGGGATAAATTCCCAAAACTATAAAAATATAGGTCCAAGCCCTTTTTTGGGTGTTTTTATATAGTGTTACATTCATCTCTAGAGCCTCCAAGTTTATTTGTTTTCAATATCCCACATAGGCATATCATATTAAAAAATAAGGAAGGTTTTTGAGTTGGAGAGGTTAGTTTTATTAATCCCTCAAGTTGATCTTCAATATACTGAAATCACTCAATGTTGTCTATAGCCATGTGAGCTAAGTTAATCTCCCAAATCAATGAAATGAGTTTTAATGCATAATAGTAGGGTGGGATGGTATAATTACACTAATATACACATAATTTCCATGTAAATAATCAAAGATGGAAATTGAATATGTTTTTCACTTACCAGTGGTAGGCCAATCCATATAAATGGCTAAAACACAATTAACTATAGCTATATAGCCTCCTTCAAGGCTTAATCCAAAGTAAAAATTTAGATTATGCCCCATATGTGAGTTTTGTTAAATGGTTAAGGTAACATTCATGATTTTAAATTTCACTTAAAATATATGATATATTTTATCCTACCCTATATATCTACCTATAGGCTCATTTTCCTCATAATGTTGCCCTACAAGTTATTTGAAGATGATCATGAAGCAAACTACATACCTTGTTGATGGACCTAACTTCAAGTATGGACATGAAAAGTATAGATATTATAGGTGAATGTAAAAATAAAATGAGGGTTTTCAATCATCATAACGAATTCTAAGGATAAATCTACACCTACATGTCACTATTCAAAAAGGAAACACAACCAAGATTTTGTATAAGTAGTCTTGATCAGTCAGATAAAAGACATGACTTGAAGAGTTTATAAATGGTCAAAACCATAATAGGAAATTAAAAAATGATTGATTATAATTTTATAGGAACCTTTACCAAGATAAAACACACATGATCACCTATAGGTGACCCCTTTCCAAGCAAAAAATACAGTCATCTATAACAGACAGGTAGTGAGATAGAGGGAGTAGTTCCTTGGTAATTAGTATATTCTAAAGATGATATAAGAGAATAAAATAATTTAAATGATATTTAGAGATTATAAATGGACATATAAACATTTTATTATTCCTAATTCACACACACACACCCACATGTGTTCCCTCTAAAAGTTAAGAACATAGTCAAGGTAACACTCAGTTTGACAAGGCAATAGTGTTTTGGTGTGGAATTAGTATGAACATGAATGAAAGTAAAAAAAGTGTGAGATGAAAATAAGGATATATAAATTTTTAAAACACTTATTCCAATCTTTATTCATGAAATATATTCTATAGGTGTTCCTTCAAAGGAAAAAACACAATAAAAAATGGGATACAGTCTTGACTGGTCAAGGCATGGGACAAAGTATCTAAGGAGTTTAGGTGTTTAATAGACATATAATTTATTCATGATGATTATGAAAATATCCACAGTATATTGGTAGTGGAAAATAAATAAATGGACTAAATGATGAAATATATAGTCTAAAGTGAAAGTCTTACACACAATCCTTGCATGACTGGTTTGTTTTGGGTTTTAGAGCCTTTGGAGGGTCAAATGACATAGTATAGTGTTTAAAATTTATTTATAGAACCTTTAAGACATGAATAATACCATATAACCTTTTTTTTTGTTATAAAAATAGGGTAAGTTCCCTCTATTTCATCATAGACAGAGGGCACTTACCCTTAGGCATAAATTGGTAGGTTTTTGGAAATGGATCCAAAGGGACTCTTCAGGAGTTGACGGAACTTTATAGAATGTGTATTAATCTTTAAAACACCTATTCAAACATAAAAAACCAAGTATAAAAGGATGAATATTAATAGGTTATCCCAAACTACTAAGTTTGTAAGTAGGCCTAAAGGTAGGATTTTGGCCTAAAGACTAAATGGGAGACCAATTTCACTTCTAGACCTAGGAATAATTTAAACCTTGTTGAATAATGTTTATGGGGGAATAATAGATGTTTATGAAATATTAAAATGTAGGGAAGACATTAGAAAGGTCATTTTGGTCTTTAAGGTGTAGATAGACTACTAGACCTGGTGAGGCTTAGAAGTCAAAGAGGAGGACATTTTCAATTATAGATTTGGTAAAGAATTAAAATGTATTGGGATATGTTTTTAGGGTATTTATAGATGTTTTTAACTTGATAAAATTCAAAATAAACTAATAAAAGGTCACTTTAGGCTTAGAAACCAACTTAAGCATGCAAGAAATAAAGAGACAACCTTGATAGGTCAAATTTTAAAGCTCACGTGTCTCTCGAAGATTTGTATGGGGTTAAAATAAGTTTGGAGGTGAGTCAAAACTACTCAAAACCCTTGCAAACCCTTCTTAGTGACTAGTTTGAGGAAATGGAGTTGGAAATATGTTATAATGACACAAATTTATCATGAAAGTTATTTTATATTGTATAGGACTCCCTTAGTATCCTCCTAATCCTTTTTATCTATACATAATTGTATATATAGGGTAAAAAATAGGGTACTTTTGACTATTTTGTGTGTTTTATAGATTATATAAGGAGTCTAAAGATGAAATAAAGTTTGGGAACAATATATATAATTTTTATAACTCACTATTTAAATTTAATGATTTTAAAATACTCATAAGTATGCAAAAAAATAGCTTCATCTTAGCCAGTTAAAACTAGCATAGTGGACAAGCTAGTGAGAAGGGTGGAAAACTTCAAGTGAGGTTATTTTAAAGTTCCCCTAATGATTCTAAGGATATGGAAGGTATTTAAAAGTTTCATACACTCAATAAAATTTATTTTCATGGAAAATTTATGCCATTTTGGAAGTCAATTATATAGGTACATGAAAGATGAGTTTCTTAGAGTGTAGACAGTGATAACTCCTTTCTAGATGATTTTAGATGACCATGCCTATAACCAATTCATGAAGAGGTATGTATACAACCCTTAACCTTTATTAAAATAATTATACCTATCCATAATCAGTTTTTGGATGTTCAAATAGGTCTAAATCATGAAGGTAATTTTATGAGCTAGAATGAGGAGTTTCATGCCACTTTTCATGAGGTTTATGACTTGGATTGACATTTGTACTTCCTAAAATTAAATGGATCATCCAATATCCTCTTCCCATGAAAAATTAAATGATTTTATATTCTTTAAAAGTGTCCTTATGACCATTATACTTATCTCTTCTCCTCTCTCACTCAGGTTCTATAAGAACTAGCCATTTTGGCCATGGTAACTTATGTTCCACCTAAGTATGGGGAAGCCCTGCTCATTTGCATACCATTTGATAAATAATAATTCTTATTTTTTACCTCTTCATGATTTTAAATTGTGTTTTCTACTTGAATGTTTGATCTTTCTTAGTGAAGATTATGGATTCCTTAACATGTTGTCTCATTCTTTCATCCTATTTGTAGTTGAAAAGCTTCTTCTTGAAAGGCATGTGAAGTGTTTTAGGAAATGGCAATGACTAAGTTATTCTATTCACTAGTTCCATTCAAGACCTCTTGTCTAGTCCTCTTAGCTTTGCACATTCATCCATAACCTCATAATGTAACATTTATGTGAGAAGATGTAGATTGAAAGAGTGTTTATTTGGTTAGTCTTTTATTCTCATGTGTAACATGTTTTTGGTTGGAAGTCATCATATTATTTGGTGTATCACCTCCCTTATAATAGTTTAATTTTAGTTATCTATCTCCATTTTCCCTCCCAAATTTTAGGTGTAGTTACAATCCAAAGTGGTATATCAGGGGAGCTATCCCTATCTAGAGATTCACCTCATCCTTAGGCTACCCACAAGCCTAGAGATGTTTCTAATGTGTCACTTAGATGATGATATCTTATACATCACCTCAAAGGGTGAAAATCCAAGTGACAATAGGTAGTTCACAAGACCTTGAGATTTGGGGTACCTTGGGATCTTCTAACTAGGTTATGGTGCTCCTTATCTTAAAACTTCAATGAAGGAGATGATTATGGTTTCTTGGCAAAGAGTTCACACTTTCATTTCTACTAATGTGAAGTTATGGCTTCCAATTATTATATAAGAGGGACTATTATGCTAGGTGGTATGGCTTAGAACAATTTTGCACATCTAGTTGCATAGGATTTTTGATTGGTGACTTTGGCCTATTTCATGGCCATGGTAACAAATAATGTTAGAGGTTTGACTAGAAACCTTGGTAGCTCATGAATGTGTATGAACACACATTTGGATAGCAAGGTGATAATAACATGTTATCCTAGGTATTACATGGCATCCAATGACACCTAAGGATGTGTGGTGATTAGCTCCAAACACTCCTCCCACCATGATTTGAATTTACCCTCATGCACTAGGGCAGTATGCTTAGGTGTCCATATTAGGTTGTGGAATTTTTGTGCTATCCAATATTCAATGTTAGGGTATAAGTCTCCTTTAGGGGACTCCTATTGGGTGAAACATAGCATAAATATGATAAATTGATACTTTAAAGTCTACTTGGAAGTCATACATCACTCAATGTTTTTGATCATCTCTTGAACAAAGTACTTAGGCCAATTTAACTACTTATTATGATGGATCATGTGATGTGAAATGTCTACAACCCCTTTTAAAATTTGATTTGTAGACTTGGTGGTCTACCAAAATCTCTGCATGATGCATTTGACTAGGATACACACTAATTCATCTTGAGTTTCTTTAATTAGGAATCCTATGGATCCCCAAACATATAAATCTATAACCTCTAAAAGGATATAAGGTATTATCATCTTGTATGGGGAAAGCGAATCACCATACATAGGCATACCCAAAGCTTAGGTGATTTCTTCTATGTTGATGATGATCATGGTATCAAGGCTAATGTAAATGTTATCATCATTTTAGGGACAAAGAAATATTGTATATTCTCCCTCAAGTCACCAAAAGTGTACATGTGAGGTAGGCTCTCAGTGTCCATGTTTTGAAATCAATGTGAGACTACAAGAGTTAATGGTTGCACAACATCTATGGGATCTAGTTAGAAACATTTTCACTCTACTATTTGAAGGTAATAAAATAACTCAATATTAGTGAATTTTATTTTCTAGAGTGCAAGGTCAATGCCCATTTCTTCCTTTTGTGTATTAGTAAAAATTCTTATGAGTTATGAATTATTTGTGCTCTCTGAGTAGCGTAATTTGTAAAGCTTTTTACTTTCTACGTAGCATAAATTAGCTTAGATCTTTAAAATTTTACTCATGTAAATATTTGTAAGAATAAAATGTAGACTTGGTTCAAAACTTTATGCATTTATAGATTGGGTGCCTATTGATTTCCATATAAATTCCATGTTGAGTATTCATTTAACATCAATGCAAATTTTGATGTGGTAAATCTTATTCGATCTAGCATTTAAGATAGTTAGTCATTGGCACATACATTGAGATATTCCATTATGTTCATTATTTATACTAGAGTATGAATTGATGATGTCAATCGAATAATCATTTGGTGAAGATTAGGTCAATTTAACCTTGGATATAGAATTAACTACTTGGGGACGACTATTATATAGTGAATATCTTGGTTGATGTGACTTGATCATATATTTCTTGGACTTAATTGCTTTATTTCACTCCTATTGACATCATCAATGGTGTAGCTAAATTATTTTTTGCATGGTTAGTACACACTATACTTATTGTCTGGGTTCTTAAATCAACTAAATAAATCATATCCAAACACACACATGCATACACATAAAAAGAAACATGTAGAAAAACATACATAAATTAGAAATCCTAATCTAATTGGTGCTACTTAACACCCACTCCATTAACATAGAGGGATAAATTAAGATTATTGGTTGTAGGGATTTTATCTGGAGTTAGTTTGGAAAAAGGTCCCAAGTCATGACAGAACCTATTGCATAGCATAGAGCTCATCGACAGCTTTCCTATGCTTCTTTTTAATCACAAAACAGAGTCTAAATGCCCAAGTTATAGGTTGCTAAAGTTATTTTGTGATAGGCAAAATAAGGAGGTGTTTTAATACAAATGTGACAAGTGGACCAATTTTCCACTAACACATGGCAGGCAGTTTTGTACATTCATGAAAAAAAAAATGGTTGGTGTTTGGTTTGGTTTCAACCTCTGGTCTTTGATAAGTAGTCATATGGAGAACCATGGGCCCTGTTCTTGGTTTAATGGGGGCCCTTAGTGAGGGTTGACACACTTGATTAAGGAGGGGTGCCTTGGCCTCCATCTCACAATGAATCACATTTGACTTTGCTTTTAAATAATTATATTTTGCCCATTGAATGCATGTGGGACAATTAAATTATATGTTTTTAAAGCCTTATAATTTTCCTTGGTAATTCTTTGTAATTTACTATTACCAAGTGACATACACCACATGGGAGAACCAATTTATCATGGCCATCCAACTACCTTGATAAATTCATGGGAGCTCAAGAAGATATGCCTAGATTGTAGATGCGTGCCATGTCCCCGCTCGAGATTATATGCCACATTTGACTTATCTTCCAAGTCAAATGTCGAGCTAAGGAACATGAGAAGAGGACTTCAAAAATACCCATGCTAAGTATGCAGACATGAGAAGAGGACATGGAGTTCATGTATATGATAAATTTGGTAATTAAACCAATGTATCATGCTATGTTAAGCACCTCGAGCCCACCAAAAGGGGTGTCGGCATTATGCAAGGAGGCCACTTACCTATTAAAAGTCTTGAAAGCCATTCCAACTTGTAAATGTGGGACAAAATATAAGCCAAGCACCCAAATATAATGGGAAAGACTTGAACCAAAGACCTACCAAGTAAAATGGATAAGTCTTGACCAACTATGCTGTGGGTTTGGAAGTGTTATATAAGCTACAAACTTGTATTTGAATTTAAGCTTGGCAGGACTATGTAATTATTTTTAAAAGGCTGAGAGCTAGATGGAAGCTTGTAGAAAGATAGAAAATGGATTTTAATCCATTATCTGACCTGGTACATAGTAAGCCTTTTTAATTATGTTTTGTATTTAAAAAGAGAATGTTATTATTATTATTTAGATAGACCAATAGTTTGAGTGAAGGGACCAAAGCAATTTTAGAAGGGGATTAAAGACTGAGGAAGGATTCTGTGTGACTAAGCTTGAGTTTATTAGCATAGGTGGAATTCTTGGATAGAGATCAGACTTGAGGGAATTTTTTTAACATTTAAAATAATTTGTAAGCCATTTGTTTCATAAATTTAATAGAAATGGTCCTCACTATTGGGCAGACCTAGAGATGTAGGTAAGATATGTCGAACTTCGTTATCAATGTTGGATGGTAAAATTGTCTTTATTTTCATGTTTTAAATTCTATTTTATAATTTTTAATTAATGAAGAACACATGCAATTTTTAAAAAATTGACAATTAATGACATTCAATTTTAAAACAAAAACTAGTTTTGAATGGAAGTTAAAAGTCATTCGATAGTTCTAATCCCATTTGATAACTAAGAACATTTTTGCCAAACAATTTGCATGTTTTTTTGAGTATTTCAAGAATTTTTTAAGTTTGATAAATTTAGAATCTATATTTTTAAAAGTCAATTTGAGTTTATGATTTTAATTTATGAATCAAATTGGTATCATAGCAGTTAGAAAGTAAGGGTAGCTTCTGATTGTGTTATTTGACAGTTACTTTTAGTTTATTAGTTTTCAATATCACTTGATTAGATTGTAGTGTGTAGTTGTGGAATTAGTGTGTTTGTAGGAAACCATGGAAAAGTTATCACATAAATCCAAGATGGAAGAGCTTGAAGACATCAACACCTAGATCCAAGAAGAGAATGCTTTCTTGAGAGCTCAATTGTACTCCTTGGATGAGGAGATTACCAGTTTGAAATTAGAGACTGAATCTAAGGATGATTTCTTGATCAAATTGTAGTGTGGTGAACCAAATAAGGCCATGCCTTCTACTTCAGATGTAGAGACTATGACTGAATGCATTGTAAGTTATTCACCACATAATTCATCTACTTCTATCCATTCAGATTTAGATTCAAGTAATGACACTTTTGGTAGTTTTGAACAACAAACTAAGGGTATAAGATCCAAATTATTAATGAAAATGGGCTTTAATGGAAGAGGTTTTGGCCGAGATGGCTAAGGAATTACTACCTCAATACAAGTAGAGCATAGATCTCTTCATGTAAGTTTGGGTTACACTAGTGAGCAGGTGGAAATTAGAGAAACTTCCTCCATGGCTAAAGGAAGACAAGCTTCTGATAGCAAAGGTCCAAAGCCACTAGTAGAGCATGTGTAGTGTAAGAGGACATGTAGATGAGGTATTGAGATTCCACCACCTAGTTCCTACACTAGAGTTAGCACTAAATCTTCTGATCCACTTTTTATGTTTAAGAAATTTGGATTTAACATTTAGAAGATGATGTAATCATTCCCTTGCACTTTTTTTGGGATGCATAACCATAGTGTTGCATTTTTTTAGAAGAGGCATGATTTGATTAAGTAGATTACAAGTGTTAAGAACCATTCTCATCATGGCAAAGTGAGAAGAGGTAAAAGGGAGACCTCACCTAAGAAGGTTTAATGCACTCATTACCATATGAGTGGACATCGGATTGATCATTAGTTTAAAATTCAATCATCTTCTCATTCTAAAAATGGTAAAAATAAGATGATTTATCAACCTATTAATAAGTTCAATGAAGTTAAATCAATCTATAATGATGTTAAGGAATCCACTAAGGAAATAAAGTTAACTAGGCAAAAAAATTGATTAAGTGGATTTATAATACATTTATTTTTCAAAGCATTGTTAAGAATTCTATTAAGGGAAAGAAAAATCTTTGATGATGCATTAGTAGAGCTTGTGAGAACACTTCAAGATAGGTTTATCATTCTAAGTATTTCAATTCTCACCTTATGTCGAATAGCTCTATGTTTTTAGAATCTCTTATTTGTGATGTGTGAGTTGTCTAGAGGACTTGAACTCATCTGATTAGTTGGAGATAATAGCATAATGCATGTTGTACATTGAGTTAATTTCTTACAACACTTGTTTCATATTTGACTACTATTTTGGGAATGTATCTATTTTTGGCACATGGATGTATAGATACATTATAAGACCCTATGGGCATGTTTGGATGTTAGGCAATGTACACTTTGTGTTGTTTGCATTTGTTTAGCATATAAGTCCCATACCAGGGTAATGTATTGAAACATGTCTAAAACATTTATTGTATTTTTTTGGCATTAAAAAACTTGTTTTGTAGTTACATTGGGAATTGTTTTAGTTATTGATAGTTCACCACTTTATAGGATGTGACATGTGTAGATAGTTTTAGTATGTTGTGATCAATTTATTGGTAGTTAAAAATTCCTTTACTCATGCCATGTGTAGGCATTTTTAGTTGAGTTTTGAATCATTTATTTTTCCAATGTTTATCTCTTACTATGATTGGGTTCTATTTGATGTGATGCAGTAGACTAGTTATCAGTTTTTAGGAGGTAGTAGACTTTTGGAGACCAAATGCCTCTTTTCTAGGGAGATATGATCTAGAGTTAGTTCAAAAAAAGGTCCCAAGTCATGACAAAACCTATTGCACAACATATATCTTGTTGAGATCTTTTTGGTACTTCTTTCAGATCATAAAATGGAGTCCAAATGCCTAAGTTATAGGCTATTGAAGTTATTTTATGACAAGCAAAACAAGGAGGTGTCACAATGTGAATGTGACAAGTGGACCAATCAGTCACTGACATGTGGCAATTAGTTTTGTATATTCATGCAAAAAAATTGGTTGGTTTTTTTTTTGGTTTTAGCCTCTGGTCTTTGACAGGCAGTCATATGGAGAACCGTGGGCCCCGCTATTGGCTCACTGGGGGCCCTCAGCGAGGGTCGACACACTTGATTAAGGAGGGGTGCCTTGGCCTCCATATCACAATGCATTAAATTTGAATTTACTTTTAAATCATTATATTTTTCCCACTAATTTCACGTGGGACAATTAAATTATATGTTTTTAAAGCCTTATAATTTTCCTTGGTAATTCTTTGTAATTTACTATTACCAAGCCCCATACGCCACATGGGAGAACCAACTTATCACAGCCATCCAAATACCTTGCCAAAGTCATGGTAGCTTGAGAATATATTCCTAGATTTTATATGAGTGCCACATCCCCACTCAAGATTATATGCCATGTCTGACTTATCTTCTAAGTCAAATGTTGAGCTAAGGAACGTGAGAAGAGGACTTCACGAATACCCATGCTAAGTATGGAGATGTGAGAAGATGGCATGGATCTAATGTATATGATAAAGTTGGTACTTAAACCAATGTACCATGATATGTTAATCACCTCGATCCCACCAAAAGGGGTGTCGACATTATGCAAGGAGGCCGCTTACCTATTAAAAGTCTTGAAAACCATTCCAACTTGCAAATGTGGGACAAATGATAACCCAAGCACCCAAATAGAATGGTAAATACTTGAACCAAATACCTACCAAGTAAAATGGATAAGTTTTGATTGACTATGCTAAGAGTTTGGAAGTGTTATATAAGCTATGAACTTGTATTTTAATTTAAGCTTGGCAGAACTGTGTAATTATTTTTAAAAAGCCGAGAGCTAGATGGAAGCTTGTAGAAAGCTAGCAAATGGATTTTAATCCATTATTTGACCTGGTACATAGTAAGTAAGCCTTTTTTATTATGTTTTGTAATTAAAAAGAGAATGTTATTATTATTATTTGGAAATAATAATAGTTTGAGTGAAGGGACCAAAGCAATTTTGGAAGGGGATTGAAGACTGAGAAAGGATTCTATGTGATTGAGCTTGAGTTTATCAGCATAGGTGGAATTCTTGGATAGAGATCAGACCTAAGGGAAGTTGTGTAGTGTTTTGAATAATTTTAAGCCATTTTTTGCACAAATTTAATATAAATGTTCCTTACTATTGGGTGGACCCAGAAACGTAGGCAAGATATGTCGAACTCCGTTATCAATATCGGATGGTAAAATTATCTTTATTTACATGTTTTAAATTCTATTTTCTGATTTTTAATTAATCAAGAACACATGAAATTTTTAAAAATTGACAATTTACAACATTCAATCTTAAAACAAAAACTAGTTTTATTGGTGAATGGAAGTTAAAAGTCATTCAATAATTCTAATCCAATTCGATAACCGAGAACATTTTTGCCAAACAATTTGAAATTTCTTTTGAGTATTTTGAGAATTTATTAAGTTTGAGAAATTTATAATCCATAGTTTTAAACTTCACTTTGAGTTTATCAGTGTAGTTTACGGATCAGGATTAAACCTATAACCATTCACCTACTCACAAAATGGTTCCCTAAAAATTTCTCAAAACATTAGTTTTTTTCTATGATATTTCATGTATAATGTAAGTCCCTTTTCATCTAATATATAATTTACCTAGAAATGCTCTGAAGCAACTATCATATAAAAAAATTAGCTGATCTTTGTGAAATTCCTTATGGCATGTATTCTTATTATGCCAAGATTTCTAGCTCTATTTTTTAATTTAAAACATCCAATATATTTGTATTGATACTAATCCATCCTATTCAATTTCAAAAGCTTGGTGGTGAGAGACTCATGATCCCTTAGTCTCATTACCATAGAAATGTGTAGATTGGGTACTAAGTATTCAATTAGCATAACTACTCAATCCCATAGACCAAATAGAATTGAGTAAATCATGTATCCCTCTTTTAGTGCATGCGATATGCCCAAATAATTGTAGGAATGTGATCTTACCAATCATTTCTCTTGACATTACATATATTTTTCAACATCTTACCCAATGCTTTATTAGAAGCCTCAACTTGGTCATTATCTTTTGGATGGTATGTAGTAATTTTTTGATGAGAAATCATAAATAATTTGGTAAGATCTTTGATATTATTATTCAAGAAATGTGTCCCTTGATCACTAACAAGATTGATAGGGCATCTAAATCTTGTAACTATATTATCTTAAAGGAACTTTACTACATTTTTCATGAAATAACTAGGTGTCATAGAAGCTTTGACCCATTTTTTAAAGTAATCTATTATAGTGATAATATACCTTGATTTACTACATTTACTTAGATGATTAATAGGTCTTAAGAAATTAATACCCCACTATTCAAAAGGTTATTTGACTAAAAAAGGTTGTAATGACATTTTATCCTTCTAAAGTGGCTTACCTATGCATTGACATTCATCACAGTGTTGTGATACTCTATATTCATCCTAAAAAAGGTTTGGCCACCACAACCCACTCTATAACAATTTACTTGCAGTAGCTTCTCCAAAAAAATGACCTCCTACTATTCCTTGTTGTGCCTCTTGTAATAGTTATGATTTTTCATGTTCTAAAACTACCTAGTTCATTACTTTATCCTTCCCTAAATGATATAAAAGCCCATTCATATTATCATATGGAAAATCTCTAGTGAAAAACTACTTCTTATCTCTTTCTTGGTAGTATGTAAGGAATACTCCTTATTTTTGGAAACTATTAATTGCTTCAAAAAATTTAGGGATCATAGAAATTTGAAATAGATGGGAATATATATAATATTATTTTAGTTATTCTAGTTATTTTACATTTGGGATGCGACTGAGATGGTTTCATCCAAAATTTTCTCTACCTAGTTTGATGTTGATGTGAAATTGGAATTATTAAAAGATCATCAACCATATTTAAATGCATCTTTTGAGCATAGGCTTATTGATTAGGTAACATAGAGCTTAATGATTTATCAAAAATTTAAATGGTGTTGTAAGAAGATAGTGTCAAAATTTATATAGTGAAAACACTATAGCCAATGCTTCTTTTTTAGTTCTCATGTAATTATTTTCTATGTTACACAACTTTTGACTTGTAAAATGTATGGGCTTGTCTAGTCTACCATCTCATGGTTATGTAAGCAAAGCACCGATTGTGATACCAAAAACATCAATATGAACATGAAAGGGCTTGATTCAATTTAAAAAGACAAGAATATGCATAGTGACCAATGTATGTTTTAGTTCGATTAAGGTTGCTTGACATAGAATTATATATAAACTTCACACTTTTGCATAGTAAATACTCTAATAGAGATGAAAAAAATGGAATATCCCTTGATAAAATTATGATAGTACCCTATATGTCTAATAAAATATCATACCTCTATATAGATAAATAGTAGAGACATACTAAGAATGATTACAATTTTGGCATGGTCCACCAAAATCCCTTCACTGCACACTACATGACCTAGCAAAACACCAAAAGGTGTAAAAAAATAAGCACTTTTTCAAATTTATGGAAATTCCTAGAGATAGATAGAATTATAACATGAGGCACAACTTGGACAAGTGTTATTTAAATAAGGAAAATATTTTCCATTCATCAAGATATACTTCTAGGAAGTTGTGAATGAAATCATTAAATATAGTCACCACTACTTGAGAAAAACTATAGGTGTATTCATGAGGCCAAAAGACATTACCATTTATGCAAAGATCCCCATTCTATTTCAAAATTTGTTTTATCTTTGTCTTATTCTATGATGGGTATTTGATGATAGCCACTAGAGCCTCTATGAAAGAGTAGACTTCATGACCTACGATAGTTTTTAAAACTTCATCTATGAAGGGAATAGGAAATGGATTGTTCACACATCATTCAAAATTTGATTGTCACCACATACTCAGATCTCCCTTATTTTATTATGTTGAACTACCATGGTAATAATCTAACCTTACTTTTCTAAAGGATAGATTATTCATGTGTCTTGCATTCTATCTAGTTCATCTTTCACTTTCAACTTCATGTTTGGATTCAACTTGTATGGCCATTTATTTATCGGTCATTCACACTCCTTAATTTCAATATGAATTTCACCTAGGGATGGGTATACTCCTCTAACCATTTAAAATTTTTGTGGGAAACACATCTTGATAATCCCATAGAAGTTGCATAGATTCTAAAACTTTAGATTTAGTCTAATAGTCACCTATATGTGCCAGTTTAGGAATCTCCTCACTTATGATGTTTTCCACATGATTTTTAATAGGTTAATGATAAATATAAAAAAATTCCTAAAATATTATATAATTCATTATCCTTCCTATTCTTGAATTTGTATGTTACACAATTTATCCTCTTCAGTGGATTTTACGGTTGGGTCCTTTATTGGTTCTATTAGTTAGTTAGGTGCAACAAAATTAGTGAAATCAATATCACCATCAGTATCTAAATATTAAATTTCATCATCTTCATATTTTATTTAGTGGCATGGTTACATGAGAGATTATGCTTCCAACTTAGTAGCTTTATATCTTTGTAATCCTATATTTAGATCAAAGGCTACGTTCTTATATGTAATATATTCCACTGTAGTGCTTAAATATTTTGTGCACCCATGGCATAGAAAATGTTTTATTTTTATCAATGTATTATGAACCAAAGGATTTTCATCTTCAAAGACAAAAGTCTTTATGAAGTTGCTCTACACCTGTGCCCAATTATTTATCTCCCTCATGCATTTTTTATGTATATACCATGTTGATGGTAAGGGGGTAAGTGTGTAATGAAATATGTGAACCCAATACTTTGGTGCCACATGTTATTTATTCTAAACCTCCACACATTTTTGGATATGGATTTTAGGGCACTCACCTTCCTAAAATAAAGTCCAATTACTTTTGATGACCAGTAATAGTTGAAATATACTAATCATAAGTTTGCACACATCATCTTAGTCAAGCTAATCATTCCTATGAATTACCCACCATGTTGTTGTAACTCCTTGCAAAGCATAATTCAAGGCACTGATCAACTAAATAATTATAAGTACATGAACTTGTAGGCATAAAATGAATTGATTAATATCCTTGATCTCATATTACAAAGGGAGTTGTCTCTCATGGGTGAATACCATTCTCATATGTCAGAGTTTATAATCACCATGAGCCCAATTAAGTAGGTATGTATCTAATTATCCATTGATAAATGAAGATATTTCTCTAGGAAAAGTGCCTTCTTTAGTCAGATCTATATAAAACTACATATGATCATCTACTTGATAGAGAAAATCAAATTTTAAGTGAGTAGGTGATTTAACAAGCATGGAGGTGTAATCCTCTAAGATAAATTAAGGTGCCAATGTTTAATTAATTAATGATTTAGGATTCCATTATTTATATGTATTCAACTATTGAGTGATTAAATATCATGTATGAGGTTTATTATGCTCATACAAAAATTTGAACTTGACTACATGTAGATCTTTTAGGTTCTCTTAAGAGTTTACCTTCATCTAGTTAGTTTCTTGTGAAACATAGTGAGAGTCTTGTTTAGCCAGAATGATGTAGGGTTTATGTGCCTTATTCATAAGAATGATGACAATATTAAATCTTTGATGTGCCACTAGCTGATTTTTCATATTATTGATAGTCATCTGACCAGCATATGCCCATTTCTTGTCAATCAATACACAGTTATGAGTTATTGTCTTCATATCGATGACTTCAAAGTCACATCATAGGATTAGTTCTATGAATTTAATTTTAATGTCTTCTAATATACCAATGGTCTCAAATCATCCATAGTCTTCTAAGCTTAGAGTCATTGGACTATAAATTACAACTAGCTATCCAATTGCCTTTTTTGTAGACCTAGGGATCATATTGACCATCCTACCAAAATCAAAGATAACATTTATAATTTCATATCATGAAACTTAAATTTTTATTCACACATCTACATCTTATGGCTTTTTTTTACATACCAAACAAGATTTTCTATCATTCATTGTCCTTATTGTGCACACTCCAATAAATTGTGTAGCAAGTTGGTAATGTTTTGAGACATGTCTTCATTTCATAGTGTACTTAAAAGCTTTAATAAATATATTAGTGTAGTAAAAACTCCATCTTGATGTATAATACACACAATTTGACTATACATTTAGGAATCTATTACTACAACATCTCCTTCAGTAGTGTCTTGGTGTTGAATATTTTTCAATTTTTGTACTTCATACATGAGCCCCTTTTCTATAGTTCAGTCTACGTATTTGTCCTATTTTAATTTTTATATTCCATAGTATTGAGGCATTTAAATAAGAGGCAATACTCTCTCTACAATTTGGTGTCTTTTAATGATGTTTAGGAATGCATCCTCCTTAGGTTGTGAATTCACCATGTTAAGATTCCTGACAACTTTTTATTTTCTTTACTTTTCTAAGACAGGATAGTCTTATGTCTCGTTCTACTCATATACCCAAAAATATGCATACTAAGACTATCTTTGAGGGTTCAATGTGAAATTTCATTGCAGATGAATATACTCTCCACATAAGTAACATTGCAAAGGAGGGAATTGATAATTATTTCCTCTATCACCTTGGTAACCTACTATGTATCCACCCATAGATCTTCCTTTGTTTAACTGATAAACTCCTATATAAACTACTTGTTATTGCATCATATTCTAGTTATAATGTTGTTGGGTGTTATCTATAATTCTAAATTATTGCACAATTGGTGGGGTCCAACTAGTTTTTTGTTGTTGCATCATTATTGGATTCTAAGGTGATGAGTACTAGTATTATGGTGATGGTGGTGTCCAACTTGATAGAGGAGGGGTCCATCTAGCCAAATATTAATGTAGGTATTGAGGCAAATTGGGAATCCATTTTGGACCTACTTGGTCACACAAACCTTATCAACCTCTAAGCCTAGAGTTTTCTACATACCTGAGGATATTTGTTGTGCAATGATGATAAATACATTCTATGCAATGTCTTCTTTGATCTCTTGAAAAACCCTATAATTTTTTTCATCATGGTTGTGTGACTAATAAAAAATAATAATTTAAACTAGGAGGACTATTGACATATTATTATAGGAGATGGCACTACATTATTATGTGCCCTACTACTCCATAGATTTTGTACAACTCTATCCCAATCTTAGGAAAATCATTTCTATGATGTTCATCTTTCCCACACTCCATTCACCATAGGTTTAGCTTAGGTTTATGTGATTCATGGTATTGTTCTATACTCTTCATAAAATCTTGCAATGTATTTTCAATATTTGAACCCATTTTTGAAGCTTCCATATATTATTCAATTTTCTCTACTCATACATTAATAGCTCTAGCATTTGCCTTAGTAGCATATTGAGTCTATATTATAGAAAATCTAATTCTAGAACATAGTCCTTAGATAAACCATGAAGATTTATATTTATCTTCTAAGGAAAATTCCACCATATTCATAACATCAAAGAACCTATGATCATAATCACAAACTAATTCTCCTAACTTCTACCAAATTTCCTTTAGGTCTTGAATAGTATGAATTTTGCATTTCTTTATCTTAAATTATGTGATAAACCATTCCTTAACCTTATATAGACTTTCCTACACAATTTTTCTATGGTACATAAACTCAAGTTCTCTTCCATTCAATTAAACTATTAATTCACACTTCTTTATGGCCTCATCACTAATACCCTTATCCTACCATCTCATCTCACATGCTAGTAAGTATTTTTCAGGGTCTACAGACCCATCATATGTCACTAGGTTTATAAATGCTCCTACAACACCCCTTTTGTAAATTGGTGTCAAAGGGACATGTTGCACCACTATTACAATGGGAGGATATACTATGTGTGATCCTATTTTCATACTATGAATATTTTCCTGCACAAGAGGAAAGTTAAATTTGCACACTCTATTTTTTTATGTTTCTTGATTTTTTCTACTTGGTTTCAACAAAACCTATGGCCTTCAACAGCTTACGAATTATTGTTGTTTTAATTTCAATATCCTAAAAATTCACATTTTTTAAAATGGACCTTCCCAAATAATACTTGCCTAGTCATTTCGTTGAAAATTTCTAATGGAATATAAGAAATTAGACTATGGGGATGTGTGCTCTTCTAGTGAATTATTCTTTCATATGACTTTTCATTCTTCTAGGCTTAAACCTGTGATTAATCTATGAATTTGTTCTACTTATTTACTTGATTTTTATCTAAAACTATGTTTCCTTCATTTTGAAATATCTATTTTTATAGTTGTGCACTAAATCCATCATCTAACTGATCTTATTCTTCAAACATCTCTTCTTCCTCTCATTCTCTGTAATTTCTTTCTTTATATCAGCGTTCATCTTATTATTTCATATAATATTTATTCATCCTTCCTTATTCATATATTTATTCTCATTCATCATTTCTTCCTAATCATTATTCATCTATTTTACTCTTACTCTTCACTCTACTGGCAGCTACCTAGGTACTCTTCTATTTACTCAATCTATTTTATTATCATATCTCATGTTATGAATCTAGACATTTCTTCTGACTCTTCTTACCTCATGTCTCCATTATATATTTATGTCCAAGCCTTATCTACTCATCTAATAGTCATTCACTATAATATCACACACACCCCCATATGCCTAGAGTGACTAATTCATATTGGCTAGAATATGGACTATGGCCTTGTTCACAACCAACATCTTCATAAGGATAGGTAATCATTGCAAAAATTTCCCTTGTATTTCTATGATGAAAAATTCCTTCATATCTTTGAAATATATATATATATATATATATATATATATATATATATATCCCTATACTTCAAACTTAGTTATATATCTATCTACTATAGTAGCAATGCAATGATCTATTTCTCTTGTCCAGTCGGTTTTTAATCTCTGTAATTGGTTTATATTTTCTTCAGTTTAGATTATAGTTTATTTTGTTCTTAAGTTGAATCAATAATATTCTAACCATGCTAATGAGTTAGCTATAAATTAATGCAAATCACACCATAAAATTTCATATATCTCTCCATAAATATGATTGCAAATGATTTCTTGTATGGTAAAGCTAGTCCTTTTTTATTCTTCTTCTATAAAATTACATATTCTTTGGTCTAACCATATCTCAATATCTTTCTACCTTGGTAACCATCTTAGCATAACTACCTCAAAAAATAAGTTCCATACTCATCACATCATTGTTAAAAAAGGTTCTTAAAGCATCAAAACATGTTAAGGATAATGATAGATATGGTATACTTCAAGTAGGTAGGATAGTATTTTTCATTCATATAGAAGTTTTGATAATAGAAACATAATAAGCATTAATTATCCTACATTATTTAGGTAGTTTTCATAGCCATTGTTTAATAAACACAAATAAAACATTCAAGTTAATTCGATAGAAATTAATCGAACATTATACATGAGAAAACATGCAAGGAATATAATAAGAAATCACACATGTAACCATAACTAGATAAATATCTATTGATCTTTTCAAAAGTGGAACCCTTTTATTCTTACAAACATACATATATATAGACATTTTTTGGTCTATAATTATTCATCTTCTTCTCATTCTTGGTTCCAAAGTGGATTTTATTAATATTATGGCCTATTAGAAGTCATGAAGATAGGACCAAATAGACTTATAAAATGAAAAAAGGTACATAACACACAAATATCAAACTAATATCCTGCATAAATTTACAATCCAAATTATTTTACCAACAACTACATCAACACAAAACTAACAATTGAGAGACACTTATCTAGGGATGATAGCATGGAATTTTATAAATGCATGATAAGTTAATATGGCATACCTAAAAAAGTAATTTTCCAAATTTGAATTAAATGAGTAAAATAATTCTAGCATTATTGGACATTAATGGCACACAAACTAAAATTAAAGTAGACACCATTGAGATATGTAATAATATTTTGAAGAGATATATTGCTTATTGATTATCAAATAGCCTAAGCAAAATTGAATTCTATGAAGAAATAAAAGCCCTAGTTTTCTATGTTTGCCTATGAATTACTTTTAATGAACCACTCAGTTGAATTATCATGTGAATTACATTGGTAATCCATAAATAAGAAATGGATTCATCATCCAGGGCATACAGAGGATCTCTACCACCATCAAGGTTATAAATTAAGGATTCAATTGAGTATATAAATATAATATTTGACTTGGATATATTCGTTAGTAACTATAAAAATTAAACATCTCTATGTAATGACATGGAAAATGTTGATGCCTACTCATGTGAGGAAAAGTTAATAGCTAAATAAAAATAACTAGTGGTAGATTTGATACCCCTAAGATGTCAATAGTTACATTTTTTAGCAGAAAAGACTAGAGTGATGCCTTTTATCAACTTAATTATAAATTTTTTATTTAGGGGTAAGGAATATGATGGATTCCTACATCATGAAAACAAGAGGAAAGTCATGGACTATACTTCATAGAATGATTTTCAAATGTACCTATAGTTATTAACTACTAATTCCACCCTTATGAAGGTTGTTCAATCCTTCATAATTTAGAGTAACATGGAGAGAATCCTAGGCTATGGGTGGCCTAATAGGTGGATTGAATCTCTAGATTATAGGGATAACTCTCTTTTATGTATCAGTTAGGTTCTCTACACTTTGTTACTAGTTTGAAAGGGAAATAAGAGGAAGATAACATGAAATAAAATCTACTTAAGGAGGTAATACACCAAAATATATCTATCACCTCTCTAATACGAACTAAGAAGCTGAATTATGACATGAACTTGATTTCACTACTCAAATAAAAGGTCTCCAAACATAAATGTCTCACATAGAGGCTATTATCTTGATGCATGATCTAATGTAGCTAATCATTAAGTCTTTCAAAGACACTAGTGAAGGATTATACTTACCATACATACAACATTATTTAATCAAATTATGTAATATATAAAGATGATTAACCACCTACAAATAAATAAATAGGAGAGGACAAATGTAAGGAATCATTTACTATCACTAGAATTAATCTACAAACCATAAAGCATATACTAATCACAATCATTGAGGAGGCTAAAATTCAGTCTTATTCAATTTAAAGAGCCAAGTACAAGTGTTTTTATGAGTAGGGAATTGCCACAAATCAGGTTAAGGATCCATAAAAATGCCAAAAATATGCATACTTAAAGAGAAAATGAGAATAGAGTGAGTGTGTGTGTGTGTGTGTGTGTGTGTGTGTGTGTGTGTGTGTGTGTGTGTGTGTGTGTGTGTGTGTGTGTGTGTGTGTGTGTGTGTGTGTGTGTGTGTGTGTGTGTGTGTGTGTGTGTGTGTGTGTGTGTGTGTGTGTGTGTGTGTGTGTGTGTGTGCGCGCGCGCGCACGTGTGTGTGTGTGTGTGTGTGTGAGAGAGAGAGAGAGAGTAAAAACTAGGGATGAGTCATCCACCTAGTCCTCCTTCAAATCCTACATATTACATGACAGATTCTCTATTTATTTCCTTGGAAAATGGTGTAGGAGGTAAAGGTAAGCTTGTTTGGAAGGATTGAATAATTCATGAGCATTGATTGGTGTATTTTTACCACTTTATGTGTATATATATTTGCTTGTATATCTTATATCCTAGCTTGCATGCCCACGTTGATGAAGAAGACTTCTCCATGAAAATAGGTCTTCAAGTACTCATCTATTATTAAATTTAATATTTATCCTCACTCATGTTATTGTTACACCTTGATAGGGTTGTTTGAAGGATCTTAAATTTTGTTTGACTTTGTCTTCATGGATTGGTATAGGAGAGAGGAAAGGTCTCCTTAAGGATGTTGAAGACTCCTTCAACCATCTAAAAAATTATTTTGACTAACTCTTGATATTTTCTTGTCCTCAAAGTGGCATAGAAGATACATATCACCTTGAAAATCTTGTTAAAGATCCTTTATACATTGATTTAGTTGATTTGATCACTTTAACTCCTCCCTTTGTAATGTGGCATAAATTTTAGTTTATATAGGTTTAGTTTAGTCTAGTTTAGTTTAAGATATTTCCTATGATCGACTGACTAGGTTTCCCTATGTGGTCAATGATAGGTTACCTCAAGTGAAGAGATGGAAATAGGACCAAGTAGTGTAGTTCATGCCCCACATGCCAACACTATAGATGGTGAGATGCATTGACATAGTATGGTGACCATATGAGTAGCTATTAACTACCTGGGAGAGATAGCATATAGTTGGACAAGTGTTATAAAGGAGAGAGGTGATATGACACTATACATGGTGGAGAGAGCCACATCTAGTGGCATGAGTGCCAAGATAAATGAGTATACCTCATCTAATGACACTAATACTCATGCCCAAATAGTAAACTCAACATTTGAGGGAGCCATAAGGGAAGAAGGGATTCAAACCATTGATAGAGAGGCTGACACTATGGCCATGTTGAGAGTGACCATGGACTAGCTAGGCATGATGAGGGGTAGAGCAAGATGAGGAGATAGAGGTAGTGATACTAGATGTACCACTACCAGCTCCATAGAGAGATGATCTATGGCCACTAAGGACATGGTATCGATAGAGGAAATAGGAGAGATAAGAGACCATCATTATCCTTGGTGAGTTATTAGAGGAGATAAAGGAGACACATATGAGTGAGAGACTAATCAGGCACATGCTGAGATGCACATGAGCCATGATAGCTAAGTTTGAACTGAGGAGGTGACATATAGAGGAGGTACTGGGAGGTCATGTAGATGGGGAGACTAAGCTAGGTGGTCATGTACATGGCGATACCATAGTAGTTGAGACATTAATAGGTAATAAAAATATGATCGATTTATTTCTTAAGCTTTGAATTGAAAGATAGATATTGTGATATATGACAGTGATCTAATCTTCATCTAGTGTTATTTTATAGGTATACCTAAGGATGATGAGGAGAGATGGGGGTGATTGTTAGGGGAGCACTCCATGACATCTTAGATTATAGTCTATATCCTTACTACCCCATGACACTAGAGGATCTGAGTGTACCATCTTCCCTAGCTTAGGCAAGCTATTTTAGACTAATGGGAGTGGCCATGAGGCAGATATGGATGTAGAGAGAGAGAGCATAGCCACCCATAGAGATGAGTATAGGAAAAAGGTATTATTATTATACCCTAGCTAATGAGAGAGATATACATATAGAGATAGTGACTTAGATGACATAGGAATATATATTACTGCAGACCCAACTGATGCATGCACATGTAATGACCTAGATTGAGTTAGTATAGGCACAAGTGCAGATAGCACATCTATAGGGATAGGTAGAGGGATTGAGATCTTGGACTACCTTGTTAGATTATACCATTTAGAGTATTCACATAGAGACCTTAGTAGGTAGTGTGGCTAGGCCATGAGATAGATAGGATGGAGCCCAGCCCTAGATCTGGAGCACTACCTATGGTTAAATATTTTGTATCAAAATATTGAGATATATATATATATATATATATATATATATATATATATATATATATATATATATATATGATGTATCATTTTGGCTTATTTATGTGATTGTATATGTGGTCACTATGGATATACTATTATCATTATGCTTGTTTTTTATTTGGATGATTTGGATATATTTATTTCTAGCACATGTATTTAGATTTGTTGTATATGATATAGGAAATATATGTGATTTGGTTTATTTTCTAGGATTATGAGAAACACATTCATGTTTAAAAAATATATAGGCAAAAAGACTTGGAAAAATATAATCAATCAAAAATACACTATAAACTAATTCAAGATGGGAAATGTGCAATAACATGAAAAATGACTAAGTATAAAGAACCAAGAAATGGCAAACAAGATGGTAAAAAGGGGATTTGTTTTCAAACAAAAGATGAAATATTTTTGAACCAAATTAAAAAAACTAAAATCATACTATATCACATTGGGAATTATGAAAAATAAAGTAATAAAATGGAAGGTATGCAGATGGTCACACAAGGTAAGCAAAATAAATGAAAAGTCAATGAAAATTTGGTCTTAAATTTATCACACTAATTCAAGTTGTGAATTATGACAAAATTCAAGAAATGGTTTAAATATTACATGTACTCAAAAAATAAGAAAATAAGGGGCAACAAAAATGAAGCATAAAACATACTAGTTCAAGCTGGGAAGCATGTCAAATGATGTGTAATTTCATAATCAATCAAATCTTATCTCAAATTTGACACATGTAATTTGATGGTGACTTGATTGCTGGAAAAATTTGTGAGGAGGGTCAAGTGCTATATGTAGTATTACACTACAACTCAACAAAGGGAACACCACATGGGGTGGAATAAGCATGAACAACCAAGTACATAGGAAATAAGGGTAATAGGATAAAACACTCATAAATGAAAAACCCAAAAGGATTCCAAAACAACATTAGAAATTAGAATAGTAATATTAGATTGAAATTCAAAAGGGATGGTAATTTTGTGAGGAATTATCGGGTCCTATATATAGTCTTATGCTATAACTCACAAACTAGAAACTGAAGGGGTGTGATCAAAAAGCAAGACAATATTTCTCAAGAGGAAATATGAGGAAAGGGAATAAAAAGGGGAGTGTAAAAAGCAAATACTTAGGCATATTAAGAGAAGAAATTAGGAAATAAGAGTCATACTAAGAACATGAGAGTGGTCATCTATGTACAAAGAAAACATATTCCTTATAGACATAAAGCTTTGTAGGAAATTAAGTGTGCTACTAAGATTAGTTCATGAAGGTAGATTGGTACAATGAAAACTAAAATGGACCTACCTCCCCATGATGTGTTCCCCACTCATTAGGACCCCTTACAAAGCCTTCAATATATTATGAATATTAGGTACTTGAATGAGTAATTAGGTAGCACTATAACCTTTTTTTTAATTCCCCTACTCCAATCTATTGGACTACCACACCCCAAAGGAATTTGGCTCTATGTGAAGCTGAATATGGAGTTTGAGATTTGATTGGAGATAGTAGATGTGTTTAAATCATGTATTTTAGTGTGATTATACTTTTAATAATATTGTATATTTTTCATTTTGATATCATTTCCTTTTGTTTAAATGATTTGGTTTTCAACTTGCTTTTTTTAGGATATTTTTTGTAGATTCCTCCTCCATTCAGATTTGAAATGACCAAGCATGAGAGAGATAATGACACACATGAATGATTTGTAGGCTAAGGCTAAAGGAAGCTAAGTAACCAAATATAAAAGACTGACTAAGACACTTAGGCTTGATAATGAACATATATGTGATCTCAAATCTCAACCATGCATATACTTAGTTTGTGGAAAAAGGAAGAAAGTAATAGAGAGATCCAAAGGTGGATCGATAAAAATAAATAGTAATGAAGATACAAGGCAATAACAAGCTAAATATGGTAATTTTGTGAGGATCTATCATGTCCTATCTGCATTCTTACAAAGTAACTCAAAAAATAAATATCCAAGGGATGAAACAAGAAGAAAAGAGAAATATAAATCAATGATAAGGAAGAATAAACATATGTGAAAAAGATAAAATATAAAATTAATAATAAATATAGTACAATAAAGAATAAAATGATATAAGATAAGCAATAATTTGACATAGTGTCAAATGATATAATCAGACATAGAAAAAGAAATAAAAATGGAACACACATACAACCCAAATATACATGTAAAATTACCATGCATATGCTCATACATACTATTAAATCTATCCACACACATTATCCAAGACATCAGATAAATTTCTATGAAGCTAGATACGAATTGTTGTGAATGTGTCATCAATCTTTGTAAAATACTAGGAAAATACTTAAATTATAATATCCTCAACTAAAAAAGTAGGAATACTCATTTGATAATGATGAGGAGGGAAATTGGGCAAAGAATGATCATAAGAATGTGTGGGAATAAGATCTATAGGAGGAATAATCACCGATGGAGAAGGATCCATAGGTGATGGAGGGTCCATGGGTGGAGAAGGAACCATAGGTGGAGGTATAGAAGAAACCATATGAGGTGTCACTATGAGAGAATAAGGGGGAACCTTATTTTGATAATAACCTATGGGAGGTATAGTATCTAGTCTAAGGATAGCTATAAGATGATCTTTAAGATCTTTCTGAAGGATATGACAATGATCAATATGATGTGTGATGTACTAGTGCCATATATAATACCTCTCACCATACTTAGGTATATATTTAGGAAGAATATTGGGAGGAAGTATGGTAGTGCCTATGCATGGGGAATAAGGATGCAAAGTATCAATATATTAGCACAACTTATGACAATGGGTAGAATAATGAGTATCTATCCCATGAAAGCAATAGATATGCTTGTGAGTGTGCTTAGGAGGAATACTCATAGGAGAAGGTATAACAAGAGTGGAATAAGAGGGACATGAATCATCACTACATTTGGTGGGAAAAGGATCCATCTTAGGTAAAGGAAGCAAAGCATCACCAAGAGGAGGGGGTGATGGATAAGGAATAGAGCTTGTCTTAATGGGAAGAGAACTAGTGAAAGAAATAAGAGTAGGCTCATCAAGAAGGGAAGAAGTAATAATAACTGGTTCTAACACAAGTTCCACTATGGGAAGATTATGATAAATAGAAGGTATAAGAAGTGTAACACTAACCTTAGGAGTAAAACAATGATGGGAATCAGGGAACCTATAAAAATGGTAAGGGTAGGTCATAGCATGATCCATGAGCATAGTCCTATGGGGATCCTTAGAAACTAGAGGTTTCAGTGACATCTCCACTCTGTGATAAAGAGGAAAAATATAGAAATTAGGAATTTTAAAATTTGAAACATGAGAGGATGCATGAAAAGACTCAAGTAAATCAAAATAATAATTCACAATCTCAACATCATGGGCTTGGACAAGACCACCTAATAAAGGATCATCTAAGGAATATCTATCATCATAATCAAGTGAATGAAGCTAGATGACACAAGTTGGAATAAATTTTTCATCTGAAGAAGCATGGTGAAGATAATGATGAGTCTTGTATAAGACTACAGAAATGCCATCATAAGGAGGTTTGTGAGAAAGAGGTTGTAAGGAAGTAAGAGGTTATGAGATGAGATGAGGTAGAGATCAAAAGTTTTTATCTTGAGATTAATATAATTAGGCTCATCATCATTAGAATTTAAAAGGTTAGGAGGAATATTACCAATAATATTGAAATTCCCATTGTATCATCTAGTTGAGTTGACAAGAAAATTTAGATGTTGTGATTCATGAAATGGAACACTAGGTAAAGGCTCAAGAGTAGGAATCTTAAAATCACCACAATCTTAAAATTGTTCCAAATTCCAAGGGTTATTATCTCCTTGAATCCTATAAATGGCTCCATTATGAGTAAATTTAATTCATTGGTAGGTAGAATAAGTGGTAGCTCTCATACGATGAGTCCATGGACTACCAAGCAAGATGTTATAAGAAAGAATAAAGTTAAATATCATCACCTTCACATGAATGGTGATAGGTGGGATAGTAATGGGAAGCCACACACACCCAAGATGAGACATTTTCCTTCTATCATATCCTTGGTATGTGCTATGTGTGGACTTAATACTGCATTCAAAATATCTAAGGGTTTTAATGAAATCAAGAGAAGCAACACAAGTGCTAAAACCCTCATCAATCAAAGCATGATTAACTTAGATATCACCGATTTAGATAATAATAAATAGGGAAGATCATTTTCATGAATTAGAATCTAATAAAAAATCATAGATGTAATGGGAAATTTTAATGAAAGAGAAGTGTTGATAATTTCATCAACATTGATGGGCATCTCTTCACATTATTACAAAATACTATCCTTAGAACTAGATAAGGTTATTTCCTATCTCGCTAAGGGAGGATGAAGGACATTCATCTCAAATAATAGTTTCATAAGATGGTTTTGATGATGGGGAGATGTCCTCATGAGTTAAATAAATGGAATTTGAGAAGGGAGATTAGTGAGCTCTGCAATGGGATCCCACTCATCATAACCCATGAGAATATTGTTAGATATAGGTGTGTAATGGTTAAGGAAGTCTAGAAGGAGTTAAAGATCATTGAAATTTTTGTTGATAATAATGAGAAGGTTTAGAAGAAGGTTTTAAATCATGTTGATATGATTAACTAATAAGTTCAACTTGATTTTGAGAAGTAAAAGAGGTGTTAACAGAAGGTTGATTAATATTGAAAGAAGAAGATGATGGAAGAGTGGTATAAATATCATGGGGTGTGTTATCTAAAGGAGAATCATAATTTGGATATTAATCAAAGTTTATAAGATCTTCTTTTCCTAACTCATTTAAATGAGTTGGATAAAAATATTGGATAACATGGTATGCTTGAGAAGGAGGTGGGGTGTAGATAGGTTGAGAATCGATGAAAGCCACTACTCTTCACATATTATTCATTCAAACCACATTTTATTCAAAAATTGAATCCACAAGACTTTATACTTTATTGGTGGAAGATATGGGCTTACCCTAGTTTTTTTGAATTGGTTGATGATTAGGTAAAGGATCCGTATAAATAGCTAAATGAACAATTGCTTGTTTCAAGGCTTGAGATTTATCATGAGTTTTGTATTCATTAAAAGCATGCTCATAAGCATGTTGATGTTGGTTCATGATAGAATCATAGTCAAAATTAGGTCCAATAAGAAAGACCATAGCTAAATTATGAAGTTGTCTACAAGTCTCATGAGAATGACCCTAACTAGCATGAAACTAACAAAACTTAATAAGATCATCCCAGGTTTTCATAGGATGAATAGGGTCAATTTTATGGGGAAGAGGCCTAAGTAAACATTTAAGCAATTCAACTAAGAAAAAAGGTTTATGAACATAAATGTTATTTTTTGAGAAATGAGGATTAGTAAATTATTGAGAAGAGGAAGATGGTTTCGAAGAAGGGGTAGGAACAATAGCTTGAACATGGTGAATGGTATCATATGAATCAGAAACACCATCATTGGTAACATTGAGGTTTTTGTTTTTAATTATATATGAGAACTCATGGAAGGTTTGGGTGGTTCTAATTGATGCATAAGGAAATCTTGTCATTTATCTTGATCAATAGCTTCTTCCAAAGTGTGTGGACAAAGGGTCTAGACTTGATATTATAATTTGGGATAAAGATCATTTGTAAAGAGATGAAAAATATTATCATTGGCCATGTTGTGTTCACAATTGTTTGATAAATTATTCCATGATTTAACAAATGCTTGGGCAGTTTCATTTTTGCCTTTGCTTACAATTGATGAAATGAGCCAAAGTGTTTTTAGAAAGATCACTAGTTTGGAATTATTTAACTAAATCATTCACTAAATCCTCCAAACTAGAATGGAATGAGGTCTAAGTTGATTGTACCAATTTAAGCATCACTTGTGAGGGTCTTAGCAAGGATCTTGGTAGTGGAAAAGATGTTTAATTTAACCCAATATTTATAAAGACTCCCAAATATTTTAAGATGAAAAGAAGGATTAGTTTATCCATTATAAGAGATTGTAGGTGTTATACGTCCTATATCAATGTTAAAAATTTGAGTAGTGACAGGTTCCTTTTGTAGATGCTTGATAGTTTTTTTAATTAAATGAGGTTGAGGAATAAGACTTCCTTGACAATCTTGAAGAGGAGGGGGAGGAACACTTTGGTTATGTACACCCCAATCCATTGGTTGTGGTTGTGTTTGAAGATGAAGAAGGTGATTTTGCATTTTCATAATTTGATTTATGTTATAGGCTTGAAAAGTATTCATTTTATTATTATTTTGCAATAAAAGTTGATGAGTTTTACTAACATTATTAGAAGAGTTGGTGTTGGTATTAGTGGCTTGGGTACCACTATTGGTGTTCTTGAGAGCTTGAGATGAGTGATGAGAATGAGAGACACTATTGGAAAATCTTGATTTTGTAGAAAAATATGGAGTAGTGAATGGAAGAGAGGAAGAATCACTAGAAGCATGAGTGCCTTGGGTAGAAAACAATGAACTAGTGGAATGATTAAGGATAGTAGATCTTAAGAGAGGTCCACTAGATGTAGAACCAACCATGGTAGTTGAGATACTAGGCATGGAAGTAGAAGAAAGGAAATAAGAAGAAGAAGCATGAGAAGAGGTCATGATTAAAGGGAGAGGTTGTAAAGAAAAGAAATAAGTACTACCAAATCAATTTGGGAATGTATAATGTGGTGAATGAGGTTCATTGTCTTGACCATTAATCATGAGACTGTAAATGGTAGATGGATCTTTCCCTTTATGTTGGGGAAATTGGTTGATAAATAAAAGAATTTCATGAGTATACTCTAACTTAGGTTGGTTATCTAAGAGAAAATAAGAATTATTTTATAAAGAGGTATCATGAGGGAACCCATAGTTCATTGTGTGAGTTATAATATGGACATTACTAGCATTTATAAAAAGAAATCAACTTTGTATATGGGAAACCCTATGAGGATTAGTGAATTCCATCATGCTTGTTATTTGAGATTCAATGTTGTCACCCAATAATAAATCCATGAAGAAAGAGGAAGGAAAGAAATATGAGAAAATAAATGATTCATAAAGTGATAGAAACAAATCTAGGTTGAACTGGTCAACCTAGTGCAAAATAGGAATAATAAAGATGGATAGGGTCCATAAAACCAACCTAGTACAAAGAGCAAAAGCTAAAAAAGGGGGAAAAGGCTTGAAAACTATGATAAGTTAACTCAATCAACTAGTGTAGTACATAAGAGCTAAAAAAATTGATAGGTCAACCAAGTTAACCTAGTATAGTTGACAGAGGTAGAAAGTAGGGCCTGGGATAGTGCAGAGTTGAGCTAGTTGACATTGTACAATAGATAGGAAAGGAAAAAGGATTTATAAAAATATGAAAAAATGAAATGAGATATGCCTATAGATAGTCTAAAAAACAAGTTACTAAAATGAAATACATAGTTAATTGAATTGACGCTGGCCAATCTAATTGGTACACATACATAGATTGCAATTTTGAAAGAAAAGTATAGGGCAGAGTAGAAATAGATAAATAGAAATTGACTTGGTGTTTTGGAGATGAAAATAGAATAGGTAACTGACCTATAACCTTGGAGAGGATTAGCCCAATCTATATAACTAGGTTGAATTCGTCGACTAAGTGAGATAGGAACCTACTACAAAAGCTAAAAAAGTGTGCTAAGTCAACCAAGTTGACCTAGTAGACTGAATTAGATGTCTAGAAATGTGCTAAGTCAAGCTGGTCAACCTAGTTGATTAGACTACAAATCTAAAAGTTTAGAATCTAGAACCCAGAACCTACATTATGAATCTTGAATAAGAACCTGATATAAAGTGGCTAGAAATATACTAGGTCAACCTGATCGACCTAGTAGGATAAACATAAAGTCTATAAAGTGTTGGAAACATGTGCTAGGTCGAGCTAGTCTATCCAATTGCTTGCTCCTACACACAAAGAAAAATATCTAGGTTGATAGAATTAAGCTAGCAAGTCAAAACATATGATATAAAAGGTGATAAAATGAATAAAATAAGTGAAAGAAACCCTATAAGGTTTTGATTCACATTGGGTTCACCAAAATGTTTGTAATCATATTTTCATGGTGTACATGAATCAACCCTAGATGAGATAAGATAGATCACACCTACACTTCTTATTAGGGCACACACTTATTAAGCATGAACATGACCAATATGAGGATATGCTAGACCTGATTAGGGGATCACTTGTATCAACTATCACAACACATCATGTAAGGTAGGGTTCTAAATCCTACATTCTAACACAATCACACAACCACCCTAAAAGAGTTTTATGGTTTATATATTCACTTATGATAATAAACAAGAAAGTAAACTAATCTAATAACAAGAAAAGTAAACTAATCTAGTGCTCACCAAAGCTTGTGGAAAAAAGTAAGGGTTAGAAAAAAATAAGTAAATAAAAAATAAAATAAACATGTATAGGAGACATATGCTCATGTCAATGTAGATATAATCCTAATACATGGGAGATAAGAATACATATTGAATTATCTATCTACTCTTGCAAAGGATAAATATAGTTAAGAATATTTACCTTTGAAGATGAACCTATCGAGTCTCATCCTCTCCCTAGGCCAATGGTGCTTTGAAAGAGATTGTTGTGGCTTGTAAGGACAACCAAGATAAATTAGATCTAGGCTACACAACCTACCTAAGCATCCAAAATTATTCTCCAAAAGACAATATTAGAGCTCCAAAATAAAGTATTAAACCATAAATATATATTCCTCAAGTAGAATGGTCAATAAACAAATGTGCATTCTCACTTCTTTGATTAATTTAACTCTCTTATCAAATGGTAAGGAATGACCTTGTATATATTGTAGTATCTCACCCTAAAGACTTTTGAACATGTTGATTTTGCTAGGTTAACTAGGTTGACTTAGCACATTATCGAGTTAATGCTTGAAGTTTGTGTTAGGCCACCCAGGATGTAAAGAAATAAGGAAAGGTAAAGTATCCCCATAATAATCTAGATCAACCAAGTCTACCTAGCTTATTGAACATGTTAAATTGGAAACAAGGTAAGAAATGAGGGATAAAGCATGACAAATTATGGGAATATGTAGGAAAGAGAAATAAGTTTAGGGTTCAAGGTTTTAGAAGGCAAGAGTGTAGATAGAAAGTGGAAAAAGGAACAATAATATTATGAAGCGCCAAAGGTCTACCCACCTGTTTCTCAGTGCACCCCTTAAGGCATGCACTCAGAGAGATTTATACTTAGTAGGTTCCTTAAAGATATGAAGTGTCAGTAGTCAATAAAAGTGTGAAAATATTATGTGTATACATGGGTGACCTTTAGACAAGAGATAGTATATTTGGTAACCTCTACCAATTAGAGGCTAGAGAAAGCTAAAACTATCAACAAAGGTTTAGGACCTCTCCTAAGTAAACATGATGCAATGGATGGACTCATAACCAATCTATTGAATGAGCCTATCATTTATTTGATATTTATCGATAGTAATTGATATAAATGATCCAAATATTGGAAATCGTATGTTTAATCATAAAGACAAACTACTATCACAAGAGCCATCACCTTGTCAACACCTCTTGCAATGTCTCCTTCCTTAACTAGCACTAGCACTCCATATTCTTATTTATTAGGATCTTCATCATCAACTAAACTAGTGGGATCTCAGCCCATCTCTTTAAGAACAAAATATCCATCTATTAGGCTCCCTCTAAATGGGAATCACATCCCAAGTTCCTTCAAATTGCATTGCAAAATATTACCCTATTTTGAATGAGAAATATTGTCTAACTTTAAGGCATGTGAGACCTCATATACTGATAGGTTTTGTATTGTATGTTTCCTTTTATAATTTAATGATACATTTAAATGGCCTATATATAGGGGTTCTCCCATTTCATTGTATTTTTTAGAGACATAATTTCATGAGATTAATGCAAGGAGAAAGAAAATTCTAGTAATTGACTCATTGTTTTCATTATTTTCATGTATTATTATTTCTCAATATTTTTTTAATGATATATGATCTCATTTATTTAATGGTTAAAATATAACATTAGTGTTTTGAATGCACCTTGATAGTTTGTTCTTTCATTTAGGCTAACAAAGTTTTTAATCTATGCTCTATTTTCTTCCTAATCTATTAGTAAATGTGTGTGATGTAATT
Organism: Torreya grandis; assembly: GCA_037957365.1. Taxonomy (NCBI): domain Eukaryota; kingdom Viridiplantae; phylum Streptophyta; class Pinopsida; order Cupressales; family Taxaceae; genus Torreya; species Torreya grandis. The sequence goes on along the minus strand of JARHVA010005186.1, from coordinate 814,275 downwards.
TACTATAGGTATCATTTTAAATAATCATTTTTAGATATTTGCATTACATTCACCCTAGAATACTCACTACACTTATGATATTTTGAGTCTAATAACTAATATCACATAGCTATTAGTTTAACTTGCATTGTTTTCAGAAGGAACTAAAGAGGATTTGTTAGTTTTTGTTGTTGCTAAGAAAACTTTGTTTTCTACCTTAATCTACTTTCTATTTTGAAATTTTTAACATGAATCAATTTAAATTAGTTATCATTGTATATATCCAATTTTTTTTAAGTGTTTGGGATTATATTGGAAACTACAAATAAATTTGCATCATAGCAAAATTTAGGTAGATTGTGTCACTGCAATATTCCTATTATCCATATATCAGGGTCTACTTGTAGACTGAAAAGGTGGTAACCACATGATATCTCCAATAAAATTGAGTGAAGACCCAAGGTTTTCCAATACCTACACTACAATCTAAGAAATGTTATTCTATTATTCATATTATGTCCTTGACATAGACATACATCAACAGAGAAAAATTCGTGCTAGAAGGAGGGTGTTTTAAGTAAATTGTAGTTTATTTTGTTAGAATATAGAATAATTTATTTAAATACATAAAAATTATAATAAACACTATGTTTATTTCTCATTTTCTATATGATCTTTTTAGTATTTAAATTTTCCTTGTAAAAAAGTGTTTACTCCAAGATATCCATTAATATTGACTCAAATCCAGGGATATTCTAACATTGCCCCTCTGATCTATTTAAATTTCATCTAAAAAGATAAAGATAGTTATATCATTGAATTATTTGAATAGATCAGGGTTTTTTTAGTCCATATTTGTAAATTTATACACTATTTAAACTAAGGGTTTTGAGTTTGTAATGAATAAGTATAAATATCAGTGTCCAAGTAGATAATCGTGTGAAAGATCACTACACCAAGGCCTTGAAAGTCCATATAGAATATACTCACATAGTTTTGAGGTATTATTTGAAAAAAAAATCTCTTAAACACTTTTATGAGCTTGATACACCAAAGATTGCCTAATATATCATATCTAACATTGATTTTTATAGGATTACACAAAGTTTCTAATAAATCTATGGAGAGTCTAAAGCTAAGAAAGATTTAGGCCAACAAAGATAAGTAAGACCACTTGGATTAATTGTAGACATTTATGTAGGATTCCCTTTATGATAATTTGAGCTGACCTTCACCCTCTTTTGAAATATTTGGTAAAACTTTATGGTATTATGAGATTATAATATAGATCTTTGTTTAAGCACCTTGGAATTGCCTAGGATCCAAACTAGATCTCATTCTGAGACTAAAGTTCCATTTGAATCTTTATAAACCCATTGTAAGGCTAGAGATAATAAAGGGAGATGTAGTATATATAATCCCACCCTTATTCTCTAGTAATCCAACATCTTCATCCTCTATTTCACACCCAACCAGTCATAGCATGGTTAGTAGGATTCTTCATGAATGTGCCCACCCCTATGCATGATTTGCATAGAAACCTAGATAAATACCTCCCTCTCTTCAATCCATCTATGGGTATAATCATCAAAGATAATATAAAGTCTTTCAAGGCTATCCTTAAACTCATAAATATCATCCATGAAGATGTATCCTGCATACTCTTCCCAATCCTCTTTAGGGAAGTAGCTTATGACTAGTTTTTAAATGTACTAGAGGACTCCATCATAGGATGGAACTAGTTCAATAATACCTTCATTGAAAAATTTAGAAGGGTTGGTAGTCTTGGAATCATTTACCTATAGTTAACTGTCTTGAAATGAGACCCAAATAAACCCACAAGATTTTTTTAACTAAATTTCAAAAAATATATAGCCTCACCATAGCTCCCTACCATCTTATATATGATTAACACTTAAAATCTACAAGAACACTCTAGATCTAATGACTATTATCTTTATACAAAGTGTCATAAACATTAATGCACTCTCACATGCATATGTAGAGTCCATACATATTGATGATTAAATGCACTCACATGGGAATCCTACCTTTCTATCCTAAACATCATCTCAAATTTACCCACTCTAAATTTAGCCCCAAATGAGAAACAAAATATGCCTACCTTGAATTAGATACCTGAACTCAATTAGTTTTCATTGAGTCATGTTGTTCTAAGATAATAATAAGGATTATTTAATTAGTCTAATGCCAGATATCATCCACAAAATAATAACCAATCCCTAATCCCTATTAACAACTATAACACTCAAAGTATTCTCTAGATCCCAGTCTAAAGCACTAATCTTGACTCTTAGAAAGTATATTTGGAATCAATTCAAAGGGTGGTTTAGAAATTAGGTAGTGATTTTTTGAACTTACAAAGGAAAATGGGAAACACATGAGAAGTTTATAATAGAAATTACACATTACAAAAGTACAATAAACCTTTCAATAGGTCTAACAATAATTAACCCTTAGCCAATAAGATGCTTGACATAAATATCTATGAATTAGCCTTGCCTAATTGGTGTAGGGTCCATAACATGGCCTAACATGGAGAATTAGATTGCATAGAATTTTGTAATGCTTTTGAGACATTATGAGGTGAACTAGAAAGTTATGACATTGTCCCTAACAACCAAGGCAATAGTCATAATTTGGTAAATACAAAAGTGTTAAAGGATAATCACTAAGAGGGGGGTGAATCAGTGAGCCCAAATATTCCAATTTCAATTATGATCTTTGAAAACACTTAATCAATTACCACAAGCATTCATGAATCATACATAACATTTATATCAATGAGAAATAAATATAATGCAAGGTCAATCACATAAAACATGACATACATGGGAAACCCTCTTGGGGGAAAAACCCAATGGAACCTTCAATTAAAATAATATCCTTTAATAACAAGATCTAATTTAGACCATATAGAAATGATCATGCAAGGTCAATCACATAGAACATGACATACATGGGAAACCCTCTTGAGGGAAAAACCCAATGGAACCTTCAATTAAACTAATATCCTTTAATAACAAGATCTAATTTAGACCATCTATAAATGATCATGCAAGGTCAATCACATAAAACATGACATACATGGGAAACCCTCTTGGGGGAAAAACCCAATGGAACCTTCAATTAAAATAATATCCTTTAATAACAAGTTCTAATTTAGACCATCTATAAATGATCAAGGAACTAAAATCCCTATTTAGTGAGACTACAATCCCACAAGGTGCTACCACACCTATCTAGCTAATCTAAAATAACAACCAAACCTTTTAACAAGTTTCACCTTAAAATGAGGCTATAACCACCTTAGATTATGATCTTCTAAAACAACACCTATAAACACATCCACCTCTAAATTGATGTTTACAAAACTTGATGATGGAATTCTTCTTATCACTCTTCACCTTCATTCACACTCAATCTACAAGAGCACTATTATATCAATATAATTATGACAAATAGGTCATAAAAATAATACTCAATTTTTTATTCAATTCATCCTTAGGTCACTCTACCATTTATTCACTCCAAAACACACACACACACACACACACACACACAATCCTCTCTCCGATCTCTCTACATCTCTTTCAAAAAGTCTATAAATCATCATCTTTGATGTCACTATGTATAAAGCAATATTGATATTCACTTCCTTGGTCAGCCATTAGGTATGCCTTATCCCTCAAGGCATATCTCACATGAATACACATCTCAATAAAATATTAATAGGTCAACCATAACATCTATGGGTCACCCTTAAGCAAATACACCTTTTAATAAGGCCCTTGTAGCTCTTATAGGTCTCATGAAGACCTATTCACCCATTTAGCTCACCCTCAAGTAGAATATTAACATAGGACCACTTTAAAATACATGGGTCCACTCCTTATGTCCCCTTTAACATCTTAAAATGATCACAATGATCTTAGCTAACCTCTATGTATGTTCAAACAAATCAAACATAGACCTTATACATAAGAACACCATTACCGAATATACAGTCAAATTCTTAAGAATTATTCATACTTAATATAAATTTATCACACCTCTAAAATTAACATATATCATACTCATTGAGTCTACAACATGATCCAATATTGAATTCATCATGAAATATCAAAATAACATCAATACAAGCTCAAACATCCTTCTCTGGTCACTTTTAGAATAAGCATAAACCCACAATCAACTTCTAGGCTCAATATATTTGACTATAATCACTTCTAGATCATCAAATATGTGTGTGTGTGTGTGTGTGTGTGTGTGTGTGTGTGTGTGTGTGTGTGTGTGTGTGTGTGTGTGTGTGTGTGTGTGTGTGTGTGTGTGTGTGTGTGTGTTAGAGTCCTCTACCACTTTCCTTTTTATTACATGATCAAATTTAACTTATATTAAAATATATGGACAAAATATAGATCTCTAGTTTTTCCCTATGTTAAATTTAAATATTTGAATTAAAATAGTTACAGTTAATCTTCAAACACAATGCTCGAATCTCATGTCTTCTCGTATTTGGATCAATCTCACACCATCGATCATGTCTAAGATTTAGTGCATAGTCCACCAATTATAAATGTTAAACCTTAATCATATTGACCTTATCTCTTATAATCTTGAAATGTTGACTCAAAGTGATTCGTCAATATCTATAGATCAGTCAGGTCTTTAGCAATCAATGCTCACTATTCAATCAATCTGTAGGAACACCCACTCATTGTTGTATCCTTATCTTATACCTTTACTCAGTCATTAAACATCATGCACCTATCCTCATATCATTTCTTACTAAATTTTTGGAGAAACAAACACCATTGATCTTTTTCAAGCTATAACACTTTCAAAATTGACTATGGGGACCCTTTCAATATGCCCAGAAGGCCAACTTTGGATAGATATATCTTTTATTTCAATCAATCTCATATCCTAAAAATTACACCATATGTTTTATTTTTAAAGAAGAATCCAACCATATAACAAATATATCCTAGAACCTTCTCATCTACGAGATATAAATCCATTAAAATGCCTTCTCAAAATCTTTTGTTATATAATCAACTATGTCTAAATCTATCTAGGAGACTAACTTTGCTCTTGCATAACTTTTGTCATGCTTTAGTGCATGATCTCAATTTTAGCATAAATCAAATATGCTTAAAACTAAACAAACCCAAATTATCATTTTATTTTGAAAAATTTACACATGAAAGATATAACACCATTAAAATTATCAATTAGCTCTTTCTTCCCTTATGCAAATTTGGCTATGGAAAAACATAGTCAAATTGCTTGGAAGCCCAACTTTGCATATTCATATCTTTTGATGTGCTTTAGCACATGATCTAAAATTTAGTGTAAATAAAATAGGTAAAAATTTTATAAAACCCATGTGATCACCTTATCCTAAAATTCCCACACATGTGAGGTATTCCATCATCAAATTGGTTATTTAGCTCTTTTTGGCCATATTACAAATTTGGCCAGGTATGGGAAAATAATGAATTTTGACCAAGAAGATAACTTTACACCCTTATATATTTGATTACACTTTGATGCATGACTTTATATTTGGCACATAACAAATATGGACTAATATGATCACAACTATATGACCAACTCCCCTTGATTCATTCACAAGTGGCAATGGTGATATCATCAAACTACCTACTCAAAATTTATGCCACTGGACCCAATGTGTCTAAATGAGAACAATGTTGAACAAGGTGAATTACACTCATGAACACAATAACTCAAATAATTATTTACTTTTTATAGGACCCATTTCACATGATAAAATCACCATACTCATCCTTTAATCTCTCTAGCCATGTCAACACTGAATATCAACCAAGTCTACTTCAAGCAAACCTGGGACAATCACATTACACAATTTGTCATTGTCACTTAAGAAATCAAATAACTTAATTCACTAAATAGTAAACCTCCATGATAAAACCATGAAATCATCATGATAACTCTCCAATAATCTCCCCCTTTATCATTGATGTCAATAATCATCATATATATCAATATAAGCTCACCTTCTCTCTCTTCAAGCACTCCCCCAATATGAAGTTTCTCCTCTTTTAACACAATGATAATGTGGGAAAAAAATAATCATGAATACCTAAAATTACTATCAATATAGGAAAGGATAATCTTATAAAGATGATATAAACTCCCCCTTACCTTGAGCCTACCTCTGATTATCTTGACAACTTCCTCTTGGTCCATGCCAACACTTCTATTTAACCAAACACTGAAATCAATAAATAAAGAACACAAAAAAAAACATTAATATGATGGAAGACATAAATAATGATTTGAGAGGGACTCCCCCTAATAACTTTGAGAAATTTCACCTTCTGAACATCTTCATATCTCCACAGACCATGAAGAATCACCATATATGCTTACTAGCGTTCTCTCTCAAGATACCATAAGGACCACCAAAATAACTTCATGCCACTAAAAAACTAGGAAAAATTCACTAAATAAATTTATATCTCACCTTAAGACACACATACCTTTCTCTTTTTGATAAATTGATCAAAAATCACTCTTCTTTAGACTAGGCTTCTCTAGCCTCCTTGTAACCCTACTTGGAACTTGCAAAACCCACAATTTTTAGTAGATAACTTTAGGACCTAAAAATTAATATTTTTATAACTCTCATATTACCCCTAAATAACACAAATTTTCATCACCAAGATAATCCCCTACCACATACTTCCTTCATAAACCTATTAGTTAATTAGCCCTCCATATTGACAAAAACTTGAATAATTTTAGAAACACAAAACTTCAAATCTCTATGAAGATTGATTTGACCACCCATTTGGACCATTATACATATTAATAATCCTTAGACTTTAAATCATAAGGTAGACCACTTTTATAACATAGCCCAAAACCCTAGAATCTTAAAACATATAGGGTCAACAAACCTCCTTCTGGTCAACACACACATTTAAAACTAATTTCACACTTAGAGACACCCATCTCACACTTATGGACCAATATTTGATCTTCCACACCTTTGTTAACCCATACATCCTATAACCCATTTTAGGCCAACTTGTCTTTAAGCCAAAAAACTAAGAAAATTGAGATCACTCAAAAAACTTTAATTGGAACATACATACCTTTGGACTTTAAAAAAACTTAGACAACACCACAAACAAATTCATAGACATTTATAATCACCAAACACTTCTTGAAATTTTCATCAATCTCATTAATCCACTTTTAAACACCCATTCTAACTCTACAGACTGTTTCAACTAAAAAACATCACAACACTTGCTTCTCCACTTGAAAGGAGTCTCTTAAGAAGCATAGATAGAGAAATCCTCTATACCTCACTAATTTAAAACAAAAAAAACTCCTCATATTCCATCCCATCATTGTTCAATTGATACTTATAGTTCTTCTTCTACTTCTTCTTCTTCTTTGGCTTTAGAGAAACAACTTCCTCAACTACTATAACATTATCCTTTTCTTCTATAATTGGATTATCAATACACGGAGATGACATAGATTTATGACATACCTTTTCATTTGAAGAATCTTCTTTGTAGTTTGGAACCTCATTATTAGGCATATATAATTGATGTTCTTTACATGATACATGCTCAGTAATAGAAATATGTTCACTTGGATCCATACATACCTCAGGACTGGCCTCAATCAACACCTTAGTCTTCTCCTTGAGCTTGATCTCTTCATTCTCAACATGAGTAGATGATGAGACCTCTTAATAATTTTCAACTTTTAAAGAATTATCCACCATAGTAAACATATTTATTATACCTACAATCTCATCATGGGTCACACTTATCACCTTTGGCTTCCATGTGTTGACTTCCCTTCTTTAAACTCTAGGATCCTAATTAAATATATTCTATCTTTTAGGGCTTTGCTTGTATAGCCTAGCAATGTGACCTCTCTGTTCACAATTGTAGCACACCATACCTTTTTCAAGAAACATATATTTCCTTACCTTATTTGGATATAAATTTTAAATATGTCCTATGTCATAACAATTAAAACACTTAACTCTATTCATTCCTTTTGACTGATGACCCCCATCATAGTCCCATGCAAATTAATTTCTAATAGGTCTCTTGCACTCTCTATCCCTATGAATAAATTTATTACATGTATAATAGTAACCATTGAATCTCACATACCTTATGGCATTTGTCTATCTAATTTGATTTGTCTTCATTCTACCAGCACCTTCAATCCTTATTTGATCATTTATCTTAAAAGTAAGATTGTCCTGGTTCACATTAGTCTTCATCTTATCTTGAGTAACAATATTTTGGTCCTCTTCACATCCAAGACCAATTCTATCAATATCATGATTTTTACCACTCATAATGTTGTCTAGATCACATGAGATCTTTTTAAATATCACAAATGTATTTACCTTACTAGCTATCTTTTCTAGATTAGATCTCAAAGATTCATTTTTAGAAACATACCTTCAACATTCATCTTATTTAGCTTTTAGGCTTGTAGATAGAATTTCCAATTGATAACTAAGATGATTGATCATATCTTCATGCTTCTTGGTGTCTTCATTCAATATTGACTCATATACACTAAATTATTCCTCATAATCATTGATCTTAGATTTCATCTTCTTATTGATCTTCTTCTCAATCTTCTTTGCTTCAAGAGCATTCATAAAATTAGTCTCATAGTCCACCTCATCTTCATCATCATCTAAATAATTCCAAGTAGTCTCTTTCTAATGTGAGTAACTTCCTTCTTTATCCATGAATATGGATTCATCTTTAGTAGGACCATCATCTTCATAATCATATCCTGAGTCACTATCTTCACTCTCATCTGATGAGTTACAATATTCTTTGGTGTAGAAACTCTTCTTGTTTTTGAAGGACTTTTTCTTGTTGTTAAAATTTTTGAATCCTTTCTTCCTATATTTATTATTGTCTTCATCTTGGACTTCACCATTCTCTTAATCATCATTATTCTCATGTTTATGAAGGCACTTTCATGAAAAATGTCAAATCTCTCTGTAGTTGAAACATTTGAAGGGTAGTTTACCCTTATACTTCATTAAGACAATGTTTAATTTCCTAATAATCAAATAAATTAGTTCATCATCACCAATATCATATATGTCATCATCTTTGGATTTCTTACCTTAGAACTTCTTCTTAGGGTTCATCTTTGTCTTGAATGCAGCTTCTTTATCTGGTGGTATATCATCATTTATTCTCATCTCATATGTAGTAAGGGTGTCATGCAATTGATCCATCTTCAACTAAGTAAGACTATGAATCTCTTTTATAGTAGAGACTTCTATATAAAATTGGAGATATAAAGACCTTAATAACTTTTAGAATATATTTGCCTCTTCAAGATTCTCTCCAAGACCTCTAATGATGTTCACAGTCTCATCAACTCTCTATAAAAAAGATGCCACATAATCTTATTCCTTCATCTTGAGAATTTCAAATTGTCTTATATGAGTCTATAACTTAATAAGCTCAACCTTTTAATCTCCTTCAAAAATGATCTTCATTTTTGCCTATGTATATTTAGAATATGTACAATGGATTACCTTAGTGTATTCAGTCTCTGAAAGACCACAAGTGATAACATTCATCACCTTAAAATTGTTCTCAAACAAATTCTTATCTACATCACTAGATAGAGGAGTAATAATAGTAACATAACCATCCAAAATAGATTACCATACATCAAATCCTATGGAAATAATATATGTCCTCATCCTTACACTCCAAAAATCATAATTCAATCCATTGAACATCAGTTCTTGCTTAGTAGAGAAACCTCCTTGATGACTACCCATATTGTACCATGGATCACCTTCAATCTATTAAGCCTTTACCAAAGGACTTGCTTTGATACCACTTGTTATAGGTAAAATCATTAAGGGGGTGTGGGAGGGTGAATTAGTGATCCCAAATAGTCCAACTTCAATTTTTATCTTTTCAAACACTTAATTAGTCACCAAATGAACTCATGAAGCATACACAACATTCATATCAATGAGAAAGAAAAATAATTCAAGATCAATCACATAACACATGACATGTGGGAAACCCTCTTAGGGGAGAAAACCCATTAAAACCTAAAATTGGACTATTATATTATAATAACAAGATATAATTTATATCATCTACAAATTATCAAGGAACTATAATCCCTATTTAGTGAGACTTGAATTTCATAAGGTGTTGCCACACCTATCTAGCTAAGCTACAAAAATAACTATACCTTTTAGCAAGTTTCACCTTATAAGGAGGTTATAACCAACTTAGATGATTAACTTCCACAACAACACCTATAAGCACCTCAACCTCTAAAATGATGTCTAAAACACCTGATGATGGAACTTTGCTTATCACTCTTCACCTTCACTCACACTCAATCTACAAGAGTACTATTATATCAATATAATTATGACCAATAGGTCATACAAATGATCCTCAATTTATTCTATTCCTTAAATCATCCTAAGGTCATACTACCCTTACTTATTTACATAAACCACACACACAATCCTCTCTCCAATCTCTCTACGTCTCTTGCATAAAGTCTAGAGATCACCAACTTTAATTTCACTATTTATAGAAAAATCATGATAATCACTTCTTTGGTCAGCCATTAGGCATGCCTTAGTACTTAAAACATCGGCTCAATAAAGTATTTATAGGTTTTACATAGCATCTATGGGTCACCCTTAAGCAACTACACCTTCTAATAAGACCCTTATATCTCTTATAGGTCTCATGGACACCTATTAACCCATTTAGATCACCCTCAAGCAAAAAAATAGTCATGAAGACTTTTAAATACATGGTTTCACTCCTTATCTCCCATTTGACATCATTAAATGATCTTATTCATCTTATCTCACCTCTATGTATGCTCAAACAACTCAAACATAGACCTTATACATATGAACACCATTACCAAACATATAGTCAACTTCTCAATCTTTATTTATACTCAAGATAGATTGATCACACCTCCAAAATCCACATAGAACATCCTCATAGAGTATAAAACATTATCCAATAACTAGTTCATCATGAGACATCAAAACAAAATCAATACAAGCTCAATCATCCTTCTTGGGTCACTTATAGAATAAGTATGAACACATAATCAACTTCAAGGCTCAATATCTTTAACTATACTCACTTCCAGATCTTGAAATCTATATATTTAGATGCATCTTGGAGTTTTATACCATTTTTATTTTTACTACATGATAAAATTAAACTTATATCAAAACATATGGAAAAATATATATCTTTGGTTTTTCCCTATGTTAAATTCAAATATTTGAATTCAAATGGTCAGAATTAACCTTCAAACACAATACTCAAATCTCATTTCCTCTTAGCTTTGGATCAATCTCACACCATAGATCATGTCCAAACTTTAATGCATATTCCACTAATGAAAAATGTTAAAAATTAGTCACTTTGACCTTATATCATGTAATATTGAACCATTGACTCAACACACTCCATCAATCTCTATAGATCATCTAGGTCTTTACCAATCAAAACTCACTATTTGATCAATCTATATGAACACCCAATAGTCATTAGATCTATATCTTATAAATTTTCTCAATCATTAAACACCATGCACCTATATTTTTCTCACTTATTCTAAACATCTTAGAGAATTATGCACTTTTGATCTTGATCAAGCTATAACACTTTAAAAATTGATTATGGGACCCTTTCAATAGGCCTATAAGGCCAATTTTGGACATATACATCTTTTGATACAATTAATATCATGTCCCACAAATTACACCATATTTTATCCTTTCAAATATGAATCAAACCATATAATAAATATCTCTTAGAACCCTCATGTTCAAGATAAAATTCCTTCTCAAAATCTTCTGTTATAGAGCCAACTATGTCAAAATATGTTTGGGAGACCAACTTTACCCTTGCATAACCTTTGTTGAACTTTAGCATATGATATCAAATTTATCAAAAATCAACTATGATTAAAATTTAATAAACCCATATGATTATTTCTATTGAAACCTTCACATTTCCAAGATATAACAACATAAAAATGCTCACTTGGCTCTTTCTTTCCTTATGCAAATTTGGCTATGGAAAAACATAATCATACTACCTAGGAGCCAACTTTGCATATGCATATATTTTGATGTGATTTAGTGCATGATCTAAAATTTAGACCAAATAAACTAGGTATAAAATTGATCAAAACCATATGATCACCTTTTCTTGATATGTCTACATGTGTAAGATATTACATCATCAAATTACTTATTTGACTCTTTCTAGCCATATTGCATATTTGGATATGTATGGAAAAATAATGAATTATGATTGAGAATCCAACTTTACACCCTCATATATTTGATCAAAATTTGATGCATTAATTGATATTTGGTGCATAACAACTAGGTAATACTATAATCATAACTATATGACCAACTCCCCTTGACTCGTTCACATGTGGTAATAGTGACATCATCAAATTGCCTACTCAAAATTTCTACCACTGGACCTTTAGTGTCTAAATGAGAATAATGGTTATAGGGTGAATTCCACTCATGTACACAAACACTCAAAGCATTCTTAAATTTTGATAATACCCCTTGCATATGCTCAAATAACCATACTCATACCTAAACCTCTCTATCCATGTCAACACTAGAGATCAACCAAGTATACTTCAAGAAAACTTAGGACAAGTACATTACACACTTTGTCATTATCACTTAATCTATCAAATAACTTCATCCACTCAATAGGACACCTTCATGACACCACCATGACATCATCATGATAACTCTCTAAAAAATAGCACCTGATAGTTGGTCCAACCCCACCAAAATGACCCTCATGGTCAAAACTTACAAGTTTCCTAACCAAAAAGAAAATGAACCTAAAAGTAACATAGATGAAATATTTTATTTCTAAAAATATCAAAAAATAAATTATCCCTTGAAAAATAGATCCTAAAAAGAACCTATAATAAATTCCATGCCACCTAACAAAGCTAACACTCCCCCAGATCATCAAACCAATATTAATCCTCCTCCTCCAAAGGGAAAAGATACTCAACCTATCATAGAGTCAGCCACAATTGGGTCAAAAGGTAGATACAACATTGTAGAAGATTTGAAGAAGATCAAATAAAACATTAAATTATATGATCTTGCTCAAATCATTTATCAAATTAGGTAAAGGTAAATCTAATACAACATTAAATTATATGATCTTATTCAAATCATTAACTAACAAATTAGGTAAAGGTAAATCTAAATCTACAAATGCAAATGTGCTGATGTATAAAAGTATATCCAAGGTTCCTACATTTCTATTGACTATTATAATATTTGGAAAAAATGTACATAATTTTTTACTCAATTTGGAGCACCTACTAACATAATGCCTCGAGGTATTTATGAAAATTTAGGATTGAATCCTATTAACTTTGATAGAGTTTTCATCCAATTAGACAAGTCAAAGGTTAAAGTGGTAGGAAAACTATTAAATGTTCATATGCAACTAGATCATGAACCCTATATTTAATAGTTCATTGACATTCAAGTCATGGAAATCTCAAAAGCATATGGTATGTTATTAAGAAAAAACTAAATGAAATCCTTTAATGGATATATGTCCATAGACTACTCACATATGTGGTTACTTTGGAGGGGTGTACCTAATCAAATCCAAATCAAGTAAGATCTAACGATGAATTTCAAGATAACAGAGTATAATGTCAATAATAAGAAGGTGAATTTTAAATCTACTTACTTAGGCATATATGCTCTTGATACTGCTGGCTCAAATGAAAGATATCCTAAAACCAAAGATGAAGGAGTTTAGATGATGTACTTTGATGGTATGAGAGCTAATCAAGGCTTAAGGGTAGGTATAATGCTAACAAATGTGGTTAGTAAGTAAAAATTAACATCTTATAGACTCTAATTTCCATGCACTAATAATCTTGCACAATATGATGTCATGATCTTAGGACTTTAATTTTACATCAAACATAAGGTAAGGAAATTATTGGTATAAGGTGATTAGGGGCAAGTCATCAAGAAGGTATGTAGCCAATATCAGTGAAAATTTTCTTATTTGAATAAATATGAATTTATATCATCGGATCTAATCAAAATATTTGAAGTGTTTAGAATTGCCTTTATGCCTAGGGATGAAAATTAGATTTCCTATGTATTAGCTTCCATAAAATCCAATCTAGTCCCACCTAAGGCCCTTAAATTATAGAAAATTATAGTCAAAATGGTGTCTTGCCCTTCCATCATTGACAACATCAACCACTTATAGTTATTTAATTATCTTAGGTATATCATAGACTTTATTACTAATTATGGATTCTTTGAGTCATATGTAATCAATGAACAAGATGAATAATCCATGAAGGAGACCAAAGTTGATGATGATGGCATAATTTATCTAAAGAATGATATAATCCCTAAGATTATGGTCTCTATAGAGAGGATATTTGACCAATATAGACAATGAGTGACCCTAAAATACCTAAAGTAAGTGTCAAATATTATAATAAAATTAACATAGGTTCATCAAACAATCCCCAACACATTAACATCGATATTTTTTGCACCAAAGAAGAAGTGGCTGAGGCCACTGAGATATTATCTAGATTCAAGGATGTCCTTGCATGGTCATATGAAGACCTCAAAGTATTTGACACATAAGTGATCACTCATATGATCCCTTTATAGGAATCATGTAAACCCTTTAGGCATAGGCAAAGACCCTTTAACCCAGTGTTAAATCCTCTCATCTATAAAGAAGTAAATTAAAAATGGTAAGATCAAACTCTGTATAGAATTTTAGAATTTCAATAGATCTTTAGAAAAAGATAATTACCCATTACCTTATTTGGATAAGGTGATTCAAATGGTTATTGGCTCCTAGATGGTGTCTTTATTATATGGCTTTTCTGTTTACAACCACATCCTAGTTAACAAATAAGATAGACTGAAAAATACTTTCACAACCAAGTGGGGAACATTCACTTATAAAATTATTCCTTTTAGAGTTATCAAAACTTGGGATACCTTTCATCATGCCATGGACCATGCATCCTAAGGATTGATTAGTAAGCTAACCATTATCTTTATGGATGACTTAACCATTTTCTCTAAAAATAGGAATGGCCATATGACACACCTTCAACAAGTTCTAGAGAAATGCAAAACCTTTGGGATCTCTCTGAACCCTAAGAAGAGTATCCTTTGCATAACCTAAGGTAATCTCTTAAGACATGTAATCACAAAGGATGGTATGGATATTTACCTTGATAGGATTAATTCTATTTTCAAGGTTGATTTCCCTAATAGTAAAAAGGAATTAAAGTCATTTTTTGAAAAAAATAACTTTATACATAAATTCATTTTAGGTTTCCCCAAAATTATCAAAAATCTAAATGCCATGTTAAAAAAGGATGTGAATATTGAATGGATGTCTGAGGCTAAGAAATATTTCCATGACATTAGAGAAGCTATAATACAATCACTCAAGCTAATTATTTCAAATTTAGATAAATATTTCTACCTTTATTCTTTCACTTCTAACCACATTATTTATGTTACTTAATACAAAAAGTAGATTCCAAAAAACATTCATTAGCCTTCATGAGTATGAACTTAAAGTATGTAGAATTAAGATACCCACTTCTAGATAAATAAGTATATGCCTTATAAAAACTTTGAAGTTTAGACATTATATCCTCTAAAACAAAACTCATGCCATTATACCTAACCTTGACATTAAGATTATGCGTAACCAAAATGAGTTGGGAGAATAATGAGGGAAATAGATGACTAAGCTCTAGGAATATGATATAGAGATTAATCTTGATAGGATGGTACAAGGCCAAGGTTTAATTTAGCTAATCACCAAGACTAATCCTTAGATTCATGTTTTATAAACAAAAGTAGACCAGGTTTCAAGGGAGGAATAGTAAAAGGACATTGTCTACTATTTATTGAATGGCACTTGCCCACTAGAATTGAAAAGATAGAAAAGAAGAGCACTCGAACTCAAAATATCACATTTTATGATCAAAAGCAGAGTGCTCCATGGAAAAAAATATGAAGACATCTATTTGAGATCTGTCTAAAATCAAGAAGATGCAAACATATTGAATAGTTTCCATGAGAAATTGGGAACTAGACACCCTTTGGGCAGAACCACTACTGACAAAATATTAGAATAGGCTATTATTAGCCTACCATATTCAAAGATGCACATGCTCATGTCTGAGTATGTCACTAGTGTCAAGCATTTGACATCATAAAATTAAGAGTATCCATACCTTTACAACAAATGATTGAAAATAGGTCATTTGCACAATAGAATCATCAATTCCAACTCATCAATAGGCCATAAGTTCATGTTGATAGCCACTAATTATTATACTAGGTGGACTAAAGTAGTTTCCACTAAGAATTATAAAGCAATTGATGTCATCAAGTTCCTAAAAGAGAACATCATAACTAGATTTGGGACTCATTTGTCTCTAATGTGTGAAAATGGTATGACTTTCCAATCTAGAGAATTCATAGAATGGCCCATGACAATAAGATTATTGCCAATTTTTCCTCAAATCATTATCCATAATGGAATGGTCTTATGGAGTCAACAAACAAAACCTAGTGAATGCAATAAATAAATTAGTATATATGAAATAAAGGGAGTGACAGT
>JARHVA010005186.1:787500-792500 GCA_037957365.1 Torreya grandis | reverse complement strand
CACTTTCATATTTGGGTTAGCCCTCCAATGTAAAGAAGTGTTGTCATTGATGTCAAGGGCAAGGTGAATGTCATTAGTGTCAAGGTACATATGAAAAAGATGCATGGTGAAGTGGTATGTGACAAGGAAGCTATGTGATAAGAGATAATTTGAATGAAAAATATTATCTCTCTATTGAGAGAGAATTTTAATTCAACCTAATGATTCTTCTGAGGTTGTTGTCAAGGTTATTGAGAAGCCTAGTCATGATAAGCATAGTCATATCATGAGAATGTGCATGATGATCATGGAGAGGTATGTATAGAGGTATGATATTATGTAAATATAATTAAAGTAATATTATAAAGTTTTAGAATCATCAAGGGGTGTTTTAAGGTTATTTATCAAGTTTCAAGAGCTTGAAAAGCCTAGTCATGACATTGGTCATTGCATGAAGAGACCTTGTGAGAAGGTATGAACTTGGTGGCCTAATAAAATAGATGTGTAGAAGCATAAGATGTTTTATGAGGTTATTTTAAAATTAATATTATGCATTTGATCACTCATTATAATCTCATTATGATCCTACAAGGGTAGGACCTATAGACCTAGTATGTAATTAGACCACCTCTAAACCTTGCTTAGCCTAATAAGGAAATTTAAACTATTGACAAGACATGCAAATGTTGTTTTACATTTTATAATTATTTTATATGTTTTATGAGAATGTATATAATGTGGAGAGAATATAAAAATAGACTTTAATGTCAGTTTCAAGGCCTAATGTGACTTGAAGGTTAAAGCCTAGAGAACAAAGAGAGAGCATGGCCTAATAAGGCATGAGGTTTTCTTTCCTAGGTAATTATGGATAGGTGAGTGTTTTTATAGGTATTTCATGTTTTTTAAATTATTTTTACCAAGTTTTAGGCCAAAATTTGAAGTTTAAGGTAATAAAAATAGCTTTAAGGTCTCTCAAGTGCATAGAATGGAGGGTTCTCACCTGAGAATAAATTTCAAGTGATCATTGGCATGTGTAAACTCTAAATGAGAACCTATTATATTCATGGTTAGTGGGGAATGGTCCTAGATAAAATTTACAAGAATTGGTTTTTTTAATGAAGGGATAAGGTTTATGAATGATCATTAAGACTGAAAGATGGTTTAAACTCTCAAAAAACCCTAATAGTGACCCGATATGAAAGATCTTGATCTAAAGTGATCATAATTTATTTTAATAGATATTTAAGTGATTTTATGTTTTATTAAACTCTCCCAATTTCCTATAAGTATTTTTTTTTGTTAGGTGAGAAAGTGGATCCTATAGGAAATGCCTTGTTTTTCAAAGATTTATTGCAATAATCAAAGTTGAAGAAGTCAAAGTTGATAAATGGATGAAGGTTAAAGAATGATATTTGTATTTTAAATCCATGGTGTTTTATAATTATTTTATATACCTCATGGGTGCTAAACTATCCTTATAATTTTACCAATTGCTAACATGCCAAATGAGGCAAACAATGAGAAAACCAAGCAAACGTGAGAAGTTGATTAGGGATGTGTTATCATAGATTAGGGATGAATCCAAGTTCATAGATAAGTTATAAAAGACATTTAAATATTGTATATATATATTGGAAATCATTTGATATGATGAAATATTGCTCATAAGTTGACCTATCTAGTGTAGATGAGATAGTGAAGGTACACATTCCTGAGATTGGTCTGCAAGACTAATATTGTCATTTAACCATGTTATCTTTCTATCTGAGATTTGTCTAAGTATCTCATAATATCATAAAAATACATTGAAATTATCTTAAAGTGTCTACACAAGTGTGGAAGGTCAAAATTACAATGATTATTCTTTAAATCAAACTAGTAATTTTAGGTAAGCAAGTTACAATGATGAGTTTGAGGCTCTATTCCCTAAGATGAAGTATCCAATGCATATGATTTTTTTTAAGGACATGAATTTCATATCCATTATTTGTATAATATTTAATATTTATTGAAATTTATTGAAATATTTAATATAAAAGGTTTTGACTAGTTTAGGTTTGACTATGTGTATTGAAGATAAAAGATTGGTTTCCAAGACTGATATTTGGCATTAGGCCTTGTGATCCTTGTAATTGAGAATGATATAGATATGCCAAATAATCTTTTAAAATTTTCATATGTCATAGGAAGTGTTTTCACCAAATATCTCACCCTATAGGAATTTTTTAAGGTTACTCTAAGATTTGGGCAACATTGGAATACCTCTAGGCCTATGGGTTACTTATAGTAGAGGTAGACCTCTAGGTTTAAGGGATAACTCCTTGAAATGAAATTTAAGTGATTATCACCTATACTAATTGATTTATTATGGGAAAAGGGGTAGAAATTTTCATGAAAGGAGTAAGGGGTGATACACCATAAGGATATCTACAAGATCATTATACTTCTTTCACTAATAAACAATACCTAAAACACTAGCTTTAAAGTTATAGAATACTCTAACATTAATATTTCAATATGGAGGTGATATGCATGAAACTACTCGAGGTAAGTGGACCATAGGTTAGATTGTAGAATCTAAGGTCACTTTTATGATTGAAGGTAATCAAACACACTTGTTACACTCCATATGACCTGTTAGGATGAGAACTTCTCTCACTAAACATGAAAGGATAAAGAGAAGAAAGGATATAAGCATATCACTTGACCTCACCATACATCACTTCACACACTTAGAAAATATGTTTGTGATCTCAAAGAAAGATTTCATGTATTATTAAAATGAAAATTATAACATCAAACCAATAGGAATTTTCCATACATGGTGTGGAATTATAATATAAGAGCCAAAAAGGATACTAATTATAGAATGGGAGAGAGGAGAGATAGATGTGGAGCTCAAGGGTCACAATGTCACTTGTCAAGGCATGATAATTAGTTATTTTGTATACTATAGTATGAAATATACCATGAAATGTCTCTTTTGATAAATTTCCCTTCAAGGCATGAAAACTCTTCAAAATTGGCGTAGGACTCTTAAACTAGCTTATTTGAAACTATCTTCATCATTGGCTTCTCCTGAGCACTGGTTAATAGACTAGGAAAAAATTTCCACAGATGTAGTGTTATGGGGGTGGTTAATAAAAAGATCTAACATGCCTTGGATGTGTTTCTAATCACTGATCTTCTCCTAGACACATTGTCTAACTACCTACAGTCACTATCGTCCTTCTTTCACTCATTCCTCACACTTATCATTCATGTGACTTTTGGTTTTCCAAACAAATACATACAATGGGTGTTATACTACACATTTTAAGATTCATCTTATATGCAATAAGAAATGCATCATGTCTATAAATCAATCCTAGCTTAGAGAAGATAGAGCATACTTACACTTTCGATTAGGGATACATTTGTTAAGTGGGAGCATGATCAATATGGGGATCCAAAAGACCAGATTAGGATATCAATTGTCAAAATACACCATGTGAGGTAGGGTTCCAAAGCCTATAGTCTAACATAATCATGAAACAACCCTAAAAGAGTCATAAGGTTTGATATTTCACTTATTCTAACAAACAAGAAAGTAAATCTAATCTAGAGCTCATTAAAGCTTGTGGGACAAAGTCAGGGTTAGAAGCAAGACAAACAACTAAACTAAACATGCATAGAAGACATATACTCATGTCAATGTATATAGAATCATAATGTATAGAATAGATAAGCACGTCTACATTATCTATCTACTCTTATAAAGGAGAAATAAATTTAGGAATACTTACCCTAAAGATGAACCCATCGAGCCTCAATCTCTCCTTTGACCAAGTTGCTTCACAAGTGATTATTGTGGTATGTAAGGATAACAAAGACAAATAATCTCTAGGATACATAGCATATATATACATCCAAAATAATTCTCTAAAATACAAGATCCATATATCCAAATAAAGTATGAAACCCTGAACATTATTCCCCAAGTAGAATGGTTAATAAGCAGATGTTCATTTACACTTATTCTTCTTTGCTTCTTTATATTAAAATGGCTGGAAATGAACTTGTATATATAGGTAGATATTTCCTTAAATCCTTCCAAAAAATTTAGTTGTACATGGTTAGCCATGGTCAACCTAGTTTTTTTAAATGATAATTCACTTGGTCTAAGCTAGGTCAGCTGAAAGGCTAACAAACCCAAAAAGTGAAAAATATCATAAACTGTACAGGGTCGACCATGGTCGACCTAGTTCAACCGATAGTCAAAAATGGAATTAAGGAAAGAAAAGGAGGATGAAAATAGGAAAATTACTAGAATAAATAGTATTGAGAATAATAAGCTTAAGGTTAATGTTTTTAGGATATGAGTGTGTATATGGCAAGTGACAAAAGGGACAACAATATTATGAAGCATCGATGGTTTTCCCATCCCTTTCTTGATTCACCCCTTAAGGAATACACTCAAATATATTGAGACTCAATAGGTTATTATAAGATACAAAGTGTTAGTAATCAATAAAACTTTGAAAATATTATGTGTATACATATGCCCCACTTGAAGCTCATAATGTATCATGTAAGTGTAATACAGGATGGTATTTTGAGAAAAGAACATGATATCACACAATGATAATGCTAAGTAAGGTGTAGTAAGTATAAAATAAGATAAAGGAGAGGATATAATTAAAAAACACATAACTTTGTTTACCTTAGTGTTATATCTAAATAAGTAGACTACAAGAAATGTGAAGGCTTCTAGAGTGAATAACACTAGCCAAACCTATAGAAGTTAGTACAAAAAATAGCCAAAAATCAAATTTTTGGAATATAAGCATATGATAGTGGAAAATAATCTCTAGTTCATCAAAAATCCAATGAATTTTATGGATTTTAAAATGAATGAGTAAAAACAAAGATATAGGCAAAACAAGGAATCTTTAGGACAATAATTAAGGAATTTGAATTGCTAAAAGTGGTTTTTAAATAGGGGAAAAGACAAGTCATTTGTTATTTTCACTTGTGAAGGA
>JARHVA010005186.1:717500-782500 GCA_037957365.1 Torreya grandis | reverse complement strand
TTTAGAACCCTTTATAGAGCTATTGATCTACTATGAAGATTGGGTACTTGCATGAGAAATTATATAGCACTAAAATATTTTTTATTCTCCTCTTTTAATCTATTGGCCTATTGCACCCTGAAGGACCTTGCCTCTACTATGATGCCAACTGTGGAGTTTGAGCTTTAACTAGAAGAATGAGATGTTATTTGAATCACATATTTTAGTTTTATTTGACTTTTAAGAATATTTTTGCCTTATGATATCATTTCCTTTTGTTTAAATGATTTGGATTTTAAATTTTTATGTCTTTTTAAGATTCCTCTTCCATAAGGACTTGGAATGAACAATCATGAGAGATGAATTGATACACATGAATGAGTTATAGGATAAGGATAAAGGAAGCTAAGTAACCAAAGATAAATATTGACTATGACACTTAGGCTTGATAATGAACTAGCATGTGATCTCAAGTCTCAACTATGTATATTCTTAGTTTGCAAAAAAGGAAGAAGGGAAAAAAGAGATCCAAAAAGTGGACTAGTGTAAGGAGATAGTAATGAGTAGGATTGTTTGCTAATTGATCACATGGTAAAAGTGAGATAATGACCAAAGGGAGCAAGGTTTGTATAACCAAGTCAAAATGATAATTAACTATGAAAAACTGAGATAAGAAAGCAAATAATTATGAAGAGGAAAGAAAAAAGTTGTGAGAAAAAATCAAGAAAGAGAGAGAAAACAATGATAAAGAAAGACAACCATATGAAAAATATAAATGAGAAGATAAGAAAGATATATTACAATAAGTAAGATCACCATATATGATAAGAAATTTTTTGACATGTGTTAAATGATATAATAGATAGATAAAGATAAAATTGGAGCATAGGTCCAATCCAAATGAAAATGAGAAAGCACCATGCAATATTTAAGAAATCAAATAAATCTCTATGAAGCTGGAGACAAATATTTACTAATGTCTCATCAATATTTAATGAATACTGGGCAAATACTTCATTTCTAATCTCCTCCATAGAAAAATTAGGAATGCTCAATGGATCATGCTGACGAGGGAAATTAGGAAAGGGATGGTTAGGAGAATGTATGGGAGCTAGCTCTAAGGGAGATTTAGGAATCACCAATGGATAAGGATCCATAGATGATGGACTCATGGGTGGAGAAGGATCCTTAGGTGAGTGAAGGTCCATAGGTGAAGGAATCATAGGTGGAGGCATAAAAGGTGGTGAAGGGACCATAAGAGGTGATGGAACCATAGGAAGTGGAACCATGGGAGAATAAGGAGGAACCTTATTGAGGGGATAACCTATGGGAGGAGTGGTATAAGCTCTAGGAATGGCTATAAGGTGATTCTTAAGATGTTGTTAAAGGATGTGGTAAAGATCGGTATAATGGCTGCCACATAGATGCCATAGATAATATACCTTACCATACTTGTGTAGATATTCAAGAATTACCATTAGGGGAGGTATGGATTTTTATGATGATGGGGAAGAAGGATGTAAGGTATCAATATATTGTTTTAACTTTTGACAATGGGTAGAAGAATGGTTATCTATCGAAAGTAATAAATATGTTTGTGAGTGGTTTTAGTAGCACTCATAGAATGAGGTAAAATAGGAGTAGAAGAAGTTAGAGAACACTCATCAGCCTATTTGGTGGTCAGAGGAGCCATCTTAAGTAAAGTAATTAAACCATCATCAAGGGAGGGTGATGATGAGGAAGGAATAGAACTAGGCTCAACAGAAGGAGAAATGAAATTAGAAGTAAGGGTAGGCTCAATAATAATAGGAGCGGGAATAGGATCAACTATAAAAAGAGTAG
The DNA here is from genome assembly GCA_037957365.1 of Torreya grandis. Lineage (NCBI taxonomy): Eukaryota > Viridiplantae > Streptophyta > Pinopsida > Cupressales > Taxaceae > Torreya > Torreya grandis. The sequence goes on along the minus strand of JARHVA010005186.1, from coordinate 780,679 downwards.
GAAGAGGCTCAACTATATTATGGTATATTGAGGGAGGTACAAGATCTATAGAAGGTGTAAGGAGAGTTTCACTAATCTCAGGGGTAAACCAATTACTAAGGTTAGGGTACCTAGCAAAATAGTAAGGCTTGATCATAACATGATCCATGAGCATAGTCCTGTATGGATCCTTAGAAACTAAAGGTTTCATCACCATATCTATCCTATGATAAAGGGGAAAAATAAAAAAATCAAGAACTATAAGTGAAGGAAAATGATGATATGGATGAAAATGCTCAAGTAAATAATAACAATAATGGACAATCTCAGCATCACAAGACTATATAAGACTACCTAATAATGGATCATCTAAGGAATAACCATCATCATAATCTAGGGTGTGAAGATCAATGACATAGGTATGGATAGCCTTATCATTCAAAGAATCATGGTGAATAGAATGCCTAGTCTTAGTAAAGACTATGGGAATGTCATCACAAAGAGGCTTGTGAGAGTGACGTTACAAGGAAGCAAGATACAAGATGAAATGAGGTGAGAGATTAGAAGTTTTGATATTTAATTTAATATCATCAGGCTCATCATCATCAGAATACAAGAGGTTAGGATTAATGTTACCAATGAGCTCAAGATACCCATTGTAACCTCGGGTTGAATTAATGAGAAAGTTGAGATGTTGAGACTCATGGAATGAAATGCTTGGAAAATTTTCAAGAGTAAGAATCTTGAATACACCATGATCTTGGAATTTTTTTAAATTCCAAGGGTTAGTGTCACCTTGAATCTTGTAAATGGCCCCATTATTATGTAATTTAATGCATAGATAGGTGGAAAAGGTGATAGTTCTAATGTGGTGAGTCTATGGCCTACCAAGCAAGATGTTATAAGAAAGGGGGAAGTTAAATATAGTCACATTCACATGGATGGTGATAGGTGGGATGGTAATGTGAAGCCACATGCAACCTATAGGAGGAATTTTCCTTCTATCATATCCTTGTCATGTTTTGTGTGTAGACTTAAGATTGTATTTTAAATATCCAAGAGTCTAAATGAAATCAAGAGAAGTAACACATGTGATGGTACCCTCATCAATCAATTCATACTTGAATTGGATATCACCTATTTGGATGCTAATAAATAAGGGAGTATCATTCACATTAAAGAAAATATCATCAATAATCATACAACCTATGGGAAATTTTAACAAAAGATAAGTGTCTATAGTTTCATTAATGTTGATAGACATCTCTTTGCAATATTATAAAATACTATCTTTTGAACTAGATAAAGTTACCTCCTATCTTTTTAAGGGAGGAAAAGGGACATTCATCTTGAATAATAGAAGTATGAGATGGTTTCTATGACGTGGATAAGTCCTCATAAGTCTAAGGAGCAAAATTTAGGATGGGAAATTAGTGAGTTCCATGATGGGATCCCATTCATCATAACCCATAATAAGGTTCTTATATATATGCATAATGATTAAGGAGGTCCTTGGAAGAAAGAGATGAAGTACATTGTGATTTTTGTTGGTAAGAAGAAGAAGAAAGTTTAGAACAAGGTGTTAAATCATGTTGATATGATGAATTAGTTGGTTGAAGTTGATTTTGAAAATTGGAAGAAGTGTTAGTAGAAGCTTGATTATCATTAGTATTGGAATATGATGAAAGAATGGAAGAAAAAGAATGGGAAGTGTTATCTAAGGGATAATCATAAATTAGATAATCAAAAGTAATAAGGTCATTTTTATTCAACTCATTTAAATGAGTTGGAGAAGAATCCTAGATAACACAATATGTTCTAGATGGGGGATTATAGAGAGGCTATGAATCAATGAAAGCTACCACCCTTTGCATATTAGTCATGCTAACCAAATTATCTTTAAAATTTAGTTCAACAAGAATTTATACATTTTTTGTGGAAGGGGTGGACTTGTGTTGATTTTATTGAATATGTTGATGATTAGGAAGAGGGTCTTTATAGATATCTAAATGAGCATTTGCTTGATTTAAGACTTGAGTTTTATCATGTGTTTTATAGTCCTTAAAATTAGTTTCATATGCTTGTTGATGCTTGAAAATGATGGAATAATGATCAAAATTAGGTCCAAGAAGAAAATCCATAGCTAAATTAAGAAGTTATCTAAAATTTTCATGAGAATGACCCCAACTAGTGTGAAACCAAAAAAAATTGTTAGGATCATACCAAGATATCATAGGATGAGTAAGATCAAGCTATCATGGAAGAAGCCTAGGTAAGTGCTTAAGAAATTAAGCTAAGGATAGAGGTTTTTTAATTCTAATGTTATTTAGTGAAGAGAAATAATGATTAGTATATTTTTGAGAAGGGGGAGTTGGTTCTGAATATTGGTTAGGAACAATAGCTTGAACATTGTGAATGGTGCCATAAGAATCTATAACACCATCATTGGTAATATTGTGGTTCTTGTTCTTTAGTAATAGGAAAGGACCTACAAAAGGTTTGGGTGGATTTAATTGACACATTACAAAATATTGATGTTTAGTTTGGTTAATAGCCTCCTCCAAGGTATATGGAGAGAGAGTGCAAACTCAATATTGTAATTTAGGAAAGAGGGCATTGGTAAAGAGATGGAAAAGATTGTCATTAGCCATGTTATGTTCACATTTGTTTGATAAAATATTCCATATTTTAACAAAGGCTTGAGCAGTTTCATTTTCATTTTATTTGTAATTTATGAAATGGGCCAAAGAGTTTTTGGGAAGATCACTAGTTTAGAATTCTTGCACTAAAGCATTCACTAAATCCTCCAAACTAGTAATGGAATGAGTTCTAAGTTGATTCTACCAATCCAAGGCATCACCTATGAGGGTTTTGTTAAGGATCTTGGTAGAATTGAAGGTGTTTAATTTGACCCAATCCTTATAAATATTCCAAATGTCTAAAGGTGAAGTATAGGATCGATTGATCCATTATAAGAAATTATAGGTGTTATACCTCTTATGTCAATGTTAGTAATTTGAGTAGTGAGAGGTTCATTTTGTAGATGATTGATGGTTATATTGACCAAAGGAGTTTGAAGAATGGGATTTCCTTGAGAATATTGAAGAGGAAGAGGGGGAACATTTTTTTTATGTGTGCCAAAAGCCATTGGTTTTGGATGAGATTGAAGGTGGAGAAGGTGGTTTTGCATTCTCATCATTTGATTTATGTTATGAACTTGAAATGTATTCATTTGAGTGAGAGTTTACAATAAAATTTTATGTGTTTTATTAGCATAAGTTGAAACATTAGGGTTGGAATTAGTGTTAGAATTAGTGGCTTGGGTACCACTATTGGTGTTGGTAGGAGCTTGAGAAGAATTATGAGAATGAGATTCAATAGTGGTAAAATTTACTTTTGTAGCAAAAGGTGTACTAATGAATGGTTGAGAGGAAGAAGCATTAGAATCATGATTGCCTTAGGTAAAAAATGAATCAATAGTAGATGGATTAAGGATAATGGATCTTAAGATAATCCCACTAGATTTAGAACCTAGCATGTTAGTGGATATACTAGGCATGGAGGTGAAAGAAGTTATAAAATAAGAGGTCATGGTATGAGAAGGGGACATAGTCAAAGGAAGAGTCTAAGAATAAAATAAAGTGGTACCCAAAAATTCATTTTATAATGTAGGAGTAGGTGAAATAGGCTTTGTAATTTGACCACTAATCATAATATTATAAATGGTAAAAGGATCCTTTCCTAAATATTAAGGAAATTTAGAGATAACAAAAAGCATTTTAGGAGTATACTCTAACTTAGATTAATATTCTAATGAGAAAATAGGATTATGTTTTGAAGAGGTATTAGGAGGGGTCCCATAGTTCATTATGTGAGTGGTGATACGAACATTACTAGCATCTAAGAGGGGATCCCTATTCTACCTATGGGAGACACTATGAGGATTGATAAGATTCATTATGTGTGTTCACTAAAAATCAATGTCACTATTAAATAGAAATTTAATGATGAAGGGAGATAAAGAAAGATGAGAAGGCAAAGAATCAATAAGTGACTAAATAGTATAGGGTTGACTAGGTTGACCTAGTACAAAAATAGGGATTATAAAACTATACAAGGTCAACTATATTGATCTACTATAATGCATAGAGATTGACAAAAGAGGTAAATGGGGATGTAGATAGCATAGGGTCAGTTTGGTTGATCCTGTATAGTTTACATAGGCTAAAAAAGGTATAGGGTCAACTAGGTCAACCCAGTATAGTAGATATGGAAAAAAAGAAAGTTTGATAGCAAGTTGTGAACTAAAACAAGACAATTTTTGCAAATAATCTAGGAAAGTAAGATTCAAAGAGGAAAAAATGTTCAATTTGATCAATGATGGCCAATCCAATTGATGAACACAATACATAACCTTGTACTAACACTGGCTAACACAAGTTTTTGCACACACAATTCAACAAAGAGAAAGCAATCCAATTGAAAAGTAAAGAGCTAACTAGTTGGTCAACATAAGATCTTTTAATTAGATAATTAAGAATATTATTTTTAAGTGTGATGGGAAGTTGGCTATAAAACAAGGAACTAAATATAAATCTAAGGATGGTTTTAGGTTGGGCTGAAAAGTACTATATTAGCAATGATATAAGCTTGGTATTGGGGCCTTACCCCTCACTTCACATACCATAATGATAAGGGTGTCGGGTGCTTAGCCAAAATATACCATTAACCATGCTTTATACTTGACCAAAGTATCAAGTCAGCTTCCCCCTTAATGAAATCCAAGTAGGTTGTCCTTGGGTAGACAAATGTTAAAGTGATTTTTTATATTATGTGATTTAGCCATGTGTGTATAAAATAGAAATAGTGAAACTAAATGGTTAATTAAAATCCTCCTAATTAGACTATGTGAACTATTATAAGCATGAAATCAAGAAGAAAAGAAAGGTGTGAACTAATTACTAGCATATAGAGATTAATTCTAACTTAAAACAAGGTATAGTGTGGACACCATATGTAAAAAAATATAGAGCAAGGTCAATAGGGTTGAACCTATATTATGGAATCAAGGTTTGAAAATGTACAGGGTTTGCAAGGGTCAACCTAATTATTTCATAGAACACACAAAACATAGAACTGAGTCAACAGGGTCGATCTAGTTGACTGTGAAAGGGTAGTTTGGAAGAATGCAAATTATGAAAGGAAAGATAGTAAAAGAAAGAGATAGAGAGATAAAAAGGAAACCTTGGTGGATCAAAGATATAAAAGACAAAGATTGTTGATCAAGAACCTTGAAGAATGCTGACGAAAACTACTAACTCAATCAACTAGGTTGATTAAGCTATGTAGGGACCTATTGTAAAAGCCTGAAAATGTATAAGGTCAACTAGGGTTCACCTATTTTTTTTGGATGACTAAAAGTGTACAAGGTTGACTGGGTTGAGCTAGTATCCTGAATTAGAATTCTAGAAGTATAGAAACTTGTACTAAGTCATTTGAGTTGATCTAGTTGCCTATTGTTAAAAACTTATGTACAGAGATTATAATTGGGTCGATAGAGTCGATCTAGTATGACAGATATATGATAAAAATAATATTAAAAAGAATGAAATAAAGTGAAATGAATATTTCAAGGGTTATTTTTGTGTTAAGTTCACTAGAATGTATGCAATCATAAATACATCATGTTTATAAATCAATCTTAGCTCAGAGAAGATAGAGCATACCTACACTTCTGACTTGGAGATGCATTTGTTAAGCAAGAACATTACCAATATGGGGATCCATTAGACCTGATTAAGGTATCACTTGTCATAATACACCATGTGAGGTAGGGTTCTAAATCATACAATCTAAAACAATCATGAAACAACCCTAAAAGAGTCATAACATTTGATATTTCACTTATTTAAAAAAATAAGAAAGTAAATCAAATCTAGTGCACACCAAATCTTGTGGCACAAAGTGGGGGCTAGAAATAAAACAAACAACTAAACTAAACATTAATATAAGACATATACTCATGTCAATGTATATGGAATCCTAATGCATGAAAAAGAGAAGCACATCTACATTATCTATCTACTCTTACAAAGGAGAAATAAAGTTATGAATACTTACCTTGAAGAGGAACCCACTGAGCCTCAATATCTCCCTTAGCTAAGGTGATTTGAAATATATTGTTGTGGTATGTAAGGATAATAAATATAAATCAGCTCTAGGTTATACAACTTATTTATGCATCCAAAGACTTCTTCATAAGATAAGATATGTATCTCTAAAGTATGGAACCTTAAGCTTTAGTCCTCAAGTAGAATTCTCAATAATCATATGTTTGTTTTCAATTATTCTTATTCACTTATCTATATTCAAATAGCTGGAAATGACCTTGTATATATAGGTGGATCTTGCCCTAAATCCTTCTAAAAATGTTAGTTAAATAGGGTCAGCCATGGTCGACCCAGTGTGTTTTTGGGAATAATTCACTAGGTATGAAATAAGTTAGTTGAAAGGCTAATAAACCCAAAAAGTGAAAAATGCCCTAAACTATTTAGGGTCATCCATGGTTAACCTAGTTTTAATAATAGTCAAAAAGGGAATTAAGGCAAGAAAAGGAGGATGGAAGGAGGAAAATGACTGGAATAGGTAGGATTAAGAAGAATAAGCTTAGGGTTAATGTTTTTAGGATTTGAGTGTGTAGATAACAAGTGGAAAATGGGAAAACAATCTTACAAAGCACTGATGGTCTACCACCCCTTTCTTGGTGTACCCCTTAAGGCATGCACTCAGAGATATTGAGACTTGATAGGTTCATACAAGATAAAAAGTGTCAATAATAAATAAAAGTTTGATAATATTATGTGTATACACATCCTACCTTAAAATCCATTAGATAGACATTAAAAGGCCTCCCAATTGGAGTTAACACCTTCTCACTTGGTGATCACCTTCCATTCACTATACCAATTTGGACTGCCTAAAGTGAAGGTGATTGTAAAGGTACCCGTGTGCTTTTTTGAAGTAATAAATGAGAATGAGGGGTTAGATTAGGTCCCAATTGATCTCCCAAAGTGACTGTCATCCTTTAGGACTCTTATATACCTATAAAACACTAAAATCTATAAATAAAACTAGTTTTCTACCTAGTTCATAAATACAAGGTACAAGCCAATATAGTGGGAAGAATCATGGTGGAGCTATATGCAAGTTTTAATCACATTTTGAGTCATACAAGACCTCTTTAGTGAATTTATATCCACTTCTTTCCCATCAGGTCATGATCAAGGGTTTTAATGGGTTTTAAAATGTTTTGTCTCTTACATTAAAACCTCAAATAAATTATACTATAATCTTGTTTAGGACCCTCTTCAACATATCCCAAATCCTTGGGTCTCCATGCTAAATGTTTGTACTGGTGTGAGCTTCTAAACTTAACCTCTCAAGCTCTTCTTTTAATTATGTGCAACTTGTGATAGGTTTAAACCAAATAATGACTAATTGTGTGACTTTCCTTTAAACTAATGGTTTAAAAAAACCTTATATCCCCCATCCAAGTCATTAAATCCATTGGAAGGTTATATTAGTCATAAAATTGATGGCTATACCCTTGTGGAGTCTATGTCTATCTCTAGGCCTAGTTAAGGCCTAGTAGGAATAAATGTGTATGGCATACTTAAACACTTCATGAGTGGTCTGAGAACCCATAGATACTTATTCCCACTAGTTCACCCTTTTCTCAACTCATCACAATGTCACAACACTCACCCATATCTCCTCCTTACTCTCTTCATGACAAACCTATAGTTTTGCCTTTATGGAAGTTCCCTCTATTTGAGATAAAATAGAGGGCACATACCCTATTATATCAATTAATTTTAATGTATGGGAGGTTCAATTAGGTTATAGGGACCTTTTTCATCAATTTTCATTGTTTGGTCATGCTCATAGTTCCCTTAATTCATCAAAAACCCTCAAGGTAGACTATGTAGCATTCATTGTGTGCAAGGTTGATGTATTGACTATTAATTGAACTTTAGAGATTGGTCCTTATCTTGTGGATCATGTGATATGGTCTTTTTGGGGCCAACATACCCTTGATTCTAAAAATCAGGACCCTTGAGATGTTTTAGACCTTGTTATTACCAATTTTGCCTTACTCATGGGTTTTAGTAGAATTTTAAGATCATTTATTCTATCAAGGTGGCATTTTTCATTTAAACCCTATTGTGCTTAATGCTTCTAAAATTTTACCTAGTTTTGTAAGTAATGTAGGTTTCATGGAAAATACTAATTTTTACCAAACAAAGATTCACCATAGTTCTGCTAGTAGTGGTTTTCTAAATCTTAACCTTGGTCCCTTCTCAAGAAACCCTAGGTGTGGAAGCCTCAAAGTTTGAGTTTAAATTTGGATAGGAATCATTTGGTGGGGATATTCAAGATAATATTTTAGACCTGATCTTAATTTTATATTAAGGCTTAGTCTCATTTATTAACATTACTAAACCTTAATATGAAATTAATAATAAGTCTTTTAATATTTTTTAAATATCTTCACTTTTTCCTAACTACCCCATGGAGTCCCTTAGCAAATCCCCCTTTTAATTTCCTAAGCCAATCCCTTTTAATTAAAATCTAGCCTAAGTCCTTATCCTAAGACCCCCCATTCATATTTATTAATATCAACCATGCCTTATAATAAAATTTTAGCCTAATTTTTATTAACCAAAGGTCCTTACTTAAGCATCGTGTAACTTACAGGATTTGGCAACCCATATTTGATCATGCAAATTGATCCAACAATGCATGACTAAGGGAGATCCAAAGGTTTACACTTCATCATAGGCTATGATCTGATTATACAAGCTAAAGGTTGAAAGATCAAAGCTATGTGAGGTCACCAAGTTGTAACCACTCACACCTAACTACATCAGCAAGGGTCTCACATATTTAATGTATCTAATCATGCGCAAAACCATAGATCTTGATCCAACAACTATCACTCTTTTGATTTGATGAATTGCATTGAGTCCATGACCTTGGGAAGCTCTGTAAATACATCATGTGGCACTCTTACATTCAAACATAAGGACTTTATGAACTTAAATTTGGCATTCATGCTTACATAATTTGGCCTTCGTGAGGCTATCTATGACATGAACAAGATCATCAAATTTAATTTAATCAAACATTTTTGCCTAGGCAAAGGGGACATATTATGAGTTTAATGGGTCTTATATTTATTTTTTGAATAAACTTAGGCTAAATTATTTAACTTAGGTATTTATTGATCCCTCAAACTAACATAAACAACATTCATCTCAAAATATCGAACATCCTCTGCTTGCTCATACCAATTGGATCCAATGGTGTGAGGTCTTCAAATAGAACTTACAAAGCCTGAAGGCTCGACACATGGAGTGATCTTAGAGATAGGGGACTGATGACATGAAAATATACTAGGTGGCATAATTATAGGACTATAATCTTGTAGTGACTAATAAGATAAAAGGCCTATGACTAAAATTATCGATTCATGTTGAATATGTGGATCTTGATCCCATGGTGTGAAAGAAAAGGAAGAAATAAAATGCTAATGGCTAGTTCTCTCTCAAACAAATATAAAAATTTTGACAAAAATATGCCCAAATAGAGACCACATAGGACCCACATAGGCACAAGGTGGTAGAACTTGGATCTTGTCCACTTGGAAGTGAAAAAGTATAAAGGCAAGTCTCAATCAGATCTTGAGACATGAACGAGCCAAATCCCACTCACCTCTTCTATTAAATCTCTCATAAAACTAAGCTTACATAAAAAAAGGAATTATGAGTGATTGAATTACAATTGAAGCTTATTGATTAGTTATAAGTGCAAAAGAGGGAATCTAGAGGTTTCTATTAAGTTAGTGTTAAGCTTCTCAAAGGGTTAAGAAGCCATGACAACAAGAAGGCAAAAATGGTGGGAAGAGGTCAAGCTCTACCTTTTCATAGACCATTTAGGTAGAGTCTTAAAGGATATAGAGTTGGACATCAAGGCATTGAAAAATGGGTGTAAGAGCTGGTCTGATCTATTGTTCACCATCAATGAAATGTAACCCCTCACATATAATGAGATAATAATTGAAGTAATCAACATCACATATAAGGACCTGATAGTAGTACAATTGGTTGGTCTCCACCATGCAGATACCAAACTAGAGGTACTTCATTGTATAGATGTGTTTGGTCCTCTTTTTATAGATTGTAGAGTAGATGAGGATTAGATTGTTAGGGATGGTTCATCCAAGATAGTTGCTTATCTTTCCCTTATATACTTTGAGGGTTACTATAAGTTCACTTAGTCCCATGTGGATTTACATAGAATTAAAGATTGGACCACCAAAAATGACCTAAATACCATCTTTAAACCTTGGCTCAATCAAGGAAATGTTATTTTTAGAGATTTACAAGGTAGAATTCCAATTTCCCAATTTAGGGAAGGATTAAGGTTATTTTGACCTTACTAAATATAATCTCTAGAGCTACCACAACTACCTATGCCAACACTACCTAAGTTTCATATGTATACTTCCTAATTGAACAACTCACCTCTCCCATTGGGGAAATGATAAGTATCCACCATGGTAGGCAATTCATAGCCATCAAGAGATAGACCAATAAATAATTTTTCATGATGTCCTACTTGTTTGATGCCTTTTTGGCCTCCACCAAGTTCCTCCATATCAAGAATTGGTCTTCCAACAATAGAATCTTACTTTATCACCATTACTCCAAGCTCCATATCTTCAAATATACAAACCACATAAAATTCATTTGTGACGTCATCTTTCCCTCTTTAGTTGAGGCTATCACTAGCTCTCCCATGCTTAAGATGCACCCCTTGATCAAGAGATATCTAGATATGATGGGGGATGTATGGTATTAACCTAATTGCATAGTAATAAGGATTGAGGGAACCATGTCCTCATCTTTTAGACTCATTGTCTATGTGCCACCCAATCTTTTTGAGAAATAAATCACCTTACAACTCATCAATGGGATTGATGGTATTTTCAAATGAAAGAAGGGTCTCTTCCACCCCTTCCCTTTCATAATTGGAAGGACCAAACTAAAAGATTAGAAGTAAAAACACATCATGTCTAGGCAAAGAGGAGCCTTTATCTTCCAAATGGATGAACTTAGATTGTGGGACCCTAGAGTAATAGAAAAGAATCATTTTTAGGACAAGAATATGTTCAAATAAGTATATGAGAATCAACCTGGGGTCTTTGACCACATCTACACTAGGGAAAACAACTTTGAGGAGGTTTTGGCAAGGTTAAAGGAGTCCAATGATAATCTAAAGCATAGGTTGATACATGAGCAAAAGCCAACTGAGGATATTTGGTAGATTTATCCACTCTAACACCATTTACTACCTTCCACCTCTAGAGCAATACAAGAACTCCCTTAGGAAGATGTGCCTCAACACAAGAGACAACTAGAAGAGAGGCCAAGTGAAGCAACATCATCTTTAGTCCCTCCCAAACAACATCCACTTTTGATGTAGCATGTAGACATGGTGGCTCTTGAGCCATATGAGATAGTGGCGGAAGTCTTAAAGGCTCTTGAAGACATTTATGGTTCAAATAAGGAAAAAAGAGAGGAAGACCTTTCTACCCAAGAAGGATAACTTAAAAATGCCCCTAGAAAATTGGAAGAGGCTAAGAAGGAGAAAAGGAAGGAGAATAAACTGGCCTTAGTCACAACACCTAGCTAAATAAAGAGGAAGGTTGAGTTGGCCCTTGTCTTTACCAGTTCTAAAAATCCAAAGATCCCCATTATGAACCTAACCTAGGAAATAAATTTATTCAATGATGAATTCCCCATTAATGGGCTAGTCATTCCTGATTGGTTCATATATGGGAAGTTACAAAAGATTCCTACCATGTCCCATTTATGGGCATTGACTCAAAGCATCAACATTGATGAGGACCTCTAGTCTAGATTGTTGAGATGATGAAGGAATAATAGGAAAGGATAATAATAGAGGTAAAAGGAGTTGGTGGCAAGATAATGGATACTATAGGAGAGTCCAATAGCACTAAAGTTAAAATCTTAGATGCCATCCAACTAATTGAGCCTACCACTACTATTTTCTTCAATCTAGATACCATAGGCTTATAGAAGATCACCACAAGGAATTTTTTTGTGGGTACTAAATATTTCATCTTTCAAAAGGTGCAAACTTTCATAGGCCTAACTCTAGTTGTAGGACAAGTAGTGGGATAACATCCCATTCATCAAGAGGATGTGGAAAGTTTAGTTAGATCCTAATCAGCACAAGCAATTGATAGAATTAGGGGATTAAAGAAATAGATTGCCAACTTGAGGATGGAAAAGCAAAACTTTTAGACCTAAGCCATCCTCTCTATCTTGATGAAATGATAAAAATGCTCATTGAGTCCTTATTTGATATGTTTGAGGAATTGAAGGCCATAAAGCTTAGGCAGGATGCCTTAGTGTAACAATCTCAAGTAGTTAAGGTTTTAGTCATCCAGTGGTAGGATTTAGAGGACCAAATTGTTGAGCTCATCAATATATAAGTAAAGAGATAGATCCCAAACTTTAAGACTACTAGTTTGGGACACTTAAGTACCATATTAGGCATTGTTATTAATAATGTACATAAATTGAGCACATGACACAATGATGTCAATGATATCATAAGGGAGGATGAAGCTTTTATCAGCAAGATTGAGAAACTCATGGGAAAAATGTTGACAGAGCCTTCACAACCCATTACTATGGGGTTGATTGATGATGAATAGTTCAATCAAAGAGCCACCACTAGCATCTAGGAGATAAGAAGAAGAATCCATGATGAATCTAGTAATGATTACTATAGAATAATGGATCTCATCTTTAATCTAGGAGAAAAGATAATAGAGGCTTAGAGCATCAAGGAGGCCATGTTAAGGAATGACAAAGAATTTGAAAAACTCCTAAATCAATAAAATGAATGTTTGATGAAGCTTGCAATAGATCTTGAGATGATAAATGAACAACATACTAAGGCTAAGGACATCCTATATCAATGATAGCAAGGAGGCCCACCACCAACCTAATAGAAGATTCTATAAATTGTAATTCTACGTACATTTTATAAAAATGGAATAGTCTATTGTATAAATATATGTTATTTTTTTAGCATATATAGTTTTAGGTTAGTCCAACATAGAAGGTCATGTGTATAATATAATTATCATATAAGGACAACTATCCTTAATGTAAGCATACGTATCTTGAGAAATGATTGGTACACTACCTATATTTTATATAAATAAGCAGTGTTACCATTTTGTAAATAGAGAGATTTTTGAGCAAAATTTTATACTCACACCATTTGATATAGCTAAAGTAATTCTACAAAGATTGTCTATCTGGTTGTATTGATAGTTATAGCTTTTCTCTCAATTGTTTGTCAAGATCTTAAATTTGAATGGTTTCTTTAATTCCTAAACTAAAATAACTCATTTACATGGTTGCTAATATATGCTTTGCTAGGTTAGTTGGAAAGATCATGAGTTGCTTCACTTTAATTTATCCTGTATCAAAGATGTGCATCAACTATTTAGATATATAAATAAATTATTAAAAGTAAACCTTGTTCTTACTTGTAATTTCAATTTATCCTTAGAAATTGGCCTCATTTTTAATGGAAATTGTGCTCTATTTATTTTTAATTATAAATTGGTTTAGATGTACATTTAAGAAACTAAAACTTTGTCATAATGTTTGAGGTAAAGACTTGTAATCACATTTATTTCCTTTCTACTTTACCATCTCCTCTTTTCTCATTTTTTTCAAAAATCTCCACTATAGCTTAAATTTCACTATAAATATCCATTTAGTTTAGTATAAAATCAATCTTTGACTAAGAAACTATCAAGAAGATTGAACCAAGGTGGCTCCCAACTATTGAATAATATCAATTTATGGAACAATATACTTTGTTTTGATTTTATTTCACCATAGGCATCATAATTACCCAATACCTACAACTCATGCCCTGAATTCTTAGAATTTTAAAATGATTAGTGTTTTTTGAACATTGTAAACACATATGGTACATTTAGAATCATTAATAAGAGAAGCTCCACATGGTTCTAAAAGGAGGGTCGTTGATGCTAACTAGTCAAGAATTGGTGTCATCTTTATGCCTTTAGGTAGATCTTTGATCCCAAGTGTAAAGATTATTAGTCTTGGAGGTTTTTGACATATCTTTATGCTTTGTTAAAGTAAATATCATAGATCTTTGATAAATTATTGCTAATTTTGGTAAATATAGCTTTGATTTTGCAGATCTATAGTATTTGAAATTAGAATGGCCTATTCTGATCAAAGATCAGGTGATCACTTGCAAATTATGGTTCATCTTGAGATCAAACTTGTAAAGATCAATCATATTTGCATAATAGGATGCATCCTCAAGCTACCTTTGTGTAAATTTGATGTTCTTTGTCATTTTTACATATATATTTGTAGAATTAACTTAGTGTACATGTTTAATCCTTGATTCTTGTAAAAATTAACTTGATACTTCATATTTTAAATAGGATTTCATATCTTCAAGCTGGAACTACCTAGAATTCACACCAAATCATGGTCAGAAACAAGAGAGCCTTTGCTTGAGCTACAAAATCATCATATAACCAAGTGTGATAAAGGCAGATGAATACTTTCTAAGTCTTTACCCACTTCTCCTGTTCAAAGGACCTTTGCATTCATACCACATCTAGGTATAGCTTGGCTAGGGAGTTCCCCATTAATGTACAAGGGGTAGTCCATGATTTACTATGTAATCTTGAGAAGTATTTTCCCATATTTAGTCCTACTGGTGTTGTAACTACGGAGGAACATGTTAAGTTTTTTAAAGCTGATTTGAAGTTATTAAATGTCATACATGAGGATGTATCATGTATACTATTTCCCTTTATTTTCAAAGATGTAGTATATGAATCATTCCTCAATTTGTTTGATGACTGCATTGCCTCCTATAATGATTTCAACACCATTTTCATTGATCAATTTGGTAAGATTATTATTCATTGTGTCATTTATCATCAATTCACAACCAACAAGAGAGATGAATGTGAGCCTATAAGGTCTTTCAATTATAGATTCCAAAAAATGTATAGCAGGACTATGGAACCCTACAAACCTAATGATGTTCTAGCCATAGAGATCTATAAGGATGCAATAGATCCCATGACTTGTATGTTCTTGAAGAGATACATCCTAGTTATAGCTTCATTATCCCAAGCCTATTTTTGGGAAGTATTTATCAATTATCAAATGCAACCACAAGGCCAAATGGCTTACTCCATTCCCAATGTTAACCCATATATACCTGCTCTAAACCTTTTTATAAATAATAACCAAAACACCCTTGTTCTTAACCAACTTCCATCCTTGATCATATTACTTACTCGTCATGCTACTTCTAAGAAAAATTTGGAATTCTTAAATTACCAAACCACTAGTGGACCTTATACTAATGGTCAAAAGGCCTTGGTACCAACTTATGGTATGAACAATAATCAGGTCCATAATTCTAAGACCCTAAGGAATGAAAATGAATCTATATTGAAAATGGTCTAGAAGCTTAACACTGATTTCCTTCAATTGTAAAAATAATTTGGTAATACTGGTGAGAGATCTAAAAGGAACTTTACTTTCCAAAAGTTTAACAGACTAGGAAATAGGATTTAAAATGATAGCTTCTTAAATAATAAGGCTAATGAGCCCTCTAATACTAATAAAACCTTGGAAATTAATCTCATTAACATTGATTTGCCTAACTATTGATGAGTGCATGCCATTAATAAGGAAGGTGAGATTGATTGCATTTAATTCTACAAAGCCTTTGAAGATTTTAAGGAAGAATTAGATACATTTGAAGTAGTCCCTAATAAGGATAGTGCTACAAACTAGATCCAAGTCTTCAAACTAGGTCCACATGGTAGAAACCTTATAATTCCCTTTTCAATAAGATAATGGACCTGAGAATATTCCTAAAGAGATTCAAGCAATCCAAAAATTCTTGAAGACATACCCTTTGAGGAATATGGAGCAAAAGTAACCTTTGACCATTTCAACTCCTCATAATAACTATGAGACCCCTCTTGACACTACTTCAAGGAATGACCCTGAGCCACTTAAAGGAAGTTCTTCCAAGCCTAGTACTGATTGACCAAGAAATATTGGTTATAACATTATTCAAGACATATATAAAATTAATGCCAATATTTCCTTGCATGAGTTAACTCAAATTACTAAACAAAGAGACTTTTTGCTAGAGTCTTTGTCTAAGAAACTTGGGAAGCCACCTAGGGCTTAGTGCAAATGTAACCATGTAAATAGTCAGGGTAGAATCTCCCCCATTCCTTCTCACAGTTAGTATATTTGGTAAGAACCTCTATAATTATCTTTTGGACTCTGGGGCTTCAACCAATATCATGCCTATAGGAATATGTAAATAATTGGGACTGACTCCAATCAAGTTTGATAGGGTGTTTACCCAATTAGACAAATAAAGAGTTAAAGTTATTATATAATTATTAAATGTACACATGTAGTTGGTCAGTGAACCTAGAGTGTAACAATTTATTGACATTCAAGCAGTAGACATTACCAATGCATATGGACTACTTTTAAGTAGAGAGTTGACCAAGGCCCTAAATGGATATATGTCTATTGATTTTTCATACTTATGGATACCTTAGAAAGGTGTCCCAAATTAGATAAGAGTTGAAATAGAACCAAGGATGAAACACATGATAATTGAGTACAATGTTATCAATGAGAGAGTTAATTTCCTTGATTCTGACTTGGTAGTCTTCACCTTAGAGAATATAAAAGTAATTGGTTCCTAGGGCACTCCTGTTGTACCTAGTTTGTGAAAAATTTATGTTGATGGTGTTAAATGCAAGTCTAGATCTAGAGTTTGTATTGTCTTAATAGACCCTCCTGATAAACAATATCATGCATCTTAATCTACTATAATTCATATGCACCAATAACCTAGTTGAATATGAGGCTATCATTTTTTGCTATTAAAAATAAATTCAAAGAGCTACTAGTTTTTTATAAATCTAAACTTGTAGTAAACCAAGTGATAAGAAAGTATCAATGTAAACTATCATACCTCAAGAGGTATAAATTCAGATTTTGGGACCTAATAGAGTCTTTTGAGGCATTCAACATCCTCTCTATCCCTAGAGAATAAAACAAATATACTAATGGTCTATCTTCTATTACAACCAACCTCATGCCTAATCAAGATTCTCTTAACTTTAGTATTGATCTAGTACCCTACCCCTCAATCCCAAATAATGGGAACCACTTCCAAGTCTTCAATGATGATAAATATATCCTAGAATTCTTGACTAACTTAGGAGATTTTTAAGATCATATTATTGATTAATCTGATGAGGATACCCTTGAAATGGAATTTAGTGGCAAGATCATCTAGTTAAGTGATAACAAGATACCTAAAGTGATGATTTTATTATAAATATTGTTTGACCAAGATAAACTCATTAAAAAGCCTAAAGTCCCCAAGGTAAATGGGAAGGACTACAATGTAATAAATCTTGGACCCCAAGATTAACCCCATCAGGTTAATGTAGGGAAGGATTTCACATAAATGGAGAATAAAAAGCTAGAGAGTTACTCACTAGATACAAGGATGTAATTGCTTGGTCTTATGATGATTTGAAAGTTTTTGATCCAAGGGTTATCACCCATACTATACCCCTTAAGGAAATTTTTTAACCCTTCAGGTAGAAATTGAGGCCTGATAACCCTATCTTAGAACCCATTATTTATAAAAAAATCAAAAAATCATAATATGTAAGAATTATGTTACCATTCAGCATTTCACTTGGGTTGCTAATTTGGTTCCAGTTAGAGAGAAGAATGGTGAAATTAGGTTATGCATTAACTTCAAGAACTTGAAAAAATCATCTAAAAAGGACAATTACCTATTACACTCTCTGGACCAAGTAATACAGGTTATTTCAGGATCAGCCATGATATCTTTCCTTGATGTCTATTTAGGGTATAACAAAGTGTTAGTTGATAGGAAGGACAAAATGAAGTTACAACCTTTACCACTAAGTGGGGAACTTTTGATTACAAAAGGATGCCCTTTGGGATGATCAATATAAGGACTAATTTTTAAAGAGCCATGTACCATGCTTTCTAGGGTTTAGTTGGAAAATACATCATAATATACATGGATGACCTAACAATATTCTCCAAAAATAGAGAAGATCATTTCACACACCTTCATAAAGTATTTAAGAGATGTAGAATATATGTTATTTCCATTAACCCCAAAAAAAACATATTTTGTGTTACTAAAGGAAAGTTTTTAGGTCATGTTATCACTAAGGATGGGATATTTATAGATCTTGAAAGGGTGGAAGCCATCTCTAAGATAAAGCTTCCAAATAGTCAAAAATAACTAAAGTCATTCTTTGACAAGATAAACTTTGTGAGGAAATTCATCTTAGGGTTTGTTGAGATTATCAAACCATTGAATTACATGATTAAGAAGGATGCCAAGGTTACGTATAATGAGGAGTCTAAGAAAGCATTTAACAACATCAAAGAAGTAATAAGTCAAGCCCTAATATTGATAAGTCCAAAAATTTTAAGGGAATTTTATTTGTACTCCTTTGCTTTTGATCACACCATGGCAACATTCCTAACTAAAAAATTTGATGGGAATGATCATGCAATTTATTTTGAGTACCAATTTCAAGGATGTTGAACTAAAATATTTCCTGATTGACAAGTAAGCACATGCACTAGTGAAAATAGTAATGAAGTTCAAGGATTGCATTCTCAAGTACAAAATGCATGCTATATTTCTAGACCCTACCACAAAACTCATGTTGAGTCAAAATTAATTGGGTGAGTGTAGATGCAAGTGGATGTTAGTTCTATAAGAATATGATATAGTAATGAAAAATCCTAAGCTAGTAAGGTGTCAAGGCCTTGTCCAAATGATTACCAACACCAAACCTAAGCTACATATCATGCAGGTTGAACAATAAGAACTCTAGCCCAATGAGTGGTATGATTCCTTGAATCACTTATTGATTAATGGTGTTTGTATTATATGACATACAAGAGTAGAGGAGATCCTTAAGACTCTAATATTCTCACTATTTGATTAATCATAGAGTATTATATATAAAAAACTTTGAAGGAGTATATTTAATGTGTGTGTCGAAAGAAGAAGCTTTTCAAATCATGAGTACTTTCCATGAAAAGCTAGGTAGTGGACATCCATTAAGAAGAAAAAAAACCCAAAAAATCCTTAGGTCTGGTTACTATTGGCTTACCATTTTCAAGGATTCTCACAAGCATGTGAGGGAATGTCATTATTTTCAAATCTTTAGCACCAAGGAAGCAAAAGAAGCCATGCCTTTACAACTAGTGATGATTGGCAATCCCTTTTCACAATGGGGATTGGATTTCATAAGAGTGATTAACCCCAATTCTTCTAAAGGCCACAAAATTTTTCTAACTATTATATACTATTGCAAAAATTGTATTGAAGCTATAGCCACCAAATAATGTAGGATAGAAGTGACCAACTTCTTGGAAGAAAACATTTGTACCAAATTTGGAACTCCAGTCTCTTTGGTGTGTGATAAAGGATCAACTTTTATGTCCATAGAGATGACTAAATGGGTTTATTATAATGGCATTTATCTAAAGTTTGGTTCAAATCATCACCCCTAGGGAAATAGATTTTCTAAATCCACTAATAAGAATCTAATCAAGGTGATCAAAAAATTAGTTGAAGACAAACCTAGGTCTTAGCACAAGCTCCTTAAATATGCTCTATGAGTGGATAAGATCATGATTAAATAATCCCTAAATCCATGACCATTCCTATTGGTGTATGGCTAGGAACCTATTTTTTCTATCACCCTAAAGTTTCCCACATTTAGATTTATGTAAGAATACATGGAGGATAAACAAGAGCTTTCAAACTCTAGGTTGCTAGATATCATTTAGATGGAAGATGCAAGGGATAAAACCTTTGATAAATTTAGTAAGAATCAAACCATAGTCAAGAGATGGTTTGATAAAAAGGTTAAAATTTAAAGTATTCAGATAGGGAGACATAGTCTTCGTTTGGGACAAGGCATTTAAACCTAAAGGCAAGCATGAAAAATTCACACCTCTATGGATTGGCCCAAATCAGATTGTTAACACACTTGGAAACAATACTTTCAAGCTAAAATACCTTCAAGGAGTAGAGTTTACCTTTCCCACCAATGGAAAATATCTCAAGAATTACTTTGATGTAGCTCCACTAGGGGTATTCATGAAATAAAATATGTAAGACCATTTAATTTAGAGTAGGTAGGCTAGTTAGTTTATTTTCTACTCTTCTTTTTTGTCTTGTTTGTATATATTTGTTTTCCTTTTATTTTCTATTGTTTCTTACTTTGGTTTTTTTGTTTTTCTATTCTTTCTTTATTCCTTGGCTTTAATTGGTCTTTCCAGAGATAGTCTAGTACTCAAAATATCTTGTCTCCCTAAAAATACCAAAGTTTCACTAATTAGAGTATGAACCCCATACATATGATGACCACAAACCTAAAATGTGAGCTTGGTGTTATAACATAAGGAAAATGGTAAAGGTCAATGAAGATATCCCTTGTTCTATGCAAACCTAGACATTATTGGGATCTAAATATGGATTTAAGAAGGATTGCACTTATGAAATAAAGTTTAGTTTGTTAGGATAAAACCATGTTTGTACTTAATAAGACATCCTTACCTAGGACAATGGTGACAACCATAGGTGATTTTCTAAAATAAAAACATTGGGATATAATCTTTAAACCTAGCTACCTTAGTTCCCAACCTTGCTAAAAGCATTAAATATATGTCAAAAGATACAAAAAATAATAATAATAATAATTTAGTGCAAAGTTTGAAGCTTTTTAAGCATAAGTGATTTGGGTAATCTCCATCAGGGCTATAGACGCTTGGATGGAAGTGGAACAAGGCCTTGAGTGGATCCAAAGGCATCTCTAGCAGGGCTATAGATGTTTGGCTAGAAATAGAGAAATGCCCAAGCCTTCCTAAACTAAAATAACAACCCCCTTGAATGTCTAAATGATCCTACTACCTAGTACAAATGATTAAGGACATGAAACCTAGAATTTGTTCCCTAAATCCCATGGTAAATAGTAAGTAGAATCAAAGCACACACACAACATGACTATGTCCTAGTAGTTTAAACTCAATTTTTTAAGTACAAAGATTATTTTAAACATGAACATCCCTTAAATAATGACATGGATCCACTAAAATAATGGACCTAATTATTGACCTAAACTAGAGTCTCTAGGTTCTAACATTTGGCTATGTTTCCTTTGTGAGTCACCCTTTGTTGGGGCCAACATACCCCTAATTGGGGCCCTTGAGATGTTTTAAACCTTGTTATTGTAAATTTTTCCTTACTCTTGGGTTTTAATATAATTTTAAGATCATCCATTCTGATAAGGTGGAATTTTTCATTTAAATCCTAGTGTGTTTAATGCTTCTAACATTTTACTTGGTTTTGTAAGCAATGTTGGTTTCATGAAAAATACTAGTTTTTACCAAGAAAAGATTCACCAAAGTTATGATAGAAGTGGTTTACTAAATCTTAACCTTGGTCCCTTCCCAAGAAACCCCTTCTTGAGAAACCCTGAGTTTAAAATCCTAGGTGTAGAACCCTCAAAGTTTGATTTTAAATTTGGGCAAGAATCATTTGGTGGGGATATTCAAGATAATATTTTAGACCTGAGCTTAATCTTATATCAAGGCTTAGTCTTATTTATTAACATTACTAAAATTTAATATGAAATTAATAATAAGTATTTAAATATTCTTTTAAATATCTTCACTTTGTCCTAACTACCCCATGGAGTCCCTTGACAAATCCCCCTTTTAATTTCCTAAGATGAGCCCTTTTAATCAAAATATAGCCTAAGTCTTTATCCTAGGACCCCCTTCATATTTATTAATATAAATGGGGACTTATAATAAAATATTAATCTTAACCTAAGTTTTATTAACCAAAGGTCCTTACTTAAGCATCAAGTAACTTATAGGATCCAATAGCCCATGCTTGATCATGTAAATTGATCCAATGATGCATGACTAAGGGAGATATGATGGTTTATGCTTCATCATAGGGTCCGATCTAATTGTGCAAGCTAAGGTTTAAAATGTCAAAGCTCCACAAGGTCACCAAGTGGCACCCACTCACACCTAATTATGTTAGCAAGGGTCCCACATGTTTAACATAGCCAATCATGTGCAAAGCCTTGAATCTTGATCCAATGGCTATCACTCTTTCGATTTGATGAAGCACATTGAGTGCATGACCCTAGAAAGATCCAAAAAGATGCTACATTACACTCTATAAGTTGACCACAAGGACTTCATGAACTTAAATTTGATGTTCACACTCACATCATTTGGCCTCCATGAGGATGCCTATGATGTGAGCAAGACCGTCAATTTTAAGTTAATCAAACATTTTTACCTAAGAAAAGGGGGCATGTTCAAAGTTTAATGGGTCTTGTATTTATTTTTTGAATAAAATTAGGTTGAATTGTTTAACCTAAGTCTTTATTGATCCCTTAGACTAATGTAAACATCATGCATCTCAGAGGATCTAATGACCTCCACGTACTCATACCAATTGGATCCAATGGTGTGAAGTCTTCAAGTAGAACTTGGAAGGCCCAAAGGCTCAACATGTGGAGTGATCTCAAAGATATGGGATCAATGATGTGATAATATGCTAGGTGGCATAATTATAGGACTAGAAGTTTGTAGTAACCAATAAATTAAAAGGCCCAATATTACAATAAATGTTTTGTGTTGAAGTCATGGATCTTGATCTGATGGTGCAAAAAAAAGGAAGAATTCAAAGGCCAAAAACTAGTTCCCACTCAAACAAATATGAAAATTACAACAAAAAGAATCTTGAATGGAGACCATGTAGGATCCACATACACAAAAGGCAGTATAACTTAGATTTTTTCCACCTAAATGTAAAAAATGATAAAGGCAATTCTCATTCAGATCTTGAGATATGAACATTCCAAATATCAATCATATCCACCATTAAAGCTCCCATAAACCTAATCCTACATAAAAAGAGGAATTGTGAGTTATTGAATTACATTTTAAGCTTATTAATCAATTCTAAGTGCAAATAGGTAATCTAAAGATTTCTATCAATTCCATGCTAATATTTTTGAAGTGTTAAGTAGCCATGGTAGTAGGAAGGCAAAAATGGTGGGAAGAGGTCAAACTCTACCTTTCCATAGACCATTTAGGCAAAGTCTTCAAGGATACAGAGTTGAAAATTAAGGAATTGAACAATGGTTACAAGAATTGGTTCAATCTCTTCTTTTCCATTGATTAAATGCAACCCCTCACATATAACAAGAGAAGAATTTAATCAATCATCATCAAATACAATGACCTAGTAGTAGTATAATTGGTCAGTCTCCACCATGAAGCTACCAAACCAAAGGTACTTCATTATAGAGATGTGTTTGCTCCTCTTTTTATAGATTATAGAGTAGATGAGGATGAGATTATTAGGGATGGTTCATCCAATAGAGTTGCTTATGTTTCCTTGGTAGCCTTTAAGTGTTACTATAATATCCCTTGGTCCCATGTGGATTTACCCAAATTTAAAGATTAGACCACCAAAAATGACCTAGATACCATCCTTAGACCTTAGATCAATCAAGGAAACTTTTTTTTCAAAGATTTCCAAGGTATAATTCTAATTTCCTAATTCAAGGAAGGGATTAGGGTTATTATGACCTTACTAAATATAACCTCTATAGCTTCCACAACTACCTATGTCAACACTACCTAGGTTTCATATGTATACTTCCTAATTAAACAAAAACTCACACCTCCTATTGGGGAAATGATAAGTATACACCTTGGTTGGAGATTCATAGCCATCAAGAGAAAGAACAACAAATAACTTTTCATGATGTCCTACTTACTTGATGTCTTGTTGGCCTCCACCAAGTTCCCCCATATTAAGAATTAGTCTCCTAACAATAGAATCTTAGTTTCTCACCATAAATCCAAGCTCCATATCTTTAAATATGTAAACCACATGTAATTAATTTATGATGGCATATTTCCCTCTTTGGTTGAGGCTATCACTATATATCCCATGCCTAAGATGCACCCTTGATTAAGAGATATTTGGAGATGAAGGGGGATGTATGGTACTACCCTAATTTCATGGTAATAATGATTTAGGGAACCATGCCCTCACCTTTTAGACTCACTATCTATGTGCCACCCAATCTTGTTGAGTAAGAAATCACCTACCAACTCATTAATGGGATTTATGGGATTTACAAATAAAAGAAAAATGGCCTCCTCCACCCCTTCCATTTCATAATTAGAAGTACCACCCTATAATATTGGAAGCAAATAAACATCATGTCTAGGCAAATAGGAGCCTTTATCTTCTATATGGAAGAACTTAGAACGTGGGACCCTAGAAGAATAGTAAAGAATCATTTTCAAAACAAGAAGATATTCAAACAAGTATACAAGCATCAACCTGGCGTCTTTGACCACATCTACACCACGGCAAACAACTTTGAGGAGGTGTTGGTAAGGTTAAAAGAGTGCAATGCCAAGATGGAGCATAGGTTGATACATGAGTAAAATCCAACTAAGGATATTTGGTATATGCATTCACTCCAATACCATTTACTACCTTCCACCTCTAGAGCAACACATGAACTCGCTTAGGTAGATGTGCCTCAAACACAAGAACTTGGCAAGAGATAAATAGAAGAGAGGCTAGGTGAAGTAGCATCATCTTCAATCCCTCCCCAAAAATTTCCACCTTTGGTGAAGCATGTAGACATGGTGGCTCTTGAGCCATATGATATAGTGGAAGAAGTATTCAAGGTTTTTGAAGACATTTATGGTTCAAATAATGAAGAAATAGAGGACAACCCTACTACCCAAGTAGGGAAACTTGTAGAGGCCCCTAGATAATCAAAAGAGGGTAAGAAAAAGAAAGGGAAGGAGCATGAGCTGACCTTACCCACAACACCTAGCCAAAGGAAGAGGAAGGTTGAGTTGGCCCTTGTCTTTATCAGTTCCAAAAATCCAAATATCCCCTTTGTGTACTCGATCTAGGAAATAAATTTATTCACTAATGAATTCCCCATTCATGGGCTAGTCATTCTTGATTGGTTCATTTATGGAAAGTTAAAAAATATTCCTACCATGGACCATTCATGGTCATTGACTCAAAGCATCAACATTAGTGAGGACCTCCAACCCTAGATTGTAGAGATGATGAAGGAATAAGAGGAAAAGAGAATAGTTGAGGCAAGAGGAGATAGTGGTAAGAGAATGGATGCTCTAAGAGACTCTAGTGGCACCAAAGTTAAAATCATAGAATCCACTTAGCTAACTAAGCCTACCACTACCATTTTATTCAATTAAGATACCGTATGCTTAGAGAAGATCACCATAAGGAAAGTTGTGGTGGGTACTAAAGAGTTCACCTTTCAAAAGGTGGAACCTTTCATAGTCCTAACTCTAGTTGGAGGACAAGTAATGGGAGAACATCCCTTCTATTAAGAGGATGTCAAATTTTTGGTTAGATCCCAGTCAGCATAGGTAATGGCTAGAATTAGGGGATTAAAGCAATAGATTGCCAACTTGAAGATGGAGAAGAAAAACCTTGAGACCCAAGTCATCCTCTCTATTCTTGATGAAATGATAAAGATGCTTAGTGAGTCCTTTGATATGTTTGAGGCATTGAAGGCCATGAATCTTAGGTAGTATTCCTTAGTGAAACAAGCTCAAGAAACTAAAGATTTGGTCATCTAGTGGTAGGCTTTAGGAGACCAAATTACTGAGCTCATCAATATATAAGTAAATAGATAGATCCTAGACTTTAGGACTATTAGTTTGGGAAACTTAAGCATCATCCTAGGCATTGTTGTTGACAAGGTGTAGGAATTGAGCACATAGTAAAATAATGCCAATGATCTCATAAGGGAGGATGAATCTTTGATCATCAGGATTGAGAAAATCTTGGGAATAATGTTGGTAGAGTCTTCTTAACCCACTATTATGGGGTTGATTGATGATGAAGAATTCAATAAAAGATCCACTACCAACATGTAGGAGATAAAAGGGAGAATCCATGTCCAATCCAATAATGATAATCATAAGATAATGGATCTCATCTTTAACTTAAGAGAGAAGATAATAGAGGCCTAGAGCATTAAGGAGGCCATGTTGAGGATTGACAAAGAATTTGACAAATTGGTAGATCAAGAAAATGGATGTTTGATGAAGCCTATAGTAGATCTTGATATGTTCAATGAATAACATACTAAGGCTAAGGACATCCTAGAACAATGATAGCCAAGAGGCCCACCACATACCTAATAGAAGATTCTATACATTATAATTTTACATACATTTTGTAAAAATGGAATATTTTATTGTATAAATATATGCTATTTTATTAGCATATATAGTTTTAGGTTAGTCCAACATATAAGGTCATATGTATAATAGAATTTTCATACAAGGACAACTATCCTTAATGTAAGGCATATGTATCTTGAGAACTAATTGGTACACCGCCTATGTTTTCTATAAATAGGCAATGTTACCATTTGTTAAATGGAGAGATTTTTGAGAAAAATTGTATACTCACACCAATTAATATAGCTAAAAGAATTCTGCAAAGATTGTCTATCTGGTTGTATTGATAATTATAGATTTTCTCTCAATTGTTTTTTTGGATCTTAAATTTGAATGGTTTATTTATTTCCTAAACTACATTAACTCATTTATAGGGTTGCTAATTTGTGCTTTGCTAGGTTAGTTATAAATATCATGAGTTGATTTACTTTAATTTGTCTTAAATATGTGCATCCGTTATTTAGAAATATTAAAAGTAAACCTCATTCTTACTTTTAATTTCAATTTATCCTTAGAAATTGGCCTATATTGTAATGGAAATTGAGCTCTAGCTATTTTACATTATAAATTGGTTTAGATGTACATTTAAGAAACTGATACTTTTTCATAATGTTTGAGTTAAAGACTTGCAATCACATTTGTTTCCTTTCTACCTTACCCTCTCCTCTTTTCTCCTTTTTTACAAAGATTTTCATGTTAGTTTAAATTTCACTGTAAATATCTATTTAGTTTTATACCATCAATATTTGACTAAGGAACTATCAAGAATTCCAAACCAAGGTGGCTTCTAACCACTAAATAATATAAATTTATGGAAAATTATATTTTACTCAGTTGTTATTTCACCATAGGCATCATAATTGCCAAATACCTATAACTTATACCCTAAATTCTTGGAATTATAAAATGAGTAGTGTTTTTTGAATAGTAAAAGCACCTGTGGTAAATTTAGATGCATCAACAGGTCCCCACCACTATGATAGTGTTTTTAGTCAATTTAGTACACTATCAACCTATACTAACTCCCATCTTGCACTCTTTACATTGTGTAGTCTTGGTCTATAGACTATGTGATTGTGTTATTTACTCAAGGAGACTTGCCTATAGGTATCAACCAATGCTAGACCTTGTATATTATTCCTTAATACCTTCTTTAAACTCCTAAACTCATTTTATACTTTTTTTAGTTCATTTAAACTTTCCTATGCCCATGCATCTAGTCAATATCCAAGTTGCATACTATTAGCATCCTATCAGTCCACAACCTAGTTGTAGGTGGTAATTTTGGTGACCAATGGACCCCTATAGGTGGCATTATGAGTTAGACCTTGTGTCAACTTATTCTAATGATTTTGGGTCACTAATACCATCTTCATTTCAAATAAGTAGTTATCTATAGGGTTATGCTTATATTAGGTCTCCTTATAGAATTATAGGGTCATTTAGGCTCCTAAATACTATAGATAATATTGAATACCTATAGTGAAGGAATGCACAAGATAGATGTCATTTTATACTCTACTTACATGATCAAATAACCAAAATTTCATGTTAAATCATTGTCCCTATGATAGGGCTCCATGATGGAAACTTTTAAACCAGTTTATACTTTAAGATAGTCTATCATGATAGGATCAAAACTACTTTAGGTTCCCTACTTCAGTGTTTTTAAGGTAATGAATCCTTAAAACAATCTTCTTTACTTAGGAGCATGGATTCAATATTTTTTCCATATCATGTATCCACCATGATCATCATGACATTATCCATGTGATCAAACCTTAAAAAGTGTTCAAAAAAGTTCAATCATCTAATGCTTCATTATTACCTTCTCTTTCTGAACCACCTGTAGATGCATATGCAAAAGGTTTGTAAGTGACAACAAGGTGTGTGACTATATGCATGGTGTGTTGGTTCTACAACCAATCTGAGGACTCCACCATTGATGATATGGTGTTATCCATATTTCAAGACCTTAATTAATATTCTAAAAAACTTCAAACACCTTATATCAATATTTCACCCCTATATTGAGAAACTTATAGGTGTATATCAATAATATATGGGATTGTGTTCATTAAAGGATTTGGTAGTCTCAACTGATTTCAACCATTGACAAAGTCTAAATTGATTGATCATGTTTGGAGAGTTTATAAAACATATTTAAACCTTCACCACATCTCCATGACTATAGTTAAAACTCTCATTCTCTTCATTTTAGGTGGATATATAGAGGAAAATCTATTATATATTGAATATGACTTTATTATTCATTATTATATGATTTTAAGGTCACATCTTCACAAAGGAGATTATTTATAATGAAGTGGGGGAGATAAAAAACCATATCAACTTGAATTTCCATATATATGAAGGTCAAACTATGATATAATCTTCTACAACTGATGAAAGTGTCTCTAAACTAGCTAGGGAGTTTCCACTAATAGAATGGAGTGTTTGTGAATCTCAACTCACCTCTAAATATGAAAAATGTTTATAAAACATGAGATAAAGGTGTACACATCTCCTCAAAATAATTTCATCAAGTGGTTTGTATGGACTAGTTTGAATAAGGAGGAAACCTATAGGGTGTGGGGATAAGCATGCAAAAAGGAGTAGTCAACTTATAAAAAATGGTTCATAAAGCAAAACTAGTAAATAATTGAAATAATACCATAAAATGGAATTATATTATGTGCATTAACATCCTTTGGATTCATTTGACCCAATTCCTCTCCTATTAGTCATACCATGAGAAAACCTATTAACCAATTTTGCATGCCAAGAAGAGTGATGGAGGAGTCAAATGGTTTCAAGAAAATTTTGGTATTTTCAAAGTTGATAAAACATATAATTAAACTTATGGAATTTTAATATTCAATTTGAAACCTTTCACATATGCCAAAACATTTGCATGGGTTGTACAATACCAAAACATCCTCTTTTCTAGTTATTTTCTTAATTTCAATGTAGTAACTACAAGTTTTTCATTTATGAATGAAATTAATAATAATATTTTAACATATAGGATGTTGAGAAACACTTGGAAACCTTTATATATTTATTAAAATTGTATAAACCTCATTAATGGCTCAAACATGACCTTATATGACATGAGATAGTACAAGGACTAAAAGTTGACTATGACCAAGGTTAATAGCATATAAAATTACATCAATTATTAAAATTACACACCTTATAATATATAAATAAACCCCTATACAAGTTTTTTACTATATGGGGTTGACTTATTGTGACTTGTGATCAAAATAGTTAACATTTTTAGTGATTTTAGAGGGGTGGCAAGCCAGCTATGCCAAGAACAATAGCCTATTCCTATCCATAAAGATATGGAGTCACCTATATATAGACATGAAAATGAAATTGAATTTGAAACCACACTAAAAAATATAAAACAATACACAAAATGAGAAACTAAAATTCACAAGACAAAACAAGACAACGAACACATACTTGTGCTTCATGAACACTTATGGAACACATACACAAAACCCAAACAAACTAACTCAGAAAAAAAAAATAAAGGAAAATATTCCTCCTAGATAAAATGGGAAGATTAAAACCTTTATTATCCCATGAAAATAGGGAGTGAATGAGGCATATTTTCTCTTAGGCCTTGGCACTTGTATCTACAACTCTTTCATGATGTTTGCCAATATTTTTGGCATAAAGCTCAATGCAATGACATCAACTACAACCAAATCACTTATGAAATTGAAATACTATTGGATTTAAAAATCCTTAACCTTCTCATAATACTCTTCAATTTCAATCTTAAATTTTAGTTTAACAAGGCATACCTCCTTGACTTCCATGGTGTTCTCAATAAGGTCAGGTTTTCTTTCAACTGCAAGTTCCTCCAGCTCATCAAGGATATTTTCATAGTACACACAATCTTGGTCATTGTCCTCCATGTAAAATTATTACTCTATCTTCTCATTTAATTGGTCTTAAACTTGGAAAAGTTCTTCAAGTTCTTGAAAAAGCTTCATTTTCTACTGCCAATCATCCTTGCTCTCATTATCTTTAAGAACCACCATCGCTTCAGCTTTACTTTCTTGATCCTAATGTTCTTGATTTATGAGGTCATTAAGATTTTTATACTTCTTATCCAATACATTTTAGAGTGATTTAATTTTAGGTTTAGGTTTTGAGTTCTCTTCAAGGACAATATCTTCTACCTTGGTCTCATTTGATTCTTTTATGACTACAGCTTTTTGAACAATGACTTGATGTTCATCCTCATTCTTATTTATACTTTATAAGACACTTAAATTCATGCATGTTAGGGTCATCAACAACCTAATTATTAGATATGAATTTATTAGGAATGAGAATAGCCTTACCTATCTTCTCAAACTCTTGATTTATGACATTTAACTTTTTCCAAAGATCATCTTCTTCATGACTTCTACCGCTCCATCAAAGACCTTAGCTAACGTAGCAGATATGGAGTCTTTATAAAGCACCTCTCTCATCATGTTTTGGAAAAATTATTCATGAGAAGATATGACATGACCTTCAACATCTTTCTTCTCACTTAAAAATATAGAGCTGCACTTGTTTTCACCAAGGGGAGTCCCTATGGTGATTTATTCTTCATAGTCACTTGGATCATCCTTTTGATTAGTTATGACTTGAACTTGCTCATCTTCACTTTCTTCCCATAAAATGGGTTCTCCTTCAATTAGGGATGAGGTGGGAGGGTGATAGATATGATCATGGGTTGGAGATATATTATGAGGTGTGGTGGAGGGCTTTTGAAGGGATTTGGTAAAATGGACTTCTTAAGTGAGCTCACAGGGGAGTGATAAGTTACATTGGTCAATGGGAAATATACTTTCACCTTGCCCATAGCCTCATTAAGGATCTTCACTATTTTTAAGCTCACTTTTAAGTTCTTTGTCTTTCCACATCCTTAACCTATCTATTGAGCACTGGAAAGATTTATTTTACAAGTAACACTACTCCTTGATATCACACTGAGTTTCTTCTTCAACTACCTCCCACACATCCATCCACCTTTGAAAAAACCTCTTAACCATTCCATGAGATGGTTAGGGAGTACATTAAACTCATTATCCCATATTCCTATATTATCTTCACTATCTATAAGACTTATCATGATTGATAATAAGGATTTGATATGAGATTAGGTAATGAAAGTGCATCTTAGAATGCTCACAAATGATCTAGAAGGTGTCTTAATAAATTACAAATTGGAATTTGAGTGAAAACTAAGTTTTCTTACCAAAATGAAATTTGAAAATTTGAAAGTGTAATAGTTGGTTTAAATAATCCTAGTTGATGTTTAATTGATAAAAAAAGTTTTAATATACCTTATATGGTCTCTTGAAGGTTTTAAGGTGGTTTAAAGTGCATTTTATAAGTTGGATGTGAGGTAGAATTCCACCACACTACGTGGTCTAGAAGTTGGTGAGAAGTTACTTTTTTAGAAATAATTATTAATTATATTTTAAAGAGTCTAGTTTGGATATTTAGTGTGTGTGTTCATAGTAACTATGTGGAAGAGAGGAAAATAGGGTAAAAGTGAAATAGAAAAGAGTATACCATAGTATGAAGGACTATATGTAAGTCCAGACACTATACACCAAAGAAATTAATAAACAATGTCCATCTTGAAAAGTGCTTAATGGATTTTAGTGTATTATCATGTTTATAAAGTTCTTGTATGACCTTAATGATAGATACATAATTTTGAGGTGATTGAAGGAAGTGTAGGTATAAACAAATTTATGTGCTCTATTGAGAACATAACTCTGTATTTATATGATTTGTATATGCATGCAATAGTAAAGTTCATATGAACATTGTGAATCTATTGTTAACATGATTGGTAAGTATTTTATCTTTTTTATAATTAGGTGATAGGCTATATCTTGTTATAAGAAATACAAGATTGAATTGGAGATAGTCATTATTGTTGTGGTACTCTATCAACAGGATATGAAACCATTCAAATTGTTTCAATTAAAAGAAATGAGTATTTAATCCTATTTTAATTTAATTTATATGGAATGATGGAAAGGAAATATATATGGGATGAGGAGTAATCTTTTTATGGTTTACATTTGGTCATGATACATTTTCAGTCATAAATCTTTCTCTTTGTAGTGTGCAGTCCATAAGGCTCAGAATTTTTTTGCATTATCTTTTTGATATGATAGTTGGTTTGGATTCAAAGGAGTTGGGAATAATTTTGTATGTTTAAAGGAGATGGATACAACCCTGTGGTAAGTTCAAGAACCCTTGGAGGGTTGAAAATACAATGAAACCCTATATACACAATTTAATTTACTTGCAAAGGGCAAAATATAGTAAATAAGACTAAGATGTGTTGTAAAGAATCTTGTTTCAAATTCAAAACATGTTGGAAATGGTTTAGTATAATATTAAAAGGTGGTGAGAATAGTATTATAGGTTTTGGAGTCATTGATAAAGAAAGACAGAGAGGAAACCTTGCCTTCCATGTTTTGGTTAACATAATATAGTAAGAAAAAACTGAGAATTCATGTTTGTGAGTGACCCAAGGATTATGTGAAGTAACTCATTCAATATGAAAGGTGTATTAGCATTAGACATACCTGTTATAATTTTTAGTTTGTTTTTAAATGGTTCATAGAGTAATATATTAAATTATTTACACTTTTAGCCTAGATAGTTATTTGAAACCTTGGTTTTTAGGGTTTTGTCCATAGAGGGAGATCTAAACCTTGAAAATTTGTAATTAAATGTGTTTTAGGGTATTATAATAGGGTAAAGTGGTTTCACATTTTTACCTTAATTATTCCATACAAAATCAACCTATAGGTTTAAAAGAAGGCTGGATAAGCCTAATTAAGGTTTGGGCTAGTAGAGAAATAGGGTATGGTCTAAGAATAATGACAAATGAGAGATGGTGAAGATGTCATCCTCAAAAGTGTTCTTGTAAATGTTCTTATTCTTATTTAAAATTTTGTAGATCCTTCAAACCAAAGAGGTTTATACTCATACATGGCTAGTAGGAGTTTAAGCCCAAAAGGGAGCCTGTATAAAAAAATGGAATAGAGGGATTGAATTAAGTGCTTAAGTAGGGTTTTAAAGAGAGTATTTTAACTCATTGTTGTGTTTTTATGTCTTATTCTAAGGTCAATTAGCATTGACAACTCATGAAGGTTGCAAAGAGTATATAAAAAAAGAAATATTCAATTCATTGAAGGTTAGTGAATGGTTTATTGGTGGTTTAAAGTTAAATTGAGACTTGTATATGATGATCCCAAGAACCATTGTGAAGGTACCTTATTGTCATTGTTTCATGTGTTTACTAAAATAAATATGAGGAATAAGTTGAATTTAGAAAAGAGAATTCTTGATTGAAGGACATAAGTAGATTTTGGGAAAGAATTGAATTAGATTTGTATTAGATCCATACATATGATTTGGGGAAGGTAAATGCATTGTTATTTTGCAAGTTGTATGAAGTTGTAGGTAAGCAAGAAGGCAGATTGCAAAAGGAGTCATGTTGGAAGACAAAGTAAAAAATCATATTAAGGATGTATGTTGTACTTTATGGTTGATTCATTTTATTTGAGTGTATTAATAATATAAAACATTAAGTTTTATGGTGGTAACATTGAACCAAGAGGAGAGAAGATCATAAATAGATCTCACAAAAGAGAGAACAACCCTAGAGTGAAGGATAAGAAGTTGAAAGGCACAAGTATGGTCTAAAATAGAAGGTTCCAACTATTAACCAAAAGGATATGGTCCAAGTGAGACCAAAATAAGGATAAGAATGTGCCCAAGTGAGGTACTCAAGATGAGGATGAAAAAAGAGGTAGAAAGAAAAGTAAAAGATAAGGTGAAGCATGAAAGCCACAATGGAAAGATGGTGCATGAAGACACCAAGGATAATATTTAAATGAAGAGGTATATGGTAGAGATGAGGTATAAAATGAATGATATGATGATCAAGATTGAGTATATGAAAGAGTTTGTGAACCCACATCTTGGATGGGTCATAAAAATGAAGCCAATCAAATGGAAAATCAAACAATTAGTGGAAAGGAGAAGACAAAAGAAGAAGGATAAGGAGGAAATCAAGCCTCATGATTTGAAATATAAGGTTACTTTGATATGTGTGAATGTAGGTTTGAGAGATGAAGAGAAGGAAGAGATAGTTGAGCTAATTCATAGGCTCAAGAGACAAAAGGAAGAGGCATATGACCAAGTGGTGATCAAAAGAAGTAAAGAAGAATAATAGATTTGATGTAGACTCATGATGATGGAACAAGAG
This sequence comes from Torreya grandis, assembly GCA_037957365.1. Lineage (NCBI taxonomy): Eukaryota > Viridiplantae > Streptophyta > Pinopsida > Cupressales > Taxaceae > Torreya > Torreya grandis. The sequence goes on along the minus strand of JARHVA010005186.1, from coordinate 745,804 downwards.
AAAATAGGTCAGCCATGTTATAGGTAAGATAACATGAAGACTAAAGATATCCTCACTCAAGAGGAAGCAAGTGAAGCCAAAGGAGCAATGGGACAATAACATAAGGAGAGGTATGAGGTATATTCAAGCTTGTATGAGTATTTAAAGCAAGAGTATGGATTTGATCCTCATCGAATGTATAGGGAAATGGTTAATGAGGTTACCAAGGAAAGAATAACATGTGAAATTCAGTAGTAGTGTACAAGTAAATTCATTAATGAAGGCAAGGAAGAGTCAAGCATATGAAGGTACTCCCCAAGATGAAGTTGTAGCTATTAAAGTTAAGGTAAAAATGAAAGATGAAAGAGAAGTAATGAAAGAATAAAGACAAGATGAATTTATAGATAATTCAAAGAGGAAGAGTGAAGAAAACAAAGAACATGAATGTTCTTGGAAGGAAGAGAAATAAGAAAACAAAGATAGAAGATGGAGAATGCCTCAAGTGCATAAGAAAGAGTCTGCTTTCTTTGAAGATTTTTTGTAATTTATAGGTATAACATGGAAGAAGATGGAAAGAGGAAATACCAAGAATAATTATGGAAATCAAGAGCACACACACCTATATGAGTGTTTAAAGGAAGAAGAATAACATGGATGGCAAGATTTTTCTCCCCTTGGGAGTATAATGTAGAGGCATCTTGGAATGCTTACAAATGATCTAGAAGGTGTCTTAAGAAGTTGTAAATTTGAATTTGTGTTCAAAATGAGTTTTCCTACCTAAAGGGAATTTCAAAATTTAAAAGTGTAATAGTTTTTCTAAATGAGTCTAGTTGATGTGTAATTAATAAACAAAGTTGTAATAGACCTTATATGGTCTCTTGAAGGTCCTAAGTTGGTTTTAAAAGCATTTTCCAAGTTGGTTGTAAGGTGGTATTCCACCACCCTACATGTTCTATAAGTTAGTGAGAAGTTTTATTTTCAATAATAAGTTATTATTTATGTTTTAAAGAGTCTATTTTGGATATTTAGTGTGTGTGTTCATAGTAAGTGTGCAAAAGATAGGCAGACAGGGTGAAAGTAAAATAAAGAAGAGTCTACCATAGTAGGAAGGAAGGACTATATGCAAGTCTAGATAGTATACACCAAATAAATCAATAAATAATGTCTATCTTGAAGAGTGATTAATGGATTATTGTGTATGCTTATGTTTATAAAGTTCTTGTGTGACCTTAATTCTAGATACATAGTTCTTTTATGTGCTCTGTTGAGAATAGAACTCTATATTTACATGTTTTGTATATGCATGCAATGGTAAAGTTTATATGAACATTGTGAATCTCTTGTTAACATTATTGGTAAGTATTTGATCTTGTTTATAATCATGTGGTAGACTATATCTTGTTACAGGAAATCCAAGATTGAATTGGAGATTGTCATTATTTTTTTGGTAGTCTACCAATATGGTATGAAATCATTCAAATTGTTTCAATCAAAAGAACTGAGTATGATCCTATTTTAATTTGAGTTATATGGAATCATGGAATGGAAACATGTATGGGAGGAGGAGTAATATTTTTATGGTTTACATTTGTTCATGATACATTTTCAGTCATAAATCTTTCTCTTTGTAGTATATAGTCCATAAGGCTCAAAAAATTTATGCATTGTCTTTTTGGTACGATAGTTAGTTTGGATTAAAAGAAGTTGGGAATGAGTTTTTATGTCTAAAGGAGATGGAGACAACCCTGTGGTAATTCCAAGAACCCTTGGAGGGTTGAAAATACAATGAAACCCTATATACATAGTTTAGTTTGCTTGCAAAAGGTAAAATATAGTAAATAAAATTGAGATATGTTGTAAGGAATCTTGTTTGGAATTAAAAACGTGTTGGAAAAGATTTATTATAGTCTTAGCACGTGGTTGTAATATTATTATAGTTTTTTGAGTCATTGATAAATAAAGATAGAGAGGAAACTCCACCTACCCTATTTTGGTTAACAAAATATATTAAGAAATAACTAAGAATTCATGTTTATGAGTGCCCTAAGGGTTATGTGAAGTTACTCATTAAATAAGAAAGGTGTATTAACATTAGATAGACCTATTAAAATTTTTGGTTTGTCTTGAAATAGTTCACAAATCAAGATATTAAATTATTTACACTCTTGGCCTATATAGTTGTTTCAAACCCTAGTTTTTAGGGTTTTGTCCATAAAAGGAGATTTAACCCTTGAAAATTTGTAATTAAATTATTTTTAGGGTATTCTAATAGAATAAAGTGGTTTCACATTTTTACCTTCATTATTATATAAAAAATCAACCTATAGGTTTGAAACAAGGATGGATAGGCCTAATTAAGGTTTGGGTTGGTAGAGAAATAGGGTATGCTCTAAGAATAATGACAAATGAGAGATGGTGAAGATGTAATCCTCAAAAAAATTCCTATAAATGTTTTTAGTATTATTTTAAATCTTGTAGATCCTCCAAACCAAAGAAGTTTATAATCATACAGGGCTAGTAGGAGTTTAAGCCCAAAAGGGAGCCTATATAAAGAAAGGGAGTAAAGGGATTGAATTAAGTACTAAAGCAGGGTTGTAAAGAGATAATTTTAACTCACTGTTGTGTTTTAATGTATTTTTCTAAGGTCATGTAGCATTTACAACTCATGAAGGTTGTAGAGAGTATATAAACAAAAAAAGATTCAATTCATTAAAGGTTAGTGAATGGTTTATTGATGGTTTAAAGTTCAATTTATACTTGTATAGTATGATCCCGTTAACCATTGTGAAGGTACCTTATTTCCATTTTTTCATGTTTGAACTAAAATAACTACGAGGAATAAGTTTAATGTAGTAAAGCAAATTCTTGATTGAAGGAAAAAGGTAGAGTTTGGGAAAGAATTTAATTAGCTCTGCATCATGGGGTTGATGGAGGTAGAGGGTAATGAAGGGGATTAGGGCCAACTTTATTTTTTTTGTATTTGAGCCTATAATAATTCATATCTTTCCTTGTAGTATATTTATGTACAATAAATTAGGACATCTAATTCATCATGTTAAGATTGAAAAGAATCCTTTTGAGGTTGATAGGCATCATGGTATGGTTGGTAGGGGTTAAATTGGGATTAAAAAGAAGGCATTTCTTGATAGGATTCTTGATAGCCTTCCTCATGGGATTCTTTAGAAACATGATGTCCATATATATAAGGCAATGTATGACCATAATAATTTCATGGATCATAGGACTGATAGAAACTCTATAGGGATGTTGAGGGGTGTAACAAGGATCATAAAAAGGTTGATAGGGAGGTGCATAGAGGGTATTTTCATCATAGCTATTCATATCAACCTCAAGGGTCAAATAAAATATGAGAAATAATCAAAACTTTCATCAATAGATACTTGGGTTGTTTACAACCATAATATTTAATTTAGAGCTGTCATTGGTGCTATCTTATTTTTTTCCAAAAGATAATTAAAATATAAACATACCAACAATCTTTCCACTCTCTTAGACCCTGGTCCCACTAAGCATGATAGAAATATTGTCACAAAATATCTCATCCTAGGGGAGGTTTTTTAATCCTAATCTAATATTTTTATAACATTTGAATACCTTTAGGCTTGTAGGTTGCCTATAGTAGGGGTGGGCTTCTAGGTTTAAAGACTAGTTCCCTGAGTTGACCTTTAAGTGCTTATCACCTATACTAATATATTGCTTATGGGAAAGGGATATAAATATTCATGAAATTAATTTAGTATAAGGGGTGATACACCATAATTAAATACACAAGGATCATAATAATTATTTTAGTAAAAAATAATACATACAACACTAGCTTCAAAGTCCTAGAATACTCTAACATTAGCATTTCAATATGGAGATGATATGCATGAAACTACTCAAGGTAAGTGGACCATATTTCATATTTCAAACTCTAATGTCACTTGTACAATTTAAGGTAATAAAAAACACTATTTATCCTCCATATGACTTGTTATAAAGAGAACTTTTTCCACTAAACATGAAATGATAAAGATAGGCAAGGATAAAAGCTTATCACTTGACCTCACCATACATCACTTAACACACTTAGGCAAGATGTTTGTGAAATTAAATAAATATTTAATGTATTATTAAAATTAAAATTACAACCTCAAGCCATTATTTCTTTACCATACATGGTGTGTAACTATAATACAAGAGCCAAAAAGGATAATACTTATAAAACGTGAGAGAGGAGAGATCGAGAGAGAGAATGGTAGAGCTCAAGGGTCAAAATGACACTTATCAAGGCATGATAATAAGTTATGTTGAAGAGGAGTAGAGTATGAAATATACCATGAAATTTATCTTTAGATAAATATCCCTCCAATGCATGAAAACTCCTCAAAACTGGTGTAGAATCCTTTAACTGGCTTCTTTAAAAGTATCTTCATCATTGGCTTATCCTAAGCACTCCACAGTAGAATAGTAACAATTTACACATGTGACATATGATGGGGGTGTATTAATAAATAAAATTACATGCATTGGATGTTTCCCTAATCACTAATCTTCTCTTGGATAAGTGTTCTCACTACCTACAATCACTATCATTCTTCTTTCACTCATTCCTCACACTTGTCATTCAAGTGACATTCAGTTTTCCAAAAAAATGTGTACAAGGGATGTTATGAAATCTATCAATAATACTCTCATCCTTAAATACATTAGGTATACTATTGTATAATATGGGTTTAAATCATTTATTCATGGGATTTAGTCACTTATCTAGTTGTCCAAGTCAGTTCTGGACTCATTACAACTAGGTGTAAACATAGTATATTCCCATAGTACTCAAAATTTATCACTCGACTATGATGGAATAAATTAACATAAGGCACAAGCATTATACACTCACCTAAAGTGAAGTATATAGATAACTAGGGCCTATATTGGGCTAGTTGTGTTGTGACATAACTCATCACATGTAAGACTTGGTCATTTAGATAATACTTTTTGAAGATTCATTGGCACAAGCCTTTTTTAGGATAAGTTTGGTCATATATAGGTGCAAGACTAATTAGGGAGCTCACTAGTGTCATAAGGGAATAAGTATCTATTTAATTATGTCTTTCATCATGGAGGTTATATTCAGTTCGAGGGGATAATTTAAATCAAGGGTTCATGCTTAGAATCGATTCTTCCTAGCAAGGATACCAAAGCTAAAGTGTATGACTCTATCTACACTTAATCTATTTCAACATAGTATGGTGATGTCACAAATGAACATAGGGATTCCATTAAAGCTATGAACTATAACTTCACTTAATCACAACATTCATATATTGAAATTATGACCTTATAACTATTCCATTCAATTCATAATTCAAGCAAGGAGAAAGACAATTAGACTAGAAACATTATGTTTTATATTAACCATTCTTCATTTATAAATAAGTCCATAAAAATAGAGTATCTAAGATAGAAAACATGCTTTGCTAAACCTATTTATCTACCTAGAGGTTCAAAAATGGGCTTGAGATTACATAAATAGAGCCTTCATGGCATCTGAGCTAGTTATAATATTAATGGCAGACTTTACACACAACCGATTTCTCCAGAGCTTCACTACCTAAATTCACATCCCTTCATTCACTAGTTCGATCTTGGTTTTATAGCACACATGAGCATATCCTTTCTAGGGTAGAGAGAACATGATGGGTGTTGAGATAGAACCTTTGTTGATCATTTCATAGGCTCCATTACCTTACATCCTTTACATCATGATCACCATGTATAGTCACTCCTAAAGATTCCTTAAAAAATTGGGTGCTAGTTAACTACCTATCAATTGACATAATATGTGTGTCGATTCTTCTAGATAGTGTAAAAGATACAAAAATAATAATAATGTCAAGTGATTTACTCACATCAAGATGTTGTTGAGTTGGCACGGATCCATATTTAGATAAATTAGGGACCCAACATCACCCTATACAAAATTGTTAGTCCATCCTTGAACTAGGATGCCAAATTTTTTGATGAATATAAATTAGGTGCACTCTCCTTAAGTTTGTCATTAAAATCCTTAAATCCCTTTATAACAAGCTTGATTTCCTTAGTGGTTTTATCTATCTCTATGGATGTGGAACTAAATGTGAGTACATCAGTTCTATCTACCTCTTTCTTGTAGGCCTATAGCCTTTCCTTAGCCTTTTTAACTCCTCCATATATGATTATTCCTTGAGCATAGGCCTTAGTCTACATGGCATGGGACATTTCTTCCAAGTTTTGCTCTTGGTCTTTTATTTGTGCTTTTAGCATGTTGACCTTGCCCATTATTTATGCATGCTCTACCCTACTTAAATAGTAAACCTGTGCCATCAACTCTTTATTATCCCCCTTTGCCTACTTGAGGTGTATGTCAATGACTGATGCTGAGTTTTAAAATTTCATGAAGATGGTTTCAACTAAATCTATGCCTTCTTATAGCTTGGTGAAGAGGCCCTCTACCTTTTCAAGCTTGGTAGCTAGCTCTTTTTTTAACATGATGTAGGGATATTCTTCTTCTTCTTGTACCATCTCTAGTTTCATTCTTAGGAGTATATGCTCCACTAGAACACTTATCTTTTAAACTTAGAAAGGTTGGATGTATCAATACCACCCAAAAGGGATGGCTCAACCATTTCTATGTGCCCATCTAATTGATGTAACTTGAACTTTATGACCCTCTCTTCTTCCTCAGCATCTTAGGTGATTTTATTCCATTTTTTCAACCTAACATCATTAATGATGTCCTTTTGCATGATTTTAGTGGCCATATAGATGAGTGCATTTACCAGTTTAACTGGGTTCATGACATGTGGATTTATGATAAGGGAATCATGCCATTCTTTAGGTCTATCCATGCCCAATATGGCCTTCCAGGGTGCCTCAAAGTGAGGCTCATCCATGTAGCTATCAAATGTAAAGGAAAGTTATTGTTGAGTCTTGGTTTTGTTAGTTTTAGGGGGAATGTATTCAAACATGTAAAAATATTCATCTATCTACCCATTATGTGTCTTCTATTTGAGGCTCAACTCTATGCCTTCTTGTGTGATGACCAGCTTCACTTACTCTTATTCCTCTTCATCAACACTACCACTTTCTTTGGTGATTTCTTCATATGTTTCTTCTTCCTATTCTTCGAGGGGTTATTCATAAGACTTGTTCCCTTTGTCCACTTTTTCTTGTCCCTTATCACCAACCTTACCTTATTTCTATTTCTACTGGGTCTCTTTAGTTCTCTTTGTTTGTTATTTTTCCAAGGTGCTAGCATCACCTTCCTTTTCTATAGGCACCCATTAACCATTTAGACATACCTATTATGCAATTTTATCTACTTTATTAGTGGGAATACTAGTTACCTTATTTTCAATTTTCTTAATTGATTCCATGCTTGTGACAATATCTATTTTCTTCTCTTCTTTTTTGGCTTTTACTTTGTTGGCCTCCCTCATTTTCCTAGCTTTCTCTTATTTAGACTTGACTCTCTCAATGTCTTCTTGAGTCATGTCAGCTTCCTTCATTGCCTTCCTCTTTTCTCTAGTGTTAGTGCCATCTCAATCTCTTCCTTGTTGTGGCCCATTTTCTTCCACAATCTTCACTTTTCCTCCTTAGTTTGTAGAGGCTATGTGGAGGGATCTTTAAATGAGGCATTAGGTGGATTTATTATTTATTTAAGTGTGATGGTAGTACCACCTTGAAGTGCCTTCTAAACTTCTTTGGTACTAGGATCTTCTTCTACAATGTAGACCTTTATCCCTTCTTATTTTGCATCTTCCTTTATCTCTTCCTCCCTTGCATGTGGCTCTTTTACACCTCTAGTACCACTAGGGTTATTGTCAGCATCACATTAGGGCCCTTAGACTTATTTTTATTCTCTTTATTAATACAATAATTAGTCCTTGGCATGAAAGTCATTCACTTTTTCTTTGGGTTTGAAGGAGTTGCTTCTTCATCAGAGATGATCCTTAGCTTGATGTGCTCCTAGATTTTTTTGAGTGTCTCTCCCTAATTTTTATAGGGAGACTTATTCTACACTACTAGTGTCAGATTTCCTTCTTCACCGATCTAGAGGTGATGGTCATAATCATTTTCAAGGTCTACACCCTTATTCTATGGCTTTATCTCATATTAAATATTGAAGATGTGCCTTGTGAATACTTTTCTCTAAAGGGGATGGAAATCTATGTGATTTGAGTCATGCTCCTCATCTTTTATGGATTTTCCTCATGGGTGAACATACTATAATCACAAACTACACTTATTCAAATCCATGGTATTCATTGGTATATCTAGATACTATACATTGGGAGTTCTCCTTAGTGTATCCCTGAAATACTTCATGGAAAATGCATAAGGGAGTTATAGCTAGAATGAATAGTTGTCATTTGTGAGTGTTATATGCAATAAACAAAAGTGTTAGATGACGGTGAATGTTTCTATTCCAAAAATGTTTTAGGGAAGATTCTCATGGATGCACCATTCATCTTGAATGCCTCTATGTATTATGTGTAACACCCCATTACTCATGTTTTATATTTTTGGGATAGGAGGCTTGGTAGGTGAAGTCTTGGTATTTTAGCACTGGGGAGTCTTTATGTGTTAGGAAGGCTTAGAGGTTGTCTTCATCACCATTAGGCATGTCTATCTCCTCTATGACTATTAATATTGATATTGACCCCCACGTAAAGATCTTCCATGCCTTGTGACATTTAATCATGTTCTTTATCATCTATTTAGATATGAGTTTATCTATGTTGAACTTGACCCCTTGTGACATGTGATGAGTGATTCACAAGTAGGCCTTGTTGATGTCCATCCATCTCCCATTAGGGAAAATCTTATATCTCACTAAGTATGATGTAACCCTTATGCCTAGGCCCTTTATATATTTTATTGGTAATTTTAATCATCCCTTGTAGTGCCCAAGGAGTTTCATGACAGTCTCTACTTATACATCATCCTCCATCATCTAGTGGATATTTTTGCCTTAGTCTAGAATCTTGATGATTCTGCCAATTAGGCATGTTGATATCTACATGCACCTCCTTGTAAATTATAAGTGGTCTCCATGAACATATGAGAGGAAGAAATACATGAATTCATCCATCTTTACAAATCATGGCAACTCAAATATCTGAGTTACATTGGTGGTTACAATCCTATCTCAAATGGAGATGTCGAATAATGTTGTGCCTACCTCTATCTTGACCCCCATGTCAACCACCTAATCTTGGTTGAGTTATTGCAAATTTATTGGGGTGTGATGGTTATATTATTTCAATCATCAAGTGTGCATGAAGGATACCCAAGTCTCCCCTATCAATACCTTCAATGGAATTGCATTTCCCTATATGACATTTTGGTGAGCACCTCAGCATCACCTCAATGATTCTCACTCTCTCAACTAACTAGACCCTATTCTTTGTACTAGATATCTCTTATATCATATGTGCTCATTTGAAATCCTTATGTACCTATGATGGACCAAAACTCATCTATTTCTTTCCCATTCTAAATTAGCTAATGTTGAATCATGGTTTGTTAATTATACTAAAGAATCTAATGGTTCTTGTAGCTTCCTCACAATCATGGGGTCTATGATTGTGACTTTGAATCTCAAGATTCATTCACCATTAATGGCGGCCTTGATGTTTCTTAATATTTTTTGTGTCCTATTTTCTCATAATTATTTCCTGACACTCCTCTACTCCAATCTCAATGGGAATACAATTTCACTCCCTATTCAATCATTTTCTTTTTGCATTTATGGGTGCTTAGGTCTCTCTTTCATATATTTTTCTTACTTTCAGCTATGGTTCAGCTTTGGTTATGTACTCAATTTTTATTAAGGTTTGTAACCTATTATAGTTATCCTTTATACATTGATTTTAGATACCACCTTAATTATAGGTGAGTAATGACATGGTAGCACCTAGATTTTAGAAATCTACTAAAACCCATAAAATATGTGAAAATTCACCTCCACATATGCATTAGATATGGATCTTTGTGCCTTCACTATCACCTCATTACATTATATAAATGGTATTTTTGGTGAAGTGATAGGTGTTTTGAAATAGCCACTTCCCTCCTACCATTAGGTAGATGATATCTTACCTAGATTATTTTCCTCCTATGCTTCATTCACCTTGATGCGACCTTTGTCATTTATTATGGAAACTTGGGTATAGTGCTTCACATGCACATGATTTAGCCTCCTCAATTCTATCTCCTATTTTATTTTTGTTCTTCCTTTCAAGTGCATTTCCATTCCTTAGATTATTTCTTGTGATTTTGTCTCTTTCCTTGGCCTATCCTACCCCATATAAATTTTTACACTAGTTCTCCAACACTTCACTCTCCTTTATTTATCTCTTGTGCATGATCATCTAGTTCACCTTATTTCTATGTCTTGCACTCCAATAGCCTATGCACCTCCCTTTGTCACTTAGTACTCAATTTTATGAAATTATAATAAAATCTATGTGCCCAAAACTTAGGTGTATGGCCTCAAGTGATTAGAAGGAAATCATTCTCAAATCCCCTGATTAGATTTATGCATGTAAGTAATAGATTAGTTTTTTTACAAGATTTTAAGTACCTTGTTTATTCAATTAACATGAGTAACAACAAAAAATAACACAAATCAAAATGAAACATTTGGATTACACCAAACTTTATTCTATTCATCATAACATAATCAACTTGTGACTAGTAATTTGGTGTCTGATGACCCAGTACCATCCTAATTTCTATAGGGCTTCGATTGGTTAACATTGAAATGACTAGGGAACATTTCACTTGAAAATGTACACAAATTACATGTGTCTATTTCTAAAATGTTCTAGATGTCATAAGGAACCATCCACCTAATTTTAATCTTATTGGGGTGATTGAGGTATTTAGAGTTGTAAAGTAGGACCAATGTTCCTTCAACAAGTACCTTACACTTAATATGTTTGTCATGCTAGAGCTTCTAGCATGCCTTCTCTATCTATTGACTCTATCTTTCTTGGGCACATATATCATCCAAGCACTCCAAGTTCTCAAGCCTTATTATCAAAGATTCTTGGTCATATAAATGACTAAGATGCATAATGAATAATGAGGGAACCATAAACTCCATCAGTAAAATTATCTCTGTGTCAAACACTAGTTGAAATGGTGTAGCCTTATTTATGTACAGTATGCCCAAAGTAATATTAAAACTCGATCATCCCAATATTTGTGACCAACATCACATATTTTTATGAGGTACATCCCTAGTATCTTATTTAATTCCTTAGTTATGCCATTTAGTTGGGTATGATAGGGGTTATCTTATGCTACAACACCATGTATTTGATCAATATGATCTACATAGTTTTATTGATGAAGCATGTGCCTCTATCACTAGTCAAATGAAGTAGGCACCCATAATGACTAATAACATTCTCCCATATGAACCTTGTGGCTATGGTGGTTGTATAGTCTTTTTTTGGCACTACCTTAGCCCACTTAGTGAAATAATCGGTGGCCATTAGAATGTATCTTGCACCTATGCACCTTGTTGTAACAATAATCAACCCAATAAAATTAATGGCCCATTTTTAAAATAGCACCTAGGTAAGAATGGGAATGAGCGGTATCTCACCCTAGTGGTTGGGCTTCCCTGTGCACTATCATATATCACATGCCATGGCCCAATCCTTTGCATCTTGGAATAGACTTGGCCACCATAAGCCTAATTGCAACACCTTGTGCACTTTTACATATCTAATGCAAAGGCCTCATGTAATCCCCTTATGTGCCTCTTATAAAATAAATTCCATTTCATTTTTTAGAAACATTAATGAAATAACTCATCTTATCTTAGTTTGTATAGTTCTTTGCTAATGAGCTGAAAATGGGTGGTGTGAATTGTGAGTTATTTCTTCTCTTTAGTTGTCATAGTCTAGGGTGCAGATCTAGGAATTAAAAAAGTGGCCATCTTTTCCAAGTCCTTAGGGTAATGATGGACTCTATAAGGCTTTTCATCCATAATTTCATACTTCATAGGTATTTTTTCATCTCCATATTCGATGTGGGAAAAATGGTCTAGGCCTGAGTTTTTTATAAGATTCATGAAAACTAAGAACTATAATTCTTGACATATAACTATCCATCTACAAATTCACCCATGGAGAATAGGCTTATTCACAAGGTACTTAATCACCCTATGATTGGTGAAGAATATGAAAATGGTCACCAAAAAGTATTTCCTAAATTTTTATATGGCATAGACCATGGCTAGCACCTCGTACTCAGTTGTTACATAATTCTTTGCTTTAGTCAATTTCTTGATTGTGAAGGAGATGGGATGATCCATTCTACCTTTTATAGGTTGTGCTACAATGGTGATAATTTCAAATTTATATGCATTGATGTGGATTTGGAATAGATTCATCTAGTTTGGAAATTATAAAATAAGCATTCTAGCCAATTTGGGCTTTAGAGTTTCAAAGGCATCCTCTTATATTATGCCCTAATATAATGGGTCATCCTTGTGAAATAATTCCTCTAGTAGAACCATAATATTTTTATATCTCCTTATGAACTTTATATATTATTCATAATGGCCAAGAAATGTGCAAACATCTTTCTTCATGGAAGGGGTGTGGAGCTATAGAATAATTTCAATATTTGCAAGATCAATGAGCATACCATATTTATAGATGATGTACTTGAATAAGGTGCATAATGGTGTTATGAAGATGCACTTATTGAGGTTTAAGGATTTATATAACTACCTTCACCTTTTAAATATGATGCATAGGTTGTCATAATGGTCCTTCACTAACCTATACACAATCTAATCATCTAGGTACACTTGGAGGAACTTGTAGATAAAGTCCTTAAATGTAGTGATCACCACTCTAGAAAACATAGTTGGTGCATTATTGAGTCCAAAAGGAATAAAATTGTATTAAAAATAACCCCATTTAGTTTAAAATTTTATTTTTGGCTTGATGGTATCTTGAGAACCCATCAGTGAAAGTGTAAATCTCACAGTCTATGATACCATCCAAGACTTCATCAATGAAAGGAGTTACAAAGGGGTTATTCATGTAGGTGGAATTCAATAGTATATAATCAATCCAAATACAAATACACCCATCCTTATTTATGATAATAACCATGGGTCTCACCCATTCATATTATTTCACAGGGTAGATGATGCCTATGACTAGCATACCATCAATCTCCATTTTGACCTTGGTAAAAATATTGGGGTTTATTATGTAAGGTGATTCTTGATAAGTCATGCATCATCCACTAGATTTATACTCATTTTCTTAAGGTATGGGTGGTTACCTTTCATATATTAATAATTTTGAGGGAACAAGTCTTGGAACTCTTTTAGGAGATCCACAATTTGTGTTAGATCTATGTCAGACCAATATGTGCCCAAAGTAACCATCTTTGGTTCCCCTTCTGAGTTGATTTTTACCTTGGTAGTTTTTAGTGGAACATGGTAGGTCTCATTCCTTTCCTAATTCAATTCCTCAACTTGATTAGTTCCCTCATTTATTTTTATACAAAGATGAGTAGGGTCTTCTTTGTTAGGGGTGTTATCCTCTACTTGGTGCACGAGCTTCCTTTTTCATGTCAAGTTTATCCAATTATGCACCTTTTATATATCATTATCTTAATCAATCAAGTTACTATTGATCACCTACTCCTCAAATAAAGTATGGAGCTCTAACCCTTTTTCCCCAAACATTTATTTTAGGTGCTCCTTTAGGATTGTAGTGTCCTCAAACATTTTCATTCGAATTACTTGTAATGGCTTGATCAATTTCAATTTATATGAGGAAAAACACAAGGTATGGAAAAAATTATCTTTCAAATCATCCTAACTAGATGTCTCATAAAAAAATTTGTTGATAAAATACCATGCTCATACCCACATTTTCAAGGTTTTATAGAAGGTGTGCACCCATAGGTTCCTTGGGGTGTTTATACCACAATTAGTCCATGTTTCTTCATATAAGTGCACATATGATATTGGGTTTAAATCCCCAAAGTATGTATAAATGTCTAGGTCCTCATTTATTTTACCAAATCTAGTATATATGGCTACTTTTACATCTTTCCAAGTTAGAAAACTAGGCCTTTAAACTACCCACTAATGAATGACAGTGATCCTCAAAGTATACACTAGTACACCCATACTATCTACCTCATTTGACATGCATTATTCAAGGTCATGGACATATTCTTCCATAAGTTTTCTCCCCTTATATATTTAGACCACCATAATTTTACCTTTGCTCAATAAAAGACTCTCTTTCCCTTATTCCTATTATAAGGGACCTATTTTCTCAAAGTGTGATCAATATAGACTCATCTATTCCTCTTGTGTTGTGTGCCAACATTATCACATGTAAACCCCTCTCTGGTGTCAAACTTGTTTCAACTTTCCACCTAGTGAATCATCTTTTGACAAACATAGTCATGTAACTAGTTTATAACTAGATGTTGGCACATTCTAAATGCATTGGAGTGGTCCATTTTTTATTTTGAAGCCTGTTATTAAAGTTTTTATACATTTTTTAATAATAATGTTTAAGTGGTCATTTTGAGTGTGACTCTTTTGACACCTATATTGGTGCAAATTTAATTTAATTATTTTCATTATTTATCATCTAAATTATGTAATTAAGATTCACTTTATTTTGAAAATAGTTTAAAAATTCATTTAAAATAGTTTCTTGTTAAGCATTTGTTTACTATACTGTTTAAATGGAAGTTATGGCTTTGCCCCATTTTTCCTTGGATAAATCTCAAATGATTAATGGAAATAACTATAATATATGGAAAATCTATGTTAAAACTAAATTTATGGCCCACAAATTATGTAATATTATTATAAATACTATAAAAAACCCTTATGGATGACATGTGACCCTGAGCTTACCAATACATTTCAACAAAAATAATATAAAACTATGTCCATTATCTTACGAAGTGTTAAATATGAATTCCTTCTCAACATTGGTAATTAGAAGTCTCCTAGTGATTCTTGGAAACTTCTTGAGTCTATGCATGAAGGCACTCACCTTTCAAATATCACTAAATTAATCCTTGAATTGCTACCTACACCTATGAAGGGTGATGAAAAAATTGTTAATATTTTTTGCTAGACTTTAGAACATTAAAGATCAGTTAGATGGATTTAATTATAATTTGATTCAATATTAGTTGCTTTATTTTATCATCCAGTTAAATATTCATGAAAATTTTAGAAATTTCATTTCAATTTTGAATTTTAAGTATCAAACTGAGCAAGATATCTCTAACCTTACCACCTTGTTTGTTACCTTGATTCAAGAAGAAAAAGTGATAGCCAATTTTGATTTTAAGGAGAATGCCATATATCACTTCTCACTCTTAATAATGTTTATGATAACATTAAAAACTATAAATTTAACCCTAATTTTTCTAAAGGTAAATACAGGAATAAAAAATTTGGTAATAAGAATCATACACCAAAGTTTAATGAAAATTGATATATGTGTGGTAAATTTGGTCATAGAATGTAAACATGTTAAAAAAATAAGGATAGAAATAAAAATCAAACTTATAAAAATAACAAAGGGAAGAAATATAATTAAAATAAGTAGAAGAATCAAAACCCTAATCATAATAACAATCAAGAGTCAAATGTTATTGCTTTGCATGTTATTTTATTTACTTCAAATGAAAATGAGTGGATTTTAGATAGTGTTGCATCACACCATATGAATTGATTATCTAATATTCTATGTGATTCTATAGATATATCTAAAATAATTTACTTAGGAGATAATTCTTTATTAGAAACAACTAAACATGGGAAAATAATGTTTTCAAATGTTACTATAAATGATGTCTTCTATGTACCTAAGCTTAAAAATATTTTTTTATATTTTTATCAACTTACAAATGATAATTTCACTATAAAATTACTTAAATATAGTTTTTCTATTAAAAATCAATTTGTTTCCTTGATTTTTGAAGGTGTCCAAAAGAATGGTTTATATATCTTTTCTTCTTATGCATATTTTCTTTCATCACATAATAAGAACAAATCTTAGTTATGACAGAAAAGATTAGGACATGTTAATATTATAAGTTTACATGATATGTCTACAATTAATCTTATTGTTGGACTTCCTTCTATCCCTTTTCATCATGAAACTTATGAGGGTTGCTTACATGGTAAGTAACATACTAACCCCTTTGATAAGAATCATAATGCAAATTCCTCACATCCTTTAGAATTAGTTCATAGTGATGTTATAAGACCTCTTGAATTTTTATCTCTTAATGGTTCTTTGTATACTATTAATTTTATTGATTATTATACTAGAATGATCTAGTCCTGATTTCATTAAAAATAAATCTAATGTTTTTTTTAAGTTTAAAATTTTTAAATCTTATGTTGAAAATGCATTTAATTTTTCTATTAAGAGATTAAGAATTGATAATGGTAGTGAATATGTTAGTAAATAGTATGATTCATTTTTTTATTAATTTTAGTATTCAAAGGGAATAACAAATCCTTATTCCCATGTAGCCTTTCCATATAGTTCACGACTTTTCCTTTCTGCATAATTCTCCAGACATCTTGTTTCTCTCTCCATTCATCACAGTTTTTGGGTTCCTGTTTCCTTGGTTCTCCCTTCCTTTCACGAGCCATACTCATCTCCTTTGAAACCCAGTTGCTATGAACTTTACAATGATCCCACCTACTGCCAATTTGATTTGAAAGTTGGCTTTGTTTGGGCATGTTCAAGATCTGCTTCTCACTCTCAAGAGCCTTCCTCTTTAATGATTGTAGACCTTTCCCCGCAAAGCCACTCCTCCTACTCATTATATTTCTATTAAAATCTAATCTTTCCCTCCTTTGCATGAGTTGCATCATGAAGAATGAGCTCCCTTAGTTCCACATTCTTTTCTAATGTTTCATGCCACCTCACTTTTTGTCCTATCCGGACTGCACAGTTTGCTAACCAATCTACAACTCCATTGGCTTCACGATAGGTGTGGGTTATAGTCACTTTATCAAAAAAATTTATTAAGGTTTTCATCTCCATTACCATAGCCTCTATGGTCCAAGACACAATATTTTTATTGTTAAGAATATTTATGATGTTCAATGAGTCTCCTTCTAGCCACAATTTGGGATATCCCAAATCCATAGCTATTTTGATGGTCTGAAGGGCAGCAGTAGCTTCAGCAATGTGACAATTCGATTTACTGATGGGGATTGCAACAGCATCAATAACCTTTCCCGTATGGTTTCTCAAGACTCCACCACAACCTGCTTTCCCCGGATTCCCTTTAGCAGCTCCATCAAAATTTCCTTTAATCCACCCTTGAGGGGGAGCATTCCATGTAACTCCTAATCTGGGATTATCAGGTTTACCTTAAAATTTTCCGTACTTAAGGGATTATCCACTTGGAGAGTAGAGCTTGGATTCTTTTGTGATAAAAAATTCTCCTTAATAGCTTTAATGATGTTCTGTCCTACCACCCATCCAGGGAGTTCTTTATTTCTAAAAATTCAGTTATTTCTTTCCTTCCATATTCCCCACCAAATATGGGGAAGATTAAGTTTCCATAAAAAAATTACTTGGGTTATTTCTTTCTTTCCTTGTACTTGGGTTTTGGGATCCCATCAAAACCTGTTTTTACCTTTATCTAAAACAAATCCCTATTCCCCTCATCAAAATGGTATTACTAAAAGGAAAAACCTCACCATCATATAAATGACTAGAATAATGTTGTAATCTGCAAATATTCGTAAGTTCTTATGGGTCGAAGCCATGAACAATGTTGTTCATATTTTCAATAGAGTCTCTACCAAATCCTTTCATATTTTTACCCCTTTAGAAATGTGGAATAAAATAAACCTAGTTTGATTCATCTTAGGATTTCTGGTAGTCCTACTTCTATCTTTTTCCCTATAGTTAAGAGGAATAAATTTGACCCCACTTCCTATTCTTGCATTTTTGTAGGATATAGAGGTAAGATAAAACGTTTAAGAGTGGATGATCCCTATAAATATTATATTATTAATAATATAAATATTTTTATTCTTTAAAAATCCTTTTGTGATCCTTTTATGGATCCTCCTTAGTGTTTTTATGTTGATGAAATTGACTCTCATGTTTATCCTTATGATGAAACAGTTGCCCTTAAGAAAGTTGATCAAGTTATGGATAACTTAGAGTCTGAAGAACCCCTTGAGTTTTATGTTTAATCTAAAATATCCAAATGGGGAGAATCCCTAATTCAATCTTTTAATGTTGATAACCTTAATAAATTAACTAAAATTCAACATTCTTATCATGCATTAATAACTATATATGAATGTGAACCTTAATCATTTGAGGAAGCCACTTAAGATGGTAGATGGAATGTTGTTATACAAACTAAATATAATACCTTAATTAAAAATTAAACTTTGGATCTTGTCCCTCTATCTAAAAGGCATATTATCAATTTTATGTGGCTGTATAAAATAAAATATAATTCAATTAGTAAAATTGACAAGTTTAAAGATAGATCAGTTGATCATGGGTTCTCAAAATCCTAATATTAAATATGTTGAAAATTTTGCTATTGTAGAAAAAATGAGTACTTTTAGACTTTTTATTGGTCTTGTAGCCCAAAATGGGTGGGTAATCCACTAAATGGATGTCAAGAATTCATTTATAAAAGGAGATTTAGAAGAAGAAATCTACATAACTCAGACTAAATATTTCACTTATCCTAATAGATAACACCATGTATGCAAGTTAAAAAATATTTGTATGGTTTAAAACAAGTTCCTCAAACTTGGTATTCTAAAATTACTTATTTTTTCAAATAATTGGGTTTCTCTAATGACTACTTTGATAATTATCTCCTTTTTAAAGTTGAAAATAATCATTTACATCTAATTGTATTATATACTTATGATTTGTTGATCACTAACAATCTAACTAGTTTAAATAATAAATATAAGGATAAACTAAGTCAAATGTTTGAAATGATTGATTTAGTCACTATACATTATTTTTTAAGAATGGATATATTACAAGATAAACATTTTATTATTTTATCATAATATCAATATGCTCATAACCTTTATGTTAAGTTTAACATTCTTGATTATAAATAGTCTTCTACTCCTATTGAAATTGGTGTTAAACTTGATCCAAAACCTACATATGAAAAATCTAACCCTATTTTATATAGACAATTTATTGGTAGTTTGATTTATCTAACCATTACTAGGATAGATATTTCATATTTTATTGGTGTCACTTCTAGATTTATGTTGGATCCATATTTGGATCATTAGAAATTAGATAAAAAAAATTATTCATTATATAAATGGAAAACTTAATTTTGGTTTATTTTATTCTTCCATTGATAATGCTAAGTTATATGTTTATTATGATGCTAACCATGTTGGTGATACTATGGATCATAAATCTACTTATGGACATGTGTTTAAGTTTGATGTAGGTGATATCACTTGGAGTAGCAAGAAGCAACCTATTATTTCTATCTCTTCTACTAAGCAGATTATAGAAGTGTTATGGAAGTAGCCAAAGAACCCATGTGGCTATGAAATTTGTTGAGAGAACTTCATTTGGATGTTTTTCACAAATCTATCCTTCATTGTGATAACTAAATTTGTATAGCTCTGGAAAAAAATCTAGTGCAACACTAAATAACTAAACATATTGAATTATATGTGCATTTAATTCAAGAGGAAGTCTTCAATGGTGATATTGATCTACAGTTCTATCCTATAAATGAACAAGTGGTAGATATCTTCATAAAACTACTTGGTGCTACCAAATTTTGTTATTTTTGTACAATATTGAGTCTCTCAAAGTTGCCATTGAGGTGGAGTGTGCATGACAATGCCACTTCCTAATGGCTGTGTTCTTTCTTATTATCTTACCTTTTCTCATTATAAAGCATTCTAAACTTCATGTGTAAATTATGTTATTTAATTAAACTTCATGTGAAAGTTTTAGTTTTGTATCTCAATACATAAAAACATACTTTTTAATGGAGGTCCTTATGTTATAAAAGGTTTCAAATGTGCTTAGATGATTATTCATGAGAAATTATGAGATGTAATCTCACAATCATGCTAGCCTAGAATTAATTTAGAGTAGTTTAGGGATTATAATTGCTTTTGTTTCAAAAGGTGATGTTTGTAATGATGAAGGTTTTTAAATATTTTAATTATGTACATAGTATAATTCTTATATTAAGGTGATTATGACATTTATCCCCACTTAGCATTAAAGGGGAGCATTAGAGTATTTAATATCTAAGTAGGATAATTTAGACCCTTAGCATATTTTGGTTTATAATTAAAAAATAATAATTTATTATTTATTAAACACAAGGTGAAAACTTCATGTAAATAAATAATAAAATATTATGATTTATTATTAACCAATTAATTTAAATAATTCTCAAGAATGATGGACCTATTGGTTACAATAGTCACCTCCCCTCACATTTATTATAAATAGGGTCTTACCCCTATTATATTATTCATGAAAAATACACTTGGTGAATTTAATATTTGTGTGTGGCAAATATTTACAAATGTTCTATGAAGGCTTATGTGAAGAAGTGAGAAGGGAAGGATTTGTATTAGGGTGTAGAGTTTTTCAATTTTTGAATATCAGATTCATGGGTTTTTTATCAAATTAAGGTTTTCCCACTTTAAATTCTTGTGTACTTTGTTAATTATATGTAATCTTTGTCATCATTTATTCATCTATATACAATCTATATTACATGTATATTTTATATTCTATTCACTTTGTCACATATTTGGTCAACCCCCGACTCCTTACCATGTCAACCTCCTACCCTATAGGCCTCTCACCAAACCTATTCCATTTTCCTTTTTCACCCCCTTCAACATATCATCCACCTCCAGGGTCCCTGTAATGGCCAATTTTCCCCTTGTCATACTTGAACCTATGCCTAGACTTGGTCCACAACTACCTAAGAAGAGGCCCATGATTGTTATCCCATAATTTCCCTTATTCTTCGCTAGTTATTCAATGTTATTATCATCCCTTATATTTGTGTTTATATTTTTAAAAACCATTGATACCTCCTAGATGTCTGCCTTCCAAGGGCTGACTCTAGCTTAGCCATGACATCCATCATTAGATCCCCCCAAGTTTTATTTAGACAATACATGGATTAAGCAAATGTAATTGGATAAAAAGAGGATCCCATACTTGGTCATAATGGACCCACCATAGGTCACATTTAAATCTAACAAAGAGGTTGGGGTAATGAAGAGGATGACCAAGAGGAAGGTCACCCACCTAGACTAGATAATCATGTATGAGTCAAAGGAAACCTTGTTTGAGATGACAAAGACAAAGAAGTCCAAGAAAATACAAAAATAGTAGTATGAGGAGGAACCTCTCTCCTTTATCCAAGAAACTATGGATGTGGCTACTAAATTGGTTAAGGGAGTGCATTAAAAAACAACTAACTTGTATCAGAAACACAAGGCCACCTTACAAGAGCATACCATAACAAAAGTGAAATGGGTTGTGGAAGAGATGTTTGATTTTTGTTTCTAAATATTTTTTAATGATATATGATCTCTTTTATTCAATGGTTAAAATCTAAAATTAGTGTTTCAAATGTACCTTTTTAGTTTGTGATTTTAGTTAGGCTAACAAAGTATGTTATATATGCTCTATTTTCTTCCTACTCTACAAGTAAATATGTTTGAGGTAATTTACTATAGGTGGAATTTTAAATCATCCTTTTTAGTTATGTGTATTACATTAACCCTATAATAGTCACTACACTTATGATATTTTGAGTCCAAGAACTAGGATCTCATAACTGTTAGTTTTACTTGCATTATTTTTAGAAGGAACTAAAGAGGATTTGATGGTCTTTGTTGTTGCAAAGAAAAGTTTCTTGTCTTCCTTACCCTACTTTCTTTGTTAAACTTTTTAACATGAATCACTTTATATTATCGATCACTATATATATCCAATTATTTGTTTGAGAGTTTGGGCTTACATGCAACTACAAATCATTTTACATCATAGAAAAATTCAGGTAGATTTTGTCACTTCCATATTCCTATTGTTCCTACAGTAGGGTCTGCTTGTAGGCTAAACAGGTGGTAACCACATGATCTCTCCAAAAAAAATGAGGGAAGCCCCAAGGTTTTCCAAGACCTATACTACAATATGAGAAATGTTATTCTATTATTCGCATTATGTCCTCAACACAAACATACATAAATAAATACTCTCAATGTGGATAATCCCCTGAGGACGAATATTCTTCTTGGTAAACCTGATAACCCCAGATCAGGTGTTACTTGGAATGTTCCCCCTCAAGGTTGGATTAAAGTTAACTTTGATGGTGCTACCAAAGGGAACCCGGGGAATGCTGGTTGTGGTGGTGTATTGAGAAACCATATGGGTATGGTTATTGATGCTATCGCAATCCCCATTGGTATATCTAATTGCCACATTGCCGAAGCTACAGCTGCCCTCCAGACCCTTAAATTAGCTATGGATTCAGGATATCCTAAATTGTGGCTTGAAGGGGACTCTTTGAATGTTATTAATATTCTTAATAATAAGAATATTGCGTCTTGGACCATAGAGGATAAGGTAAAGGAGATGAAAACACTTTTGAATAAATTTGAAGATATTAAAATCACCCACACCTTTCGTGAATCCAATGGTGTTGCAAATTGGCTTGCTAATTGTGCTGTTCGAGAAGGTCAAATAGTGAGGTGGTATGAAACCTTAGAAAGGAACGTGGATTTAAGGGTGCTCATTCTTCATGATGCCACACATGCGAAAGAAGGTAAGATTGGAGTGTAATAAAAACATAATGAGTAGGAGGAGTGGCAGCATGGGGAAAGGAATTCAATTATTAAAGAGTAAGGCCCTCAAGAGGGAGAAGTGGATCCTGAAAAGGCACAAACAAAGTCGATTTCCTAATCAACTTGACAGCAGGAGCTTTCAGGGCAAAGTCCACAACAATTGGGGTTCAAAGAAAATGAGTATGGTACGTGAAAGGAAGGGAGAACTCCGTAAACAGGAACCCAAGAGTTGTGAAGAATGGAGAGAGAAACATGAAGTCTAGAGAATTCTTCAGAAAGGAAAAGTTGTGAGCTACATGGAAAAACTCCATGGTTCAAAACTGCATATCACGACGGCCTTTTTCAAAAATTGGTCTGATGAAAGGGTCACCTTGCATGGTATCACAGTAAACTTAACAGAGGATTTCATAGCTGAGGTTACAGGGTTGCCAATGGATGGACTCAAATTTTCCAAGCAGACTAGCATTTCGAACGAGGCCTTTTGTAAGTTCCCCAAAACGGATGAGGAGGAGCAGAAGCTAGTCAAAAATGGGGATTTCTATGAGCTGGACTAGATTAAAGGGATATGGAGGGATGTCTTAAGCTGTATAAGGGAGTACTTCATCCTGGATGAAAGAAGCAAATGAGTGCACAAGTTCCATTTTGTCTTCCTCAACCACTTCAGGCATAAGGTTAGCTTGTATTTTCCCTTCTATCTTCGCTATTCTCTGATCCAAAGTTTATATGCTCATAGGAAAAAGGATATGTGTCCTATCCTCCATGAAGGCCTTATGCTGCTTATTGAAGGCTACTGCAAGAATAGGGCACTGGTTAAGTACCCCAAATAGGGGAAAAATAAGTTTTCAGGAAATAAAAAGAATGAAAATGTAATCAGGAGAGGCAAAATTAAGTCCCCTAGTCCTAATAAGCAGATTGTAGAAGAAGAAAGGGGACGGGAGAGAATTGAAGAACCCAAGAAGGAAAAACTGGAGGAAGAAGAAGGAACTGAGAGTTGGGATACCAACTCTAGTAATGATGAAGAAGGTTCTGAGGAAATTGAAAATGATAACGTCAATACAGAGGAGGATTATGCTATCAGAACTGTAGATACAGAGGAAAACCAGAAAGTGTCGGAGGAGGAATTTGCCCAAGAAGATCCTGTTGAGGACCCAACTTCTAAGAATGAAAAGGAAATTTCTGTTCAGGATGATATTCAAAATATGGATATGGAAATTCAAACTGGAAGCAAAGAGCGGGAACAAAAGAGTTGAGAAGATATCTTTGAAGAAGCCAGGAATAGTCCCAATAAAAAGGCTGAGGATTGGAGAGGGAAGAATCAGAATGATGAAACACACATACCTATGACCTGGGTTAATAGTAAAGTAGAGGCTTCTTCCCACTTTGATTCCTGGATGTGTAGGGAGATCATTGATCTCAAGAGAAAAGCAGAAACTTTGGAAGATTCTCTAAAAGCTGCTTGGAACAAAATAAACAACATGGAAAATCAGTTAAGCAAGATCCCTGTCAAGCTCAAAGCCTATGAAAACAACCTCCGAGAACTAATAAAGGACAACAAAATGAAAATGGAGGAAATAACGTCCAACATTTGTGCTGCTGCTATCAATATAGGTAAATGAGCCAATGAGGAGACCAAAGCACTAGAGGGTCCCAGCAAAAGGACGAGACA
Source organism: Torreya grandis (assembly GCA_037957365.1). Taxonomy (NCBI): domain Eukaryota; kingdom Viridiplantae; phylum Streptophyta; class Pinopsida; order Cupressales; family Taxaceae; genus Torreya; species Torreya grandis. Next base: position 721,217 of record JARHVA010005186.1, on the reverse strand, counting down.
AAGCTCTAGAAAGAAAGATACACAAAAAGGAGCTTTGTTGGAGGCTACCACCCAGGAAACTGCTTTGAAAGGAAAAGAAGCCATGAACCTGATTCTAGAACTAGATGAATAATCTGGTCCTTCTAGTTGGTTTAGAAACTGGTACTGATCTTTGTTTTCTTTTTGTTATCTTTTGATTGATGTGCTACTAGATCTCTGTTTCTGGGTTTTGACCGGATGTTTCTCTGATGGTTTTAGGTCCATTTAAAACCTATTTTTGCTACTTCCTTATAGTGTTTGTTAGGCTTTGCCTGTGGTCTTAGACGTTCTTTCTTTCTCTCTTTGTTACAGGGTTTCGGGGCCCCTTCAAAACCTATTTTTACCTCAATCTAAAACATACATAAATAAATTAGATAGATGATTAGATTCTATGGTATATATTAATATTTCATGTATTAGTGATTGTACATATAGGTTTCGGTTGATTTTTTGATATCCAAAATATTCTTATCTACCTATTTGTGAAGAGTAGAGCCACTCCTAGTGGGGAGGTGTGTGAAAATATGTAGGTCTATGGTTGAAGTTAAAGAACTCAAATGATTCTCTCCATATGTTCAACTATCTAACCATTTAGATCATACTTAGGCTATATTCATGGATCATTGAGATATTTATGGAGCTCTTTTGTCTTATTGTACATCTTTTATTGTATATTTAACCTTGTAATATAATGTAACATGTTGTATATTATTATTTGATGGTTATTCATCACAATAGTGTTTGTGAGACTTGAAATAAATTTTAAATATTATGACAGCACTAGTTGTAAGCTTGTTTATGGTTGACATGTGGGTTATATCAATGTTAAGTTGTACTTGATTCATTTCATTATTTATTTCATGAGAAACATTTATTTATAAATCTAATTTAGACATTTGTAAATTAGATAAATCAATTTAATATATGTGGGTTAATATATTACTACACTTATTACTTAAATACATTTAGTAGTCAAACATTGGTTATTCAAATAGTTATAGATGGTTTTATAATTAAACTAAGTGGGAAAAATAAGGTTAACTTTTGGTTGACTAAGTGGGTTTTAACACTATGCCTACTCAAATAATTTTCCCACCATATACCTATCATCTTAGATAAAGCCTATCCCTACACCCTTTAAAAAAATAATCCAAATTCAAATTATTCATATGGGTCAACATAGACATTTGATATTTTGGTTAACCTATGTTTTCTTATATCACCACACCTTTGTTATCAAATCTTGTGAATGGTTCTCCCACAATATTATTTTTGGTAGAAAGGGGTTTAAGGAAGGATATCCTCTTTATCATTACCTCTTCATTCTAATGGTTGAGAATCTAGGAAGAAGTTTCATCAAAGAAAGATTAAGTGGAATCTTGAAAAGTTTGGCTATTGATCCTAACATTTATATCTCTCATCAACAATGTGTGGATGATAATTTAATCTTGGGAAAAGATTTAGTTTAGGAAGTTAAAGTTATTAAAAATCTTCTTTTATATTATATAGAGGTTTCAAGCTAGTTTATAAACTTGGGTAAAATTTTTGTTCTCTTTTTCAACACTCAAGCTTTAAGATGTAGACACTAAATTTAAATTATATAACACCTCACTCTTATAAAATTGGAAAATACATATCAAGGATGTACCTTTAGCTTCTAGACCTTCTCTTTACCAAAATGCTTATGTACACTCTATAATATAAAATGTCACTTTAGTTAAATGAGTGTCACTTGAGACAAACCATCCTAAGCTTATACCTAGACTTATTTTAGAGCCTTTTTGACACTTATCCCATTTTTTATGGTACTTACACATCCATAAACATCTCAAAATTAGTCTTAGATCCTCACCTAGGGATCTATGCCCCCAGTTCCTCAATTTATGCCACTTGGACACTATCACTATAATTTGGATACTATCCCCTTGTACTAGTGTCCCATTTTTAGTGCTAATGTCATTTGCCAAATTTCAACCCAAATGGATATATTTTAAATTCATAAGATACTTAGGGTCAGCCTAGACCTATTTCACACTTTTCAAAATCACTAAATTAGTATAAATATAATAATTTTATCTCTTTATCCACTAGATGGAAAGGAGATGCAAAATACATAAACAATCTTACAAGTTGTGAAAAATCAATATTATTGATCCCTATTCTAACCTACTTTATCATATAGTCATTTATAGCCATCCTAAGCCCAGAATACATAGATTTCAAATCTTAACACTCATTCAAAGATATCAAATCAACACTCACACTTGAATTAACTTGCACTTACACCAAGAACTTAGGCTCAAAAACTACATTAAGCTTGATCCCTCCTTAAATTATTGATATCTAGGCAACTCTCAACATAGTGGGGTGTTATAGATGTCCTGTATACCCAAATAACAGAACACATTTTCTACGTGTGTCAATCAAATACCCTAAAAACATGAAGGTATAAATTTTTATCTTAAATCAACTCAAAATAGTGCATAGATATTGAATCATATCTCATCCACACAATTACAAGGTCTACTTAGTTGGAGAAGTACCTAAAAGATCAAATAACTTTATGCTCAAAGGGCATTAGTGTTGAAAGTAATAAACTAGCACCCCATGCTATTGTTTAAGGTATAATGCTACTATTTGAGAGGGTTTATGAGACCTCTATCATATTTCAGACACTCATATTTGATTCCACACTACTTTTTAGGCTCTATATCATCCATCTTAGTCAATTTCTAGCTAAGTACTTATTTGTATCATTCATTATTATTTTTTATAAATATCATATTAGGTCAATTCTTGCACAAATCAGTGGATATATTTATTGCATATTTATAGTTGATTTTTTTTACTCCTACCCTTTAATAACCTAGGTATTAAACTCCATAAACCCTTAAAATATAAACCATTTTCTAAACTTGACTTACTTTTAATACTACCCAAAATGCTAGACCTAGATGCTCTTAAGGTTTGTATTTTTTTATTTTTTATGCTTATAATTTAATTACAAAATCTCTGATATAATTTATTATTTTATTTTGGAAATATTTAATAAATTAAATTTATTAAAAGGTTCAAAATATATAACATTTTGTTTTCATACTTTAAAACCTACAGTGGTAGAATTCAATAACTGATTCGATGAGACTAATAAGAGATAATTGCAAGATTTCATTTCTAAGCATTGATATGCAATATTTATCCATATTGTCCATGAAGATATTTATAAATTAAATAATTTCCAATATTATTACCCCCTAAATGCCAATATTATTACACCTAATTTGGGGGAAACTCAACTTGTACAACAACTTATTTTAACTCGGGAACCTTCAACAATGGAAACACCTCCTATGGCTAAATCCTCCTCTCCAAATGTAAAATACCTTGTTCATGAGATATAATATCTATATTCCAAGGTGTTACATCTTTAGTAGGGTGATACTAAGCCATCTCATGCCATAGATTCTCATGTTATTTTACATACACCTCTAGCACAACATATAGTGACAACTCCTTTGCCATCCATATTGTGGCACCTAATTTTACTCTGTATGATGGTAAGGGTGACCAAGATCACCATATATGATATTTCCATGTAACATATTTGGATAATGTATCCATTTATTGAATCTTGACTAAGTTTGTCCCTCGTAGTTTAAATTAATATGCACTAAATTGGTTCTATGATCTTCCTAATTA